>JAJEJO010005484.1:97862-145642 GCA_020662805.1 Glaucomys volans | reverse complement strand
CCCAGTACCAAAAAAAAAAAAAAAAAAAAAAAAAAGAAAAGAAAAAAGAAAGCGCAAGTCCTTGGAAGGATTGCAACATCTTTATTTTCAGAAAATGGTTTCCTAATCCTGTGGTTGAGCACGATATCACGAATGTCATGGGGAAGCTGTGATTCCAATATGTTAGCAGCTAGCTTCCTTCTGAAGGCTTACACCAAAGATAAAGGAGTCTCGACCCAAAGATCCTAATAGACTGTGAAGCAGGCATAAGCTCAAATTTGAAGGGGCTGCCCTTTTTCTTTCTTAAGGCCCTAACAAAGCTTGGATCTCACGAAAAACTTCCCGAAGGTACCAAGAATCCCTTAAAGCCACAGTCCACCATAGGACCAAATTAGAAGGCCCAGCAAGGGCTACCGGGTCGAGTGGCGCTGAGACGGGAGCAAACATCAAGGCCTGAGGGTCCATTCCGAGGCTGGCGGGTGTTGGGGTCAGGTGGGCCCTGTCTAGGCTCACCTGCCGCTGTGCTAGGAAGGTCTCCCAAAGATACACTGTCCAGGAAAAGAGCAACACCGCCCCGAAGATACGCTTCTCGGCCGGCATCTCCCACATCGCGTCCAGCGACGCCCACATCCCCATGGCCACCCGGTTCCACCAGATCCTTCAGCGTGCACCGGTGCCACACGGACACACGTCCTCTCAGAGCGTCCCCGCGGTGCCACAGCGATATCGGTCCCTTCCGAGTGCCTCTACACATACACCCGCCCCCATGCCAGCCCCTCCGCGCTGCCGGCAGTGTCACAAAAACACTCTTCCCCTTGCCGACACCCGCTAGAGACTCCTCGTTTGTGGTAGAAAAGGACCAGCTCCGCCTTCCTCACTTCCGGCCCAGAGTGGGAGGGAGCCCAGACGCTGAGTTCCGGCCCCGGCTGAGCGGCGTTGCACCAACATCCTTCCCCGCCTCTAGACGTTGGGTTCCTGCCCAGGGTTCTGGCTTTCTTCCTGGACCTTGTAGAGCGGCCGAGGGCGGAGCTTTCTAGCTTCCCGAGTGGCAATTCCTTTAGGTCTCTTGGGGCCTTGGTTGCCCAGAATGGGCTGCGGCATATGCTGTGCTTTCCCGGGATGGGACGAGCCGACAGGTATTCAGGGTTAGCGGTCGCCGACCCAGTGGGCCGCCATCCCCGCCCTGAGGTGGCCGGGAAGAATGGCAGAGTACTGTCGACTTCCCAGGCTGTAAAAATCTCTCCTCTAGATTCGTGCTGTCGCACTGCGGTAGGTGCATCCCTGGGCTACCAGAAGAACGAGGCGAGGCATTGCACATGGAGTGTTTTGGCCTTTATTGGGGTGTTGTGACTTCAGGTACATTAGGGATGACAATGACGGTAGCAAGGAGAATTTCATTTACAGATCTTATGTCATCCACCCCAAGTGTACCCGGAAGCGGCAAGTGTGCCCTGGAACAAGGCAAGAATAGCGTAGGTTAGAAATGCCTGCAATGAAAGGCCTTTTTTTATCTAGGGGACAAAAACTGATCAAGCCTCAGTGCCATTTCCTTCTGGGAATTCAAAAGTGAAAGGTGTCACAGCAACACCTATTCACACATTTATTTCACTTGAAAGCGAAGTCAGAATTTGATCAAAAGTAAATCTAATTTGGTTAATTGGTTCTATAGACTGATGTTGCTAAATTGCCTAATTTTTTTAACGATAAATTAAGCTAAATCTGTATTTAAATTACAGTGATACTGCGCGGGGCGCACTATTGTAATCCCAACGGCTCTGGAGGCTGAGGCAGGAATAACAAGGCCAGTCTCAGCAATTTAGAGAGACTCCGTCTGGAATTTAAAAAAAAAAAGAAAAAGAAAAAAAAGTTAAATGGCTCTAATAACAGGATAACAAATTACTTTGTAGGTCAGATGTTCTCCGGTTGTTTTCAAAAAAATTAATGGTTGACCTAATTGAATTGTCACCTGATGAAATATCACTTTTGATTTTTGGACTATAACTCAGAGAGAAGTTCCCAAATTGATTAACATTACTAAAACAGAACTACTAGCTTTTCATCTACTTATTTGAAACAAAAAAGGAATAGAATTGAAACCGAACCTATTGATTTAGCAGTAAGAAATACTCATCTAGGTGCATGAATTAATTGATAGGAAAGCCCCATCCATTTCAGGGCTTTATAAGTGCTAGGCGCAACCCCTCTACCAACTGAGCTACATTCCCCAGCCCTAAGAAAAGCGTTCTCAAGAGAATTGTACCACTTATGTTTCTGTATTATCAAAATTATAATTGTGTTGTTTTGACTAGCTATATACTAAACACTTGCAATGATAATTCAGAAGAATTCCTTCTAATACATAAAGCCATAAGTTACAGGGAATTGTCAAATTTTTACTTTCATACATATTTCAAAAATGTGATCAATAAAAAGTTTTCAGACATTAATTACAAACTAATTAATTTACATTTGGATAACATAGTGGAAGAAAACCTAAATATAAGTTAGAGATGATAAAGGAACAATGTTAAGACTGTCTCGCCTGCTGGAGAGGAGCCACATTCTCTCACTTGTATTATCTCCAAAGCTTCTGACTAAATATAAATTTTCCCCTTACTTTACCCCAAAAGACGTTTCTCACTCTTGAGATGGCCTGCATTCTCCCCTGAACATGTATTCCTTGCTTTTCTAAATAAATTTCTGTGCCTACTGGGGTAGGGTGGAGAGAATGTTGAAATTCTCATTAATGTATTTTTTAAGGATGAAACAATTGTTTGTTCAATTGTTATATACATTCTGTAGGATGCATTATAAAAAAGTGATTTAACAGTTTTTAAATGTCGGTGTTTATAATTTGCTAGAATTCTTACAACTATTTAAACTTATATTGAAAACTTTTAGATGGGAGCATAAACACCTTCTTCAGGGCCATCATTACTATGCCCTCTTTACTCTTCTTGTCCTTACTTGTCTGTGAGTCCAAAGCCTCACAGAAATGTCTGTCACTCAAACTTTTGGTTGAGAGCACAGGTTTAAAGTCAAGCTGCTTGAGTGTTATTCATAGTCATACCACATGATTAGTAAGTTACTTAATCTCTCTGCATCAGTTCCTCATCAGTACATATCTCCTTCCTTGTTAGGATCAAATGAGAAAATTCATGTAAAGCTGTAATGTACATGACCAAATAAGTACCCAGTAAAGTCTAGCTACTGGCTCTTCATACTAGGGAGAATGACATCATAGCAGTGATCTGTCCCCATGTCTGAAGAGAGAGGAACAAGAAGATGGTGTGAAGTTTCAAAAAGCCAAAACTGACTGGAGTTCATGCATTCAAGAAATAATGTCTAAAAAATACCAGATATTGCTAGGTGCTGGGATGAACCAAACAAAGCCTATCCTTTCCTGGAACTTATATTCCTCGTGGGCTAGGATGGATGGAGTGAGATGATAAGCAAATGTGTTACAGTAAAAAGGGAGGTGGTGATAAGTGCTATGAAGAAAAAGACCAGAAAGGGGAATAGAGTATACTGGTGTGAGGGGCACTAGTTTACATAAGATGGTCAATGAAGGCCCTTAAGATTGGTCAACAGTTGATCATAGACACCTCCCTGCAAAAAAAAAGTGGGTAACTGGGGAAAATGTCAATCAGAGTGAACAGCAAGTGCAAAGACCCTGAGGTTTGACAATGCTTAACTCATCTGAGGACTGGTAAGAGGGTAAGGAAAGAGTAAGGAGGAAGGGAAATGCAGGTCATGGCATCATGCACAATCTCCTAGTTAGAACCTAATTTTTACTAAAATGAAGAAATAAGCCATTGGAGGGTTTTGAAAAGTGATGATCCCTCTGACTACTGTGTAGAGGATAAATGTAATGGAAGCATTTAGATGGAAGCAGGGGTCCAGTTAGGAGGCCATTTCAAGAACCCAAGTGAGGTCTGAGGGTGTAGCTCAGAAACAGAGCCTGTGCTTTGTATGTACAAGGCCTGAGCCCGATTCCCAGCACCACACACACACATACATGCAAAAGTATCCAAGTGAGAGATGATGCCTAGGTAGAGTGGTAGCAGTGGATAGATAAGTGAATCATAGAAAGTAAATAATTATGTGTCCCCTTTTGCAGAAAGTGCCAACAGACTGGTCTGTGTGGAATCTAAAAACATGAGCTTCAGGGCTGGGGAGATAGCTCAGTTGGTAGAGTGCTTGCCACGCTTTCACAAAGCCCTGGGTTCAATCCCCAGCACAAAAACCAAACAAAAAAACTCAGGGAACTCGAATATTATCAACTTTTTATTTATTTATTTTTCTGTAGTGCCGAGGATTGAACCCAGTCCTTCATATGTGCTAGGCAAGCGCTCTACCACTGAGCCACAACCCCAGCCCTATTATCAGCTTTTTACTCCAAAGGCTGGGGCCTTTTTCCCTCCCAGAATTGTAGAACCAATAACAAGACTGAGCACCACTTGAGCACTGAAAGAAACTTTTATTCTTGGCCAAGAATAAAACTTCTCACCCCTTTGGAGTCAGGAGGTTATATAGAGAGAGTAAAGGAAATGAGACTAATAAAAGTGAAGTATATTCATGTCTTTTATTAATATGAAATTAGACGTTCGTTTGGCCTTCTGATATCAAACCAGTTTTAGCCCAGCTGAAGAACTCTCAGCTTTCAGACATCCTGTCCTCAATGGTAAGATTAAAGCCAGCATGGTGGGACACACCTGTAATACCAGCTTCTCAGGAGAATGAGGATTGCAAATTCATGGTTACGCTCAGCAATTTAGTGCGATGCTATCTTGTTATGGTTTAGAAATTAGGTGTCCCCCAAAAGCTCATATGTGAGACAATGAAAGTTTAGATGTGAAATGATTGGGTTACAAGATCATTAATCTAATTAGCACATTAACCCCCTGATAGCGATTAACTGATCAATAACTATAGGCAGGTAGGGTGTGACTGGAGGATGTGGATCCCTGGGACATGTAACTTTGGGGTATATATTTTAATCCTGGAGAGTGGAGCAAGTTCTCTCTACTTCCTTGTTCCATGTTCTGAGTTACTTTCCTCTTCCACACTTTTTGCCATGATGTTCTGCCTCACTTGGGCCCAAAGAAATGAAATCAGCCATTTATGGACTGAAACCTCTGAAACTGAGCTCCAAATAAACTTTTCCTCCTCTAAAATTGTTCTCATCAGGTCTTTTGGTCACAGTGGCAAAAAAAAACTGACTAAAACAGCACTCATGGGTTCAATCCCTATTACTAAGAGGGGAAAAGAAAAAAGAAAGAATAGGGTGGGATACCTACACAGTTAGGATACCTGCACAGTGAAAGACCAGGGCAGGGTAACAAAAGCAGGCTGTTAGTAGGACCATTGCCAACAGAGAAAGGTTTGAATTTGGAGGATAAGGATTTTCCTACCTAGAGTGGTAGACACTACTCTAGGGGTAGTTCGTTGATCTAATCTAAATGATAAAATAGCTCTCAAACTCTTCCCCTATTTTGCCTTGATTTTCTGCTTACCAAGCATCTTTAATTGATGCCATGGCTATAAGTATTTTGAAGAAAAGAATGATTCCTGTTAATAATGGAATGAATGCTTGGTATCAATTTCCTATGACTATGGTGTGAATCAATCTCTCTCTCTCTCTCTCTCTCTCTCTCTCTCTCTCTCTCACACACACACACACACACACACACACACACACAACTTTCTAGGAGCTGAAAGCAAGGAATGAGGTGATCCCATCAGTTTCTATCACACTGGCACTCTAACAAGAGCAGCCATCCTGTTTTATCTTTTGTAGCTAGCTTATTCTACTTTGTCTCCCACATAGACTTCTAAATCTACATTACTCCCTTGTTAAAAGACCTATATTGATACATTTATGACAGTTCAAAACCCAAATTATATTTTCATCCTAAGGGTCTCTCCAGAGGCAGAGACGACAAGACCTCTATTTGGACCTTCCAGGCTCTTGACATTTTACAGGAAAGAATTTAAGAATACTTCAGATTTTTAACAAAGAGGAGGAACTTCAATAGAAAGTGAAAGGTGAAGATACACATTCTCAGAGCAATACTTTGTGAGGGGTGGCATGGGAAGGCGTGGGGTAGCAGCATCAGTCTGGTGAAATCAGTTCATTGAAGATGTATAGAAGTTGATGGTGGTCTCATCTTCCAGGATCTTCAGATTGACATCGTCTCTTCTATCTGGATGATGTTTGGCATGTGTCTACGTTATTGGTATCTTCAAATATATCTTTGCTTATCTAATCCAAAAATACATTGTGTAGGCTAACAGTATACTTAAACTTTGATCAAAATGAGGCAATTTTCATAGACAATTTCATAGATAATGACTCTAAGATTTGTAGATCTCTTAGAAATTTGGGAATGATAAGCCTGGAGGGAAAAACAGATCTGGGGAATAAGTCTGATCATGGGGCTTTTAGATTTATGGCTAATGTCTCTTTTTCCTTCCCTTTGTCTTCTTTCTGCCTATCTTTATTCCTTATATTCCACCTCAGGATGGTATGATCTTTGATATATATATATATATATATATATATATATAATTTTTTTTAATTCACACAATTTATATAATCTTACATATACATAGGGTAATACTGTCTGTCTCAGTCTACTATTTTTCCTTCCCCCAACCCCTCCCATCCCATTTTCCTCCACTCCATCCATACTTCCTCCCTCCATTCTTTCCTATGCCCCCCCCATTATGTATCAGCATCCACTGATCAGAGAAAACATTCGGCCTTTGGTTTTTTGGGCTTGGCTTATTTCACTTAGCATGATATTTTCCAACTCCACCCATTTACCAGTAAATGCCATAGTTTTATTCTTTTTTATGGCTGAGTGATATTCCATGGTGTATAGATACCACAGTTTCTTTATCCATTCTTCAATTGAAGGGCATCTAGGTTGGTTCCACAATCTAGCTATTGTGAATTGAGTAGCTATGAACATAGATGTGGCTGCATCCCTATACTTTGCTGATTTTAAGACCTTTGGGTATAAACCGAGGAGTGGGATAGCTGGGTCAAATGGTGGGTCCATTCCAAGTTTTTTGAGGAATCTCCATACTGCTTTCCAGAGTGGCTGCACCAAGGGATGGTATGATCTTAAAGGTCCTTCAATAGTGATTATCAGTCTACTTACTATTCAAGGCCCTTTTTTTAGATTAGCATGACACTCCATCAGCAGCACAGTAACAAATCTCTCACCTAAACTGTTGGATAATGCATGTTGTCAACTCATGTCTATTTACCGTATCATGAATTAAAGCTGATTTGAAGATGAGGTTGGAATTTTGCCTGAACCCCAAATTCATAATTGTAACTCTGAAAATAGCCAGTGCATCAGCCAGTCTGAAATTCTCGTTTCTTAAGTGAGCCATCCTATTTTCTTGTATATACCAATGATGGTCCCCAGGAGGAATATTTTCCATTTCATTGTCTATGTAATCCTTTATGGGACACCTCAATGTCACTTCCTCTGCAAATCCTTTTCTGGCCCCACCCTGCATTCACCCACCTGTTTTTGCACTTGTACATTATAAAGCCAAGTCTCATCTTACACAGAGGTTGCATTTTAACACCAGTGCACTAGGCAGGAATTATGGTCAAAATTACTTTTGGAAATCCTTTAGGAAGGGTCTACCAAAAAGACTGCTATATTGTTCTCTTGTTGATCAGCAGAATCAGTTTTTCTCCAACATGGCAACAGTCACTTTATTTGCACATTCTCCCTCTCCCTCAACAGAGTACATATTCATTGTGTGCAATGCCTCCCTGCCAAGCTGGATTCACATACTTTCAAGATGATACAGCTTCACTGTACTATAATTTCTTGTTCTGACCTTGCTTGTCCATTTGACCAGTTCTCCTGAAGTACTTAGGATAAATTCCCAGGATTTTCACAATGCTTAACTCAGAGTAGGTATCAGCAAAAGGTAATAAAATTAAACAGTCTCCTTCATGTCTACTTTCACCCTGGATCACTGTTATGTTTTGGATGTGAGGTCTCTCCCAAAACCTCATGGGTGAAACAATGCAAGAACATTCAGAGGTGAAGTGATTGGGTTAGAAAAGCCTTCACCCAATCAGTGAATTAATTCCCTGATAGAGATGAACTGAGTGGTAACTGAGGTGGGTAGGGTGTGCCATTGGGGGGCTTGCCTTTGGGGTATGTATTTGGTGAGTTGAACTGAGTCTTTGATGTCTGATCATGTGCGCTGCTTCCCTCTGTTACACTCTTCTGCCATGATGTCCTGCCTCACCTCCGGCCCTGATGGAACTGGCTGTCTACAGACTGAGACCTTTGAAACCGTGAGCCCCCAAATAAATTTTAGTTCTCTAAAATTGTTGTCAGGTCTATTAAAGCAGTGAAAAAGCTGACTAAAACACTCACCTTTGAGTAAGTAATGCAGGAATCCAATGGGCTGCATATTTTTCTTATGCCAAAGACCAGTACAGGTCAGTCTATGTCTACTGAACAGTCCACAGCACAGCACTTTCAATACCTCTGGTCCCACCTCTTCAGCATGATCCTAAGGCAGTAGCTCTGACCACCCTCCCTTTTCTCACCCACTTCCACTCCTTTCCTACATAGCTGCTTATGGTCTTCAGTCTGACAAGTGAGTACTACAATACCAGACTCCACCCACAAGTACACACTGGTAATTGAGCCCAGGGTCTTGTGAATGGTAGGCAAGCATTCTACCTTGAAGCCTCACCCCCATAGACATTTTTAACTATCTGTATACTCCATCTTACCCCTCTATACACACAGGTAGAAGCTGGGCACTACTGAATAGAGAGTCAGTCCTTGCAGGATAATTTCAATATAGTTCTCTATCTTTATTGATAACACCACTGCACACATGAGGGAAACAGTGTTTTTCTGGAAAAGACTGGAGTTCATCACATTTCAGATGTGGAAGTAAACCCTGATGTAGGCAAGGGACTCTGGCAGTCAGAGCAGCTACAGTAGGGCTCAGAGGAGCAATCTCTCTTCGTGGCAGGTTTTTGGGCAAGGATCATCCCTTCCAGGTCCTTCACTTTGTTTTCCACCATCTGAAGTTTTTTCAGAATTTTCTCTTGCAGACCCAAGGACAGGAAGAAATTACCACTGTTTTGATTCTGACCATTCCCATCGGGATTGGCTAACAAAGCCTGAAAAAAATCTGAGCCCTTCTTGTAAAGCTGGTAGAGTGTGATTATAAACAGCAATATTCTCTAAAACAAAACAACAGAATTTGAGTGTTATTTGTTCATTCATGTGAAATGCCAGTTTATTACAGATGCAAAACAGAAGATCTAATATTAACAGTAATACTTCATTCCTAAACTAAACTTTCCTTTAACAAAACATTTTCATATCTATTTGATCTTTTTAATATTATTACAAACTGAAGTGGTAGGCAGATTTTCCAGACCACTATACTTTGGAAGTATTTTTTGCATTTAATTAATAAACCAGGCACAGTGATGCACACCTCTAATCCCAACTACTTGGGAGGCTAGGGCAGGAGGGTTACAAATTCGAAGTCAATCTCAGGAATTTAGAGTGGCCCTAAGCAGTTTAGGGAGAACCTATCTCAGAATAAAAAATAAAGGGCTGGGAATGTGGCTCAGTGTGTAAATACCCAGGGTTTAATCCCTAGTACCAAAATAAATAAAAAGGGCTAGGGGTGTAGTTCGTAGAACGCTTGCCTAGCACATGCGAGGCCCTGGGTTCAATTCCCAGTACAAAAAAAAAAAAAAATTACAGTAATATTATTTGCTGAAATATGCCACATGCCGGACTCTGTGCTGGAAGATTTCTTGCCTATTTTTTTCATGACCTATTTATGCAGAAAAAAAATTGGACAACCATTTAGATATCTTTGAGTTTGGATCCTGTCATTGTCCAAGGTCCATATTGGAAGTGGTAGGACCAGGATTAAAATCCAGAAATTCTCATTTCCAAGAATAGGGGGCTGAAAAACTAGATTCTCTGGTCATAAAAATTTGTTTTAATATGTTAAGATAGATATCTGCTGGGATAGGAATAAAACCAATCATCTTTGTTGTTGTTGTTGTTAAAATAAAGAGCCTACTTATTGAATATGCATATGCTAAACTTTAATCTTCACAACAATCCTTTGAGGGAAGTACTGCTAGCTAGCCCAACCTACAGTTAAGGAAACTGGTGCAGAAGTTAAGTGATTGCTCTCAGGTCACAGAGCAAGTGATTCAATAGAAATTTAGGCCTAAGCAATCTGAGACCAGAGCCACACCATTAACTACTCTGTAATAACACTACCACCCCCTGCTTTTTAAAAAAATTTTTTGTCTGAAGTGTCTGAAGGCCTACAAGCTCATCTTTCTGACTGAACTAAACCCAGAATTAAGAGTGTTTCTTTTTGCTCCCTCCCTCCCTCCCTTCCTTCCAGTTGAACCCAGGAGTGCTGTATCACTGAGCTACATTCCCAGTCCTTTTTATTTTTTTATTTTTATTTTTTGAGACAGTGTCTCTCTCCCTAAATTGCTGAGGCTAGCCTTGAACTTGCGAATTTATAATCCTCTTGCCTCAGCCTCTGGAGTTGCTGGAATTATCAGCACACACTGATGTTTGCTTTCTTACCTGACATTCTCCTATTAGCTAACTGAATATATATGTGTGTACACACATAATATATACATACACATATACATATGTGTACACAGTCTTTTCTGTTAAAGGTCATTGGATTGAAATAAATGATATTTTGGAGAACTTAATTTGAAATCCTAAAAATTGGGTTCAAATCCCAGCTTTGCCAGCTCTAACGACTGGAACTTGGGCAGGTGATACCTAAATTACCTCACCTACAAAGTGGAGATGATGCTAGGCGCGGTGGCACACGCCTGTTATCCCAGCACTTGGGAGGCTGAGACAGGAGGATCACGAGTTCAGAGCCAGCCTCAGCAACTTAGCGAGGCCCTAAGCAACTCAGTGAGACCCTGTCTCTAAATAAAATACAAAATACGGATGGGGATGTGGTTCAGTGGTTGAATGCCCCTGGGTTCAATCCTCCGTACCAAAAAAAACAAAACAAAACAAAAAACGGAGATGATAACCCCTGACCCTGCTTACTATGCAGGGTTTTGAGAGGTTGCTGGACCTGGTGGTACACACTTATAAATCCCAGCTACTCAAGGGGCTGAGGCAGGAGGATTCCAAGTTTTGGGCAAGTCTTGGCAACTTAGTGAGATCCTGTATTAGATGGAGAGAAATAGGGCTGGGGATGTAGCTCAGTGGTAGAATGTCCCTGGGTTCAATTCCAGTACTGCAAATTAATAAGTGAATGCTACAAAATGATCCAGTAATAACTTCTGCATTTATCAAGCAAATCACTACTTAAGAAAGTCCTCTTTAGGGCTGGGGCTGTAGCTCAGTGGCAGAGCACTTGCCTAGCATGTGTGGGGCACTGGGTTTGATCCTTAGTACTGCACAAAAATAAATAAAATAAAGGCATCTCAAATAAAGTCCATCTACAACCACAAACATTTTTTAAAGTTCCCCTTTAAATCCTGTTTCTTTTTATTTCCACTGAACCACAATGCACCTCAGTTTCCTCATTTGTCATGTCAAAATAACCTCTATCCATTTCACATTAACTACTGGGAATCCCAAAACACTTTGATTATATTATTAACAAGCAGTTATTATTATTAATTAAACAGAAGAATGTAAAATCTTGAATGTTTCTCACAATCCCAGCTAAATTCTTATTCCCCCAAAGAGCCCCTATATATGGATGGAGGCTTATTTTGTTAAAACACAATAATGAAAACACTGTGATGACTTTATATGCTTCCTATCAGTTAAAGAGCATGTGCTAGTAAGAACAGAAATACCCAAGATCCTGGTTATCCTACAATGCTTATTCAATAAACATAGTAGGCACTCAAAAATGAGTAAGTGATCAAATAAGCTTTGGGATAAGGTTCTGAATTTGTTTGGTCTATTTTATGATAGCAGACAAGCAAAAGATCATGGTGAGAAAAGAGCATTTTTATGCTCAAAACCCAGTGGTGAAGGTTTTCCAGGATAACTTAGTTTCTACCACCTTGAGACAAGGGTTCACCTTTGATCGTCTGCATGGTCTTAAGGCTAGGTGGCAGCAACGTGGGAGAAACAATCAAAATTCAATTTATAACTATTTAAATTTCTCTGTAACAAAAGAATACAACCTGAATTGACCGAACACTTCGTTTCCATAAGACATATAATCCTACTGCCAACAAAATTAAAAAGCAAATCCCCAGGGCGATTTGCACAGCCGGAGCAAGATTATCCAGTACCCCCAAATTTGTTTGCTGAGGCACATTATTCTCTCCCAGAAAAGTTGTTTGTAGCCAGTTCCATATTGTGCTGACAGAGAGAGAATCTAAGACGTTGTCCCAGGTAGAAGATGGAGGTGCAGATGGTGCCATTTTAGTACAGCTCCAGGAACTACATGTGCAGAGGCTTCAGGAATCTAGACATGAGTTAGAGAGAGTGGTCTGGGAGCCCAAGTGTTCTGGAGCCATTATGAGCTGTACTTTGTGATGTCACTGTTCCATAGTTCAGATTATTCTCACTCAAAATCAACCAAGCACTAGCCTGTTTTCAGTTCATTCACATCGCTTTCTCTGATCTTTGGCTAGTCACAGCACTCTCCAATAGAATTTTCTGTAGTGATGAAAGTTTTAATCTACCTTGTCCAGTGTGGTAGCCACCCATCACTTGTAACATGAGTAGTGGCCAGGTGTGGTAGCATACACAAGGGACTGTAATCCCAGTCACTTGGGTAGTTGAGACAGGATTTAAGTTTCAGGCCCGCCTCAGCAACTTAGTGAGAGTCTGTCTTAAACAAAAATACTGTTACTGTGGCTCAGTTGTAAAGTGCCCCTGGATTCAATCCCCAGTACATAAATCCATACATAAAGTAGGTTGTGTTGCAGAGGCTCTAAATCTTACATTTAAGTTTTAATTAAATTTAAATTGCCACATGGAGCTCATGGCTAGTCTCTTGGATAGTGCAGATGTAGAACATTTCCAACAATTCCTTTTAAATGGACAGCAGTTATTTTTCACATGACGTGAGCAAACTGGAAGATAGGATTTAGAAAGGCCTTTCTTTAAAAGTGAGTAGTTTAGCCGGGTGCGGTGGCGCATGCCTGTATTCCCAGCGACTCAGGAGGCTGAGGCAGGAGGATCACGGGTTCAAAGCCAACCTCAGCACAAGCGAGATGCTAAGCAACTCAGTGAGACCCTGTCTCTAAATAAAATACAAAATAGGGCTGGGGATGTGGCTCAGTGGCCAAGTTCCCCTGAGTTCAATCCCTGATTCCAAAAAAATAAAAAATAAGAGTGAGTAGTTTACTTGGTAATTGTGGAAGCCAGTTACTACTAGAACATTTTGTAGTTTTCCATTCTTTTCAAGTCTCTAAAGAAAAAATTGTGATCTTTAAGAAGGGTTTTCATATAGTTGAGCCCTATTTACAGATGGGGATTCCACCTTCTTCACAAGATTTGTATTAGGAACAAATAGTATAGTTTATAAAACATTTTGTAAGCAGTAGCATGCTACACTGTAACCTGCATGATGTGTTATCAAATGATGATTTACTGACTAGTACCTATCAACTCAGCAAGGTGGTGGGAAGACATTAAATGGATGTCCTGTTCCCAAAAAGTGTTCATGAAAAAATAGTTCATACATGAATGTATAACCTAAATTGTTAGATCAGATTACAAAGACAGCAAGAATCCAAAAAAGTTTGCAACAAGGAGGAGCACAATAAAAGAGAAAGGATTGGTTATAACAAATTTAAAAAAATTACTGACACATGAATTGGAGACATAGATACCATAGGCTTTAATTTGTTCATTCAAGTTGAAAGAAGGAAAAGGAATAGAGGAGCCTGGCAGAGAAGGAATAACAATTCCATTTTGTACCAGCAGGAATAAAAGGAGCTATGGAAGCTGCTTGAGTTAGCAGAGGTGCATTAGAAAAAGGCATCTAGGATACTGTTGGAGATGGAGTGCTTTTGTTAGACAGAAATGATTGATTTAGGAATGACTGTTACTAATGTTAAATCCACAGCCTATTAGCAACTGAAAGTCACCAGAATCCTTTCTAGCAAGGAATAAAAATTACTCAGATAAGACTTAAGAGTGTGCCTGTACCAAGTCAAATGCAGTTCTGAAACTATTAAAGAACTGTATCCAGAAACTTTTTGGATAAAAATAGGATTATGACAACAGAAATATTTCCCAAGACTCCCTATATTAGATTAGATAAGCACCTTATACTTCCAACACAATTATAATGATTGTGCACTTTGGGCTTAACAGCTATCTTCCCTATTGTAAATACAAGACAGGAACGATATATCCATTTTATTGACTAGTGTATCTCTAATGCTTGGCATAGTAGGCATTCAAACATTTTTAAGTGAATGCAAATATATTCACGGAAAAAACTGTTCATTCATCAAGCCGTTATTGTACTTTACTATTTGTTTAGACAGAAGCATTAGAGTAGCTGTTAAGATAAACCTTGGGAACTGAGGATGCAACAGGGGTGGAACACTTGCCTAACATGCATGAGGCCCTGGGTTCAATTCCCAACACTGTCCCCAGCATCCGCAAAGAAATGCCTTTTGAGTATGATGGATCTGGGTTCGATTTTGGCTCCTTTTTTTTTTTTCTAACATGGTTGTTTTTTAACCTAAGACTCAATATCTTCATTTGCTAAATGACAATAATTCCTTTCTTGCAGAGCTATAATGAGGATTCCATAATTTGTGTGAAAAGAATGTCACACATACAGGTAAGGGCTACTATTAATAGTGACATTTATGACTAAATTAAAGGTATGGTAAGCCTCCAAAGCATAAGATACCGCAAAGAAAATCCAGTCCAAAAAAACGATTTAGTTTTTGACTTCTCTTTGACACATCAACACCCCTAACAGGAAACTTAACACCATCTATGCAGGCATCTCAGCCCACCTTTAACAAGTGTCATCCACTCATCCACCACTCAAGTCACTTCTACTCAGCAGTGTTTGTAAGATCACACCTTTCTAACTTAAGAACACCTACTTTCAAGCCTTCAACAGGTTCTTCACTGTCCTTCAAATAAAATCCTAATGTAGAACATGGCTATGACACTAAAAGGCCTTATTTCTGTTTATCTATCCAACCTTTTCTCCTTTGCCTCTCCTGTTTATTCTTCCAACCATAGTCATAGTATTCTTGTCAATGTCATTAACTTTCAAAGCTGTTGTACCACAAACCCTTTGCACATAATAGGCTTTTTTTTTTTTTTTTTTTTTCCTCCTGGCACAGGAGATTGAACCTAAGAATGTACAACTGACCTAAATCTCCAGCCCTTTGAGACAGGGTGGCCTTGAACTTGTGATCTGCCTGGCTCAGCCCCAAGTACTAATCTGGGATTACAGGCATGAGTCATCTTGCCCAGAGGATTACCTTTACTTTACCTAGCTAATTTCTATTGATTCTTTACATTTGTCTAAATACCATATTCTTGAGGAAGTTTTGCTGTTTTTTTTGGTCCCCAACTTAATGTTAAAGTGGTAGAACTTTCATCTAATTAACTGTACTGTTTTCATTAATATCAGACTTCCCTACGAGATTCTGATGTGTATGATAGAGGAAACTTACACCCTGTTTTACACTGTCATCAATCAAAAGCTAGCAGATGGTATGTGCTTAGTAAATACATGGCTTTTACTAGTCAGATAAATTTCCTTGGTCTCTGGTCTTCCCCTCCCTCCCTCAAGGTTAAATCTGTGGAATACTTGTTTGCAGGTTTTTTTTGTTGTTGTTCTTTTTTTCCCCAGTGCTGAGGATTGAACTGGAACCTTCGACCTACTATTCAACTTGCCACTCTGCTATTGAGTCACACCCTAAACCTCATTTACAGGTTTTGTAATCTCCTGCCTATCCTGTTTACCTTTCTCAAAGGGGTTTAGAACTCCAAGTGCAGTAGTGCAGTCTGTCAAAAATATCTATGCCTGTGGGTATAGACCAAGAGGTCAGAGTAGGCCAGACTTTCTACATAACAGGTTATATATAAATCAGAAGTATGGTGCCAGGAGGCATTAGTCTATTTGTGGTGGGAAGTAGAGAGGAACCACCTTTCTTTTACAAAGCAAGCAAGCTTTACTTTTTCATAGGCTACATGTTAGTCACAGAACAATATGTATGTTTTCAACTTCTATACTCTAATGAGAAAATGTCAATACTGGATTTATGAGTTGATCTGCATAACCTGGCTTTCACCTATGCTTGGAACTTTAGTCCCACCATTACTTTCCTAAATTATACTCAGTTGAATTATGGCAAGGTGGTATTCTGGGTACTTCAATACCACCTACAACTTTCTACCTGTTTTTCCTTCTCATTAAGTGTCCCTCCTTGCTGGTGTTCTAGAGATCAGAAACTGAGCTTTTTGTATGTGTGCCCTTTATAGAAGACACTTCATCTGTATCTCAAGTTCATTATTATCTGTCAAAGGAGAATAGGGTTATAAAATTCAACGATTTAATGAAAGGTGCTATAAAATGTAATTACTCTGAATTCTAATAGCACTTCTCTCACTTTGTATTCTAGGTCAGTACATTTGTAACTGGGCCTGAAAATCTTTTTTTTTAATAAGTTTTTTGGCTGTTGATGAACCTTTATTTTACTTATTTATATGAGGTTCTGAGGATCGAACCCAGTGCCTCACACATGCTAGCGCTCTACCACTGAGCCACAACCCCAGCCCTGAAAATCATCGTTTTTTAACAAGCTTCTAGATGATACCTAGGGTGCTGGTCTACTGCCACTTTGCATTAATGGTATTCCAAGTTACTGTTCCCCTTTCCCTTTCCTTAAGGTTAAGCTCCAAAATGGCCTTGACAAATTTACTTTTTTTTTTTTTTTGTCTGCCAAAGAATCTAGAAATGTGTTTAAAGGTGTGTGTACTTAAATATTTGATGAATGACTCTCTTTTTTTTTTTTTTTTACGGTGCTGGGGATTGAACCCAGGGCTTGTGCTTGCGAGGCAGACACTCTACCAACTGAGCTACATCCCCAGCCCATGACTATGTTCTTGACTCAGCTTAGTACGCAATCTGGGACTGAGAGAAGACAGGGTGGAGATAGAAGGCTCCTAGTGAGGCTAACAAAACTCTTTCCCATAGGTACGCATGAAAATGGGGGAAAACACTGAAGAGAAATCTGGATAAAAGACAAGAAAGGAATTGTCTGAAGCTATTTTTAACGGGGCACTTTTTAACTGAAAAAGGCTTTGAAGATAAGTCAATGCTTTCATGTCTGCGTAAAGGTTTTGACTTTCAGAGTGAGGAGGTAGCAGAATAGAATTCTTGAAAACCTGACAAAACAAGGAAACAGGTTTCAGGGTGAAAGAAAAGGTCTTGAAAGCCTAGCCAGGGAAGAGAAAGGGATATAAATAGTGTCTTTTTTACGGCTGAAAACTTCATAAAAACAGAGAACGAAGCTGCTGCATTTGCAAGAACATACTGCTAGCCTTGTCATTCACTGTCCACTGAAACTCAATATAACTAAACTCATCAGTTTGCCATGCTCTTCCCAAACACCTATTCATCTTTTTGTATTCCCATCTTATTGGTTTCATCACTGCCAAATCTTTTAAGTTTTCCTCAAGTCCATTTCTTCCCCCTTCGAGTCCCAACAATCCTGTCTCTTTACAAATCTTGTTTCATCTGCTCTTCCCTTTGCTGTAATTGCTGTGATACTTCAACAGTCATATTACCTCCTATCCCATTCTTGGAACTTCAAATCATACTCCACATTTCATCTATAAATTAATTTAAATGTGTTACTTAACATCTTTCAAAGGTTCTCAGTTGCTTATAGCCTAAACTCTTCAATGTTCACAGGTTCCTACTTATCTCTACATGAATCTCAGCCCTTTTACTGCTAGCATATCAAATTATTTGTAGTTCCCTGGAAGCAGGCCTTTGAATTTGCTGTGACCCTCACATTCTGCTTAGCATACACTTTCTTTTCTACTGGTCAACTTCTAAACCTTCTCCTCTGGGAGCTACCTTGAGTCCTAGAGCTAATTACTATCTCAGAATTTTTTTTCTACAAAAAATCAAGGGTCATTCAAAAAGAACCTTGACATGATTTGGTTAACAAAAAAATGAGTGCACATTCCAGAAAATACAAGTGCAATTCCAGTTTATGTGTGACATGAAAACTCATTATGAGTAAACAAGAAATGGGTGAAAAATTGTAATTTATTGAAACTCAACTCAAAAAATATAAGATGCTGTAGTGTACAATATATTACACAAAGCACCCTTGGGTGCACATTCAAGTCAAGTAAGAACGCCATATCCCTTTCCCCAGCCCTCCCACCCTGGGACCTTAGTATTTGTTTCATATACAATCATGCACACTTAATTTGAAAAAGGAAGCCCCAGTATATTTTGATGTATTAATTAGCACCAAACAAGAGTACAGTTCCATTTTTTTTTAATAAACAAACAAACAAAAAACCCAATCAATAAACCAACTGGAGAGCTAATGGACTCAGCCAATACTGCTGACGTAGATATTATACATTCATGTAAATACACAGCCTATTCTACCCTAAACAATGGTGTGGCTGGTTCTCAGCCTTTGTTCATGTTGGCTATAGTCCCCATGTTGCAGTGTTGGAGCCAGTCTGTTTCTGAAACAAAATTGTTATTTAGGAACTTCCTACACAAAGCTCATCTGTCTTTTTTGTTGGAAACAAGTCTAAAATTGGTGTGGAAAACTTTGATCTTTCAAGGACAACCACTGGCCGAAGATAATGAAGCTGTTTTAAGGCAAGCTCTCCACAGTCTGTTAATGCTTTGTCCAATACGACCCTCAGGTTTTCCAAAGAAGGAACTGTTGTTGTTTCAGCTACTATTAAAGGTGGGATTGCAGTCAAGGTCTCATGAACTGTAGAGTCACTGGAAGAATGAGGTATGTCAACTTCAGGGTCATTGTTATTCACCATATTATTTGCAGTAACATCCCCTGTTAAGTCATTATTGGATGGTGAAGAATTAGTTAATGTTAAGTGCTCTGAAGGCTCCCAATCATCAAAATCATCCTCTTTCTCTTCACTTTCCTGAATAAATTTCAGAAATGAAGATTCAAATCCCATAGGTTTGTAAGTTTTCAAATCAAATGACCTGGGCTGTGAATGTTTCCTAAAACTCTCTTTTGGGACATGGGTTGAATTTTTTACAGTGTTTTCTTGCCCTGAACTGTGCTGCCCAGTTTCTTCATCTTTGATCCTTGGTAAAGGCAGCTGGAAATTTGGGAAATAAGTCCCACTTTCAGTCCCACTGGGATTAGGTATGGAATTTTCTATTTTACAGGGAGGAGACTGAACTATATTACATTGTTCCAGAGAAGTGGTTTCTGAACTATGATTACATTTCAAAGTTCCCCTGTAGAGCAGAGTGTTTGTATCAAATGCTGGGTTGCTTTCTGCACACCCTTTCTGACCACCATCCCTTTCACCTGGATGGGACGAATCAATGTTCTGGAGAGGTGCACCACTGTCACCCAGGGAATGGCTGTGCTTCATGTGCTCTGATTCACAGCTTATATTTTCTTCTTTCTTTATACAGAGCTCTGCTTCAGAAGGGGGCTCCTCCTTTATTTTGGTACCATACTTAACACAAACAACAAGGTTTTCCATCTGTTGCTCTAAATAGGCACTGCTCATCTGATGGGTACGTTTGTAATGCCTCACTATGCTGCTCTCCAACTTTACCACAGATAAACATCCTTGAACCATGCAGGGATACTGTGTGTGCTCAGACTGCTCTACACACATATGGAGGGCTTCAGCTCTTGTTTTAAAACTAATTGGAGCTTTCTTTTCTTTGATTAAACCACATTTTTTAGTTTTAGCATTAAATGACCTCCTGGTAGTCTGATGTTCATGCCCCTGAGTGTGAGCTGTTTGACAAACCTTTTCACTTCTCAGTAGCTTTTCATTTGCTACTTTCTGGCTTCTGAATAGATCATCATAATAATCCTTATGTCTGTAATACACATGTTGTGAGTAATTACTGCGATGGGTGAAAATCTGGCCACAGCCATTAAGATCACAATGAATTTCATAATCTGAATGTATTTCTCCTTCAATATTATGCTGTTCCATCAAGTGGTGTTTCAACTTGCTGAATGTATAAAAAACAGCAGGGCACTGAGGCTGGTTACAGGAAAACCTTGCCACCGATTCAGTTTCAGAAAGTACTTTAGGCTCTTCAATATGGTCTAGGTTATGAGAGTCACTACAGTGCTTAGCAAGAGCTTTGGAACACAGGAAACGTTTGTTACATTCCTTATATTTGCAAGCAAATATCTTTTTACATTTTACAAGTTCCCTTTTGGTTCTTGCTTTGTCTTTTTCTAAACATAATTGTTCTTTGTTGTACTGATGTACAGTTCTATAATGGCGAATCAAGCCTTTTAGATTAGTGAATGAGGAATTGCAAGTTTTATGGATACAATGGAATGGTTTATGGTATTTATTCAAAATATAGCACAGGTTTCCTTTAGCAACAGTTCGCCTGCTACCTCTCCCCTCTCTTCCTTCTCCTTCTCTATGGCTGCCTATTGGTGATGAAATATCAGATGTTTTACTTTCTGTTTCTTCACAAGATGACTCCAAATCTGTTTCGGAACTGCATTCATCCTTTTTAGAATGACAATGTGGTTTCTCAGAGTTACTGCTGGGATCACCTCCAAGTTCAGCAGAACAATCACCTTTCAACCTATCCACTGAGCATGGGCCTTCATGATCATATTTTTCATTGTCTAACAGTTTGTGTGTTGCTCTGTCACTGCCAATTTGATGTTTATTTTTATAATGAATCCTAAGGTGTGTTTTTCTTGTAAATGACCTTTGGCAAATATGACACTGGAATGGGGAATACCGATGTTGAAACATTGTTAACTGAAGGACTTTTTCTTTTGAATAATTATGCTTTTTAAGATAATGCATTAACAAAGCCTCTCTGGTCACAAATTCATATTTGCATCCTTGAAGCTCGCAGAAAAAAGGCTTAGCTGCCAATTGTGCAAGGTATTGACTTGGCACATTTTCATCTTGATTCTGAAAATTAAGGTCTGAGATAGTAGATGAAACCGATTGAAGAGACTTAGCACCACTGGATGGGTACCCCTGCAATGACCCTGAGAAAGATCCATGTGCTATTGAGTTTTTCAAGCTTAAATGTTTCAAACGTAACAGAAGTTCCAACATAGTATCCTCTGTACACGGCCTTTTAGAAGCACAAATGGAAGCTTCTGAGGAATAACCTTGAGGCTCTCGTTTACATTTAATATGAATATTGTGATCTAGACCTTCATCTGGGGAGTCACTGTTTGTATCTGAACTAGGTTTAGGATCTACATCAAACTTTGTCTGATTATGTTCATTACCCAAACAGGGAAAGAGATCTTCTGTCTTTATCTTTTTGGGTTTGAAATGGTATGGGTGTACCTTCCGGAGATGCTTCTGCATCCCTCTTGCATTTTTGTATGTGGAACTGCAGCCATCAAAACCACAGGTAAACTTAGTCCCATCAAAACAAACTGCCATACTGGAACATTTTTCTTTTAAATTGGAGGGCACAAACACCTTCTCATGAGATAATAATATATCCTGCATGGTTTCAGAGTGATCCAGTGTGTCAATTAACTCTTCATTTATTGAAGCTGAAGAACTGTGACTTAACTGATCACTGGAATTACTGTCACTGTTTTCTTTCAGATTTTCTGCAGTTTCTGTATCGATTTGAGAACTAGCTGATCCTGCACAGAACAGAAGATCCTCAGGTAACTGTGACCTATCAGTTTGGTCGAGGAGATGGTGCTGAGCAACACAATCTTGTTTTTCACCTGCTGCAGACTCCTCAAGTTTCACTGATTTCTTTATGTCTCCATTTGAACCTTCAACATTATGCATTGAGAGGTGATTCTGGTATTCAATTTTGGAATAATAGAACTTTTTGCAACCAAGAAAGTTGCAAGTGTAAGATGCATCCCTAAAATGTTGTGCTTCATGGTGGTAAAGCTGTCCCAAGTCACTAAAAACAATATTACAGCCATTTAATTCACATTTATAACGAAGATCATCATGTTTTTGTTTATGATTAAGTAGTTCATTCACGGATCCAAACCTAGCATAACAGTCTATAGACACACACATATAAGGTTGAGGACCACAATGTACTTGTTCATGTTCTCGCAGGTGAAAAGCAGACATGAAATGCCTTCGACAATAAGTACACTTCTCTCTTCTATTTTTCATATCCAAGTAGTGCTTGGCATTTTCATCATTATTTTGGTGTTCAGCTTTAAGATGCACACTTAAGTATTTAAACTGTTTAAACACACGGGAACAGTCTGTACCAGGACATGGGTACAAATCTCTGTCTTGTAGGTGGCAATCTTCTAATTTGCTGAAAGTGACATATTCATGAGACTCTCCTTTGGCTTGTTCATTCAATGACTGATTTTGCTCCAGGGTTGCAGAGGGGCTCTTGGGACAAATACTCTTTTGAGAGCCTTTCAACAGTAATTTCTTTCTAGAGCGTTCCCTTCTGCTTGGTGGCATTTTAACATGTTCCATTACATGAGGAACAAATATTTCTTTTCTCTTGAACTTTCTAATACAAACAGGACAGGTGTAAATTCCATCTTCCATATGCATTTTAGAATGATGAAGAATCCGGGCCTCTATACATTCTCGCTTACATAACAAACAGAAAAACTTATACTGAAGCCACCTCTGGTATCTTTCAGAAGAACCAATGGGTTTTTTGTCTCTTTTCTCCTTATGCTGATCTGTCAAATCTCTTCTTCTGTATTGTTTATCTTCTTTACCTTCATCATAGTCACTGAGAAATGACTCTAAAACATCTGTGTCGTTAATTGACATTTCATAGCCACTTAAATCATCATCAGAATCTGAGGCTTCCTGTCCTAGGAGTTGGTGGCAGTGTCGTTTTAAAGTTTTCCAGTCCCAAAATTCAGGATCAAAAGGCCAGTGGGCTTTTAAAGCTAATAAGAGCTCACATCGAAGAGAATTTGGAACGGGTGCATTTTCTTCATCAAATTTTTGATCTGGTTGCAAATATAGTTCTTCCAACATATTAAATCCATCCAAACTGGGTTCAATTAAGAATTCTGTAAGCTGACAGGCTCGTCTAACTTCTAAATCCTCTGGTAAAAGACAGGAAATTGTTTTACAAACTGATGCCTTCATTTCCTCATCCTCACTTGATCTGAGTTGAAGAGCTCTGACACATAATAAAATTGACACCCCAAGACCAGCATCTTGTGCCTGTAAGAGAGGGAAGAAAAGTCATTGTTAAATATATAGAGAGATGAAATTAATTCTCATTAATAAGCTATTTTAGTTCTCAAAACCTTTTAGTTCTTAAATTCCATTTTAAATCTTGGTTCAGGCAAATTACATTTAGATCCTTCCTGTTTCAAGAAGCAAAGTACCAGATTAAAAAGATATTACAACCAGGAACAACAACTGGAACTGAGGCTGTAGCTCAGTGGCAGAGCACTTGCCTAGCATGTGTGAAGCACTGGGTTCGATCCTTAGCGCATCACATTAAAAAAAAAAAAAGCAAATAAAATAAAGGCATGCTGTCCATCTACAACTATAAAATAAATGTTCATTAAAAAAAAAAAGCAGTCCCTAGGCAGATAAGGTAATTATCTATGTGTGAAATGTATACACAATAAATACATATGAATTCAAAAGAATCCAGGACAAATAAAGATTTAAAGAATGGTGGTAAGCTGGGTAAAAAGCCCAGGGTTTAAATAAACAAGAAAGAGGAAACAGGTACAGAACTTAGCCTAAAACTGAATTCAATTTAAGGAACTCACTGTTTCATTAACACCTGGGTTTTTCACAACCCCAAAGCTAAAATGATCCTTTTCTATTTTCTTGTAAAAGAATTCAGTACTTCATTGACACAGGTGAACCAAATCTGTTTTTCCATGGAAAAATATCAGGAATTAAAAAATCTCTATATCAGAGCAAATTCTCAGAAATAGTCAACAATCAGGAAGATGATCTTGTCATGAGGTAAAGATTAGTGTATACAAAATAATTCTTTATTTGAGAGGCTGAAATGGAATGTGGGAATAGCATGAGAAAAGTGGGATATGTGGAAAAATGGTTAAAATATAGTGACTAAAAGTACAGACCTTAAAGTCAGAAACTAATGGTCTTTGGACCTGATTTACTAAAGGGATGAATTTCTCAATTCCCTTTACTATCAGTTTCTTCACTGGTTAAATTAACAAAAGTGGTAGAATTAGATTTTTCTACTAAGATTGTTATAAAAATGAAATAAGATAATGTAAAGTGGGCTGGGGATATAGCTCAGCCAAGGCCCTGCGTTCAATCCCTAGCACCACACACACACACCGCGCATACACACACACACACACACGTAATATAAAGTGATTGCTGCTACAATGCTGGCACATAGTGGGTACTCAATGGAATACCATGTAAAATAACTAAGAGTACATTCCAGTATTAAACTCAGTGAACAATTTGCTAAAGCAATTAATTCTATTAGGTATCATTCTAAATACTATAAACATGTACTATTTAACTTTTTTTTTTTTGGGAACTGGGGATTGAACTCAGGAGCACTTGACCACTGAGCCACATCCCCAGCCCTATTTTGTATTTTATTTAGAGACAGGGTCTCACTGAGTTGCTAAGGGCCTCGCAAAGTTGCTGAGGCTGGCTTTGAACTCGCGATCCTCCTGCCTCAGCCTCCTGAGTCGCTGGGATTACAGGCGTGCGCCACTGTGCCCAGCTTTTAACATATACTATTAATTTACAGAAACTTAGTTATCATAGGCACTTATTCTAAATAAACTCTTTTGCATACATTTTATTCTCATTTGTAGATAAAGAACTCAAGGTTCAGGAGCTGTACAATGGCAACACCAGCTAGTGGGCAGAGGAGCAAAGATTTAAACATACAGCATATTTCCAGAGCCGAAGGTCCTAACCACTTTTCTTACATACTGACTCCAATCTTAACTGACTTGGCTATGCTCCGCGTGCCCTTGATACAAATATGCCAAGCCACTCTTGTTCTGGCAGCTTCCTGATTTCAAATCCACCAATTTCTTCATGTCCACAAATTTCTTCAACATTCATCTCTACTTTCCATATCCTGACTCTAATTTATACATCACTCCTTTAGCCATTAAGTTCTTGGTAGAACTGTTCAGAATGTATAATGGTATTTTTAGTTATTTTTCTTCCAAAAATGTTATAAATTTTACAAATTTTACCATCTCAACCAGATTAGGGTGTTTAAGAAAGAATGGACATTCAGTGCAGTTCACTTCAGTCTTCCAAGAGGAGTTAAGTAATAATCACTTGGTGAAAGCCTGTGAATTATCTTAAAAATTTCCTTTCCTTGGGGAAAGGAAATCCAAAATTTCCTTGGGGAGCTTTTCCCAAGTCCTCTATGCTCTTAACTTACAAATGATAACCTTATATCACGTTATGCTATTAAATCAAGAGATCCAAGCCAAGCATGGTGGCACATGCCTGTAACCCAAGCAGCTCAGAAAGCTGAGGCAGGAGGATTGCAAGTTTAAAGCCAGCCTCAGCAATTTAGCGAAGCCATAGGCAATTCAGGGAAGCCATAGGCAATTCAGTAAGACCCTGTCTCAAAATAAAGTACAAAAAGCCTGGGGATGTGGCTCAGTGGTTAAGTGTCCCTGAGTTCAATCCTTGGCCAAAATCACTCCATCCCCATCCATTCATCCATCCATCCATACTCTTAGTCCAGACTGCTGTGAACAAGGCATATGGTCCTTACAAGTCACATCTCTCATTTGCAGCTTCTTTATTATTAAGAAGAAGGGATTAAACCAGACAAAGTCAGGTTTTCCAAAGTAGTAATACCATAATGTACATTTCATCAAAAATGAAAATATATTAAATGGTCATATTAAACTAGGTCCAAGATGATCCCCCTTCTTACATCTACTTCAAAGCAACTACACAGCAGTACTTTGGATTAGACAAAGGGGAATGAAGGGAAGGGAAGGGGGATAGGAATAGGAAAGACAGCAGAATGAATCCAACTTTACTTTCCTATGTTCATATATGAATACACATCCAGTGTAACACCACATCGTGTACAATCTAAAGAATGGGAAGGTATACTCCATGTATGTATAATATGTCAAAATACATTCTGTCATATATAAACAAAAAGAACACAAAATTAAAAAACAATGACCATATCTACATTCATTTTGCTACACTAATTTTAAAGTACTAGATATATTCATGATACTGAAAAGTCATCCTTTTCACTTATGAATTTCTCAAGTCACAAAATCAAAGTTCAATAATTCTAGGTCTGCAGTTGTGGCTCAGTGGCAGGGCACTTGCCTGGCATGTGTGAGGCACTGGGTTCAATCCTCAGCATTACATAAAAATAAATATGTATTATGTCCATCTACAACTAAAAAAGAAAGAAAGAATGAAAGAAAGAAAGAAAGAAAGAAAGAAAGAAAGAAAGAAAGAAAGAAAGAAAGAACGAACCTAGAGACCAGAAAATAAAGAGGCACTATTTTAAGGACCTTTCTATTATGTACTGTTGCCTTCTGCAAGAGACCAAATGCCCATACAGGATTTTCAGCATCATTAACCTCATCCATCCCAAGGTCTGTGTGTCTTTTGTTGTTGTTGCTTTTTGGTACTAGGGATTGAACCCAGGGGTGCTTAACCACTGAGCCATATCCCCAGTCCTTTTTTATATTCTATTTAGAAACAGGGTCTTGCTGAGTTGCTGAGGCTGGCTTTGAACTCATGATCTTCCTGCCTCAGCCTCTCAAGCAATTGGGATACAGGCATGTGCCACCATGCCCAACTGGGCTGTGTCTTGTTGTTAGTTGTTTCTTAACATCCCTTTTTCTTTTCTACAAAAACAGAACACCTGTTTTTTTTAACCAGTTACAGAGTCACCTGTAATAATGAACATATTTCCTAGCCCCCACATTCCATTTCCCAGTACTGGGAATCTAACCCATGGGTGCTCTACCACGGAGTTACATCGCCAGCACCATTTTGAGAAAGGTTTTCACTAAGTTGCCCAGACTGGCCTCAAACTTCCAATCCTCCCGCCTCAGCCCTCTGAGTACCTGGGATTATAGACATGTGCCAGTGTACCTGGTTCATAGCCTCTCTAGCAGCTAGATATGGCCACATGCTGTGTGTATGTCTTGGGGAAAGTGGGGGAAAAGGTGGATTTATCCTACCATCATCTTCTTCTTCTTGCTATCTAGAATGGAAACATTATAGCTGGAATTGGAATGGTTAGGTCTTAGAACATGAAGTGGAACTAGGATCAACAGATTTCAAGTAAAGGATAGGATATGGAACTTTACATTGGGGAAAGCAAATGGATTATCAAAAATACAACACTCCCAGGGCTGGGAATATAGCTTAGTTGGTAGAGTGCTTGCCTCACATGCACAAGGCCCTGGGTTCAATCCCCAGCACCAAAAAACAAAAACAAAAAACCCAAAAGTCCCTTGACTTTAATAAAAACGCTTCTGGGATGTTAACAAATAAGTAACCCATAAAACCTTTATAGATATGGGAATACTAAAAGCTCAGACATGAGTAGACACTTAAAAAAAAAAGTATAACATAATTCTCATCCCAACCCCCTATGAGAATAAGGTTTTGTTTAGGACCCTTCATTTCATTTTAGGAAACACACCTTTACTCAAAATATCTAAATTATCTCCTATTTGTTTGTACAGAAGTTTACAACTTGTATAAAAAAAGTTTATTTTTGGAACTATTCTATTATGTTAACATCTAGAAAAAGGACCACTCCATTGCCAAGGAGGTAAAAAAAATTTATTTTCTTCATTTATAATACTATGTTAATTAGCAAGCAAATCTGCCTGTATAAAATATACAGCATTATTCTAGGAAAAGATACAGGAAACATAACCTGCCCTTCCCCTAGGGGAGATGGTCTTAGCTTCAAATTGCTACTTTCCATTAAAGAAATCAGCAAGAGGGCTGAGGCTACAGCTCAGTTGGTAGAGTGCTTGCCTTGCAAGCACAAGGCCCAGGGTACAATCCCCAAAAGAACTGTGTAGAAGAAATCAGCAACAACGAATCTATGGATTCCTAAGAAGACAATATGTAGAAACAATTTTATTAAACTTCATTATCTTTCCTTTTCCCTTATCTAACAGGAACTGCCTGAGAAGTTAATTACATCACTCATTTCTTCTTTCTAGCCACAACTGACACAGAAAGCATATATTACTCACTTCAGTCTGTATAACTCTAATCAAGCAAAATAAATGCTGCTGTGTTTTAGCTATGACACCAAATTGGCGACAACGCTCCAAAAAAGTATCTAAAGAAGGGTCAATTCTTCTTTGCAGTTTACTCCAAAAGAGAGTCAGTTCCCTACAAAAGAAGAAAAGATTGTGTTAAAGCATATAAAGCAACTGGTATGTGCTATTTCCACTCCTAAAAACCTCCCAAATTGGTAACACTGTTGTGAATTCTTCCTGAAAATTCCAAATTATTTCTTTTCTGTTTGGAGAAAAGCAAAATCAATGAAAGACTACTTTCTTTATGATAGCATGTAATTTTTTAAAAATTTAGATTCCATCTTGTTTTAAAAGGTCTTATCTTTAACATTGATAATTAATTATACTAACTGAATTAAATGCTGGCCTTTTTTTTTTTTTTCTTTTGGTACTGGGGATTGTACTGGGGATTGAACCCAGGGGCACTCCACCACTGAGCCACATCCCCAGCCCTATTTTGTATTTTATTTAGAGACAGGGTCTCACTGAGTTGCTTAGGGCCTTGCAAAGTTGCTGAGGCTGGCTTTGAACTCGCGATCCTCCTGCCTCAACCTCCTGAGTCGCTGGGATTACAGGCGTGCACCACTGTGCCCGGCCTAAATACTAGCCTAATAGGCAAGCATTAGACTATACTACCAATGAAATCAACAGTTAATAAATATTCAATGGGCACACTTCTACACTGATATTATGGGGTCTTTCCTGCTCTAAAATGATGCTACTTAAGTTTGTATTTTGGAATGTTTAAATACTAATAAAACTACATAAAAAGGCACTCCAGGAAATGGATAAAACACAGAAATCCCAAAACTAAATATTCATTATGGAAACAAAGGAAAGCTTGAAGAGAATAAATTAAATTAAAAACATTTAATGGGTATGAAGAAATGCTAAAGCAAAAGCACTGGAAAATTGAAAACCACCAAGAACAGAAATGTTAATGTAAAATATGAATTCAAAGAAAGTCAATAGCAAAACAGAAAAAAATGCTATCATTTAAAAAAAAGTAGCTCTTTGAAGTACAACTTCAATGGATATTACATATTATTTGAGTGTTTTTCACAAAAAATTCACATTATTTTTGTAAGTCAGTTTTTAAACAGAGATATGTTTGTTATCTTGCTATTAACACAAATTCTTTTTCTGTTTTTTGTAGTACTGCGGATTGAACCAAGGTGTGTTCTACCATTGAGTTACAGTTCCTGTCCTATTTATTTGTCTACCTTACCTTACTTATTTATTTTTGGTGCTAGGGATTGAACCCAGGGGCTCTTTATGACTGCACCACATATGCAGCCCTTTTTTATATTTTATTAGAGACAGGGTCTTGCTGAGTTGCTTAGGGCCTCGCTAAATTGCTGTATCTGGCTTTGAACTCATGATCCTCCTGCCTCAGCTTTCGAGCTGCTGGGATTACAGTGTGTGCCACCACATCCTGCTCCAGCCCTTTTTATTTTTTATTTTGAGACAGGGTCTTGGCTTAGTTGCTCAGCCTGTTTTCAAACTTGCAATTATCCTATCTTAGCATCCTGAATAGCTGAGATTGCACTGTGTGCCACTGTACCTAGCTAACAGACTATTCTAAGAAGCAGAAAACAAATCTGTGGTTTAAAAAATGAAAATGCCTATTTAATTTTTTTTTTTTTTTTTTTTTTTTTTTTTGATGCTGAGGACCAAACCCAGTACCTGATGCATGCTAGGCAACTCCTCTATGATAACTGAGCTATACTCCCAACCCCCAAACACCCATTTTTATAATACTCTGAAAATAAACACTTAACAGAATTTATCTTCCTATGTTTCTTAAGCAGTAACTGGGGCCATCACAAGGTGAAATTCTCTCTCCTTTTTTTCCTGGTACCAGGGATTGAACACAGGGGCCAGGGGCACTTACACCCCTCTAGCCCTTTTTATTTTGAAATAGCACCTTGCTAAGTTGCTGAGGCTGATCTTCAATTTGTAATCCTCCTGCCTCAGCTTCTGGGATTTCAGGTATACACCACTACACCAGGCTCATAAGGTAAAATTCTTAAGTAGGAATAAAACCTGCTTCAAAGATTGAAGCAAATACACAGTGTCTCAAAATATATATTAGAGCTTATAATACCTACTGAATAACATTAAGTTAAAATGTCTTTAAATATGTGTCTTTGTATGTTTGACTTGTGCTGCTGTCCTAACTGGAAATAAAAATTGAAATAGGCCAGCTCTGAAAATAGCTACCAGCCAGGCAAAATGAGATGCTTATTTTATACTCACAAGACTGCTTTATTCAGATTTAAGTATCTTAACAGAAACTTTGAGAATAGTGCAAAATTGTAAATGAAGAATTACATACATGCCCAGAGAGAAAAAGGAGTATCTTTCAAAATATATAGAGCCCCAAAATATTTACTTTGGAATAAATCAAGTCCTAGACATTCTGATTTACTATTTTAAAAAGTACTTGAGAAACCTAAGTTTTCAACCTACCTTTTACCACTTTAGCAGATTTGCCTAACTTTAAACTTGTAGCTAGTCAGTGAATTTTAGATAGTTGACGTTGTTTACATTTTATCTTCATAATCATAACTGGCTTTGATAAGTTGTGCTGTTTAAATAGGATTTCACAAATATGTCTTAACTCCAAATAAGCATGATCAAAAAATGGCATACTGTTATGTTTTGTATTTGCAAAGCTACAAATCAATTACTATTACCCATTCAAACATATAAACATGCCTGAAACCACGATAATCAGTGTATTGCTCCTGAGAATGTGAAGATTAGTATTCAACTATCCATTCAAATCTGCATAATGAAACACTGAAATCACCATCCAACAGTAATTAAAAGACTGATGGATCACATATGCACTAGAAAAAGTTCTTCAAATATTACAATATAGAATTAAAAAATGACCATATTCTAAAGAAGGTCACTACAACAGTAATCAATCCCATGATCTTTTTCCTTACAAAATTCAGCTGAATAAAACACACACATTGGTCTTTGCTAGGTGCTGGGGACACAATTGTGAATTAGACAACATTCATAATCCTGATAGATCATAGTTCAGTTGGTACAGAATGGACAGACAAATATATTTAAGAAACAGAATGTTCAACATACAAAGTTTAAGCTCAAATAAGTTGCAAAAAGCAAAGGCCAGTCTATCAAATACTGACTGAAAGCTTAGTGTGGAGGTTCAAAGTTCAACTGTATGATTTTATTTTTAGAGTAGCAGTAGTAATTACACATCGATGATACATCATCTTATTGAAAATGGTTACCTGTTGTGTTTGCAAGGTTACTAGAATTATATTACCAATGCCAGACATCTATAGGGTGTTTACTACTCTAGTTTCATTTTTTTTCCAGCTAGCCAAAAATCTTTTCGGGCCAGAGTTTATGAATAAACTAAGTGATAAACCTTTTAAAACAAAAATTTGGTGACTGCTGTAAAGTTGTTGTTTTTTTTTTTTTTAATTTTATTATGGTTTGTAAATGTCTCTGAAGGAAACATAACAGATAAAAAATGTTCTGGTGCTAGTTACATAGTCTACATTTGAAATATTGTCTTCCATGATGACCGCATTCAAAAATGATACTTCTAAGAAATAAATGCTAGCATATGTGTTAAAAAAAAAAAAAAACTCTCCAAAATAAAAATAAATGTGACTGCTTTTATTGCTTTTATTATGGTATTTCAATTTTGTTTCATTTTTAAAACTCCTGGCTGGGCAGGGAGGGGAACATCTGTAGGAGGGGAACGTCTGTAGTCTCATCAGCTCAGGAGGCCGAGACAGGAGGATTGTGAGTTCAAAGTCAGCCTTGGCAGAAAGCCAGGCACTAAGGAACTCTCAGTGAGACCCTGTTTCTAAATAAAATATAAAATAGGACTGGGGATGAGGTTCAGTGGCTGAATGCCCTTGAGTTAAATCCCCAGGCACACCCCCCCATTCCCACCCCCAAAAAACTCTTGATACTTCTCTTATCAAAGCTACCTTGTTTTTGGGTGGTGCTGGGGAAAAATTCCAGGGCCTGTGCACGCTAGGCAAGCACTCAAAATTACCACTTAGTAAGAAAAAAGACTTCTAAACAAATACTTCACATGTCCCACCATCTTGAACACAGAAAACCTCCAGTGTAACAAAAAGAATCTATCCTATTTGAACAGGATTTGTGAGATTAATATTTCCTAGTAAAATTCACTGTTTTACTTTATGGCTATCCTAACTCCACTATCCCGCTCCAATATCCCTCCCCAAAAGCCTTTGAAAACATGGAAGGGTTAAAAAAAAATTGGATTCTATTTCTCTTTGAATTGCTTAGAAGACACTTACTTTTAACAAACTGAAGTGACTAATATTTTCTTTCCTTTACTCATTATAGCTTCTCAGGAGTCAAGAGAAGAAATCCCTGTTAATCCCTTCCTGCTGTAGGGCAACAGCATTAATCCTAAAGCCACTAACATCTTTGGAAAAGTGAATGGTGTCTGAGTGAAGAAGGGAAGAAAAAAAATTTATGGGGCAATGTAAAAGGGAAGCTGTGTCAGGAATATTAAAACAACTGTGAATATATCTATAACACATTCTATATATGATGTTATTTTTTCTTTGCATAAAGAACCTAGCTGGAATCAGCAGATATCATTTCATTACTCACAATGAAATCAATTTAATTATAACAAGAAAAACTGCAGTTTGATTCGGAACTAAATCTATTTGTTTTACTGAAGTTAAAACTCTCTAATCTTTAGATTTTGATGACGAAGAAAAACTTTCACTTGACTTAGTAAAACTACACACTGCTACTCAACAATTCTTTTTTCTAATATCACTTTTTTGGTTTCCTATTAAAATACCCACAATGATTGCTACAAAATATATTCAGTCCCTATCCCATGATCTCCTTTCAAATAGGAGATATAACTTTGGCATAATGATCTTTGTCGTAGACTACAGTATGAAGTTTAACCTGTGCCAAGGGAACAAGCCAACAGAAGAAAAGCACGAGTTAGATTAGGAATTAAAAACCGTGGGTCTGAATCTCTGCTCTATTACCTGAAACTTGAGACCCTGGGCAATCACAAGATTTCTTTGATCACTGTGATCCTTTATTGCCACATCTGTGCAATGATTACCATAAAGACTGGATAAGATAATTTACTGTACAAAAATAATAGTTCTATATAAAATATTAAAACAGAATTAAAAAAAAATGTAACTACACAAACAGACATGGCTACTCCAGTCAATAAAGGCTGAAGTACATGAAAGGAATTACTAGATTTTCTTAAAATCAAAATGCTGTTTCCAACATAAATAATCCTTAGGTTCAAAAGTACTCAGGGTCCCCTAATCAAGATCATGCAAAAACAACCTAAGTCATACAGCTTCCTCCCTTGCACCTCTCTGAAAATACTTTGGTGAACAGTGAGTACCTCTTTCTAATCTCTGATAGCATTATCTACACCCACTAACCTGATACTGACTCTTACATTTTAGAAATTTTCCTGTGTATCAGTTTTGTCCCTCTGGTCTAAACAGATCCAAGACAGTTAGAATGAAAAGAACCATGGGTACACTTACTGTTGCTTTTTTTTTCCCCCCTTAAAGCAAGTACTATACTCTGTAGGCAAACAAGATATAAACTGAATTAAAACCAAAATAATGCAATTCAGTTATATGGTAGCAAAGTTGCAAAAAGCAATTAGCACTCAAATGGATTTTCTTTTCTGGTGCAAATCTGACCTGGAAACTAAATAATTTGTCCCTTTTCACTGGTACATTTCCAAATAAGTGGGGCAAGTGACTACCAGGAGATACTAGTAAATGTAATCACTGTAACACCAATTTATTTCATACTGACATAATTTTATTTACAAGGTATGAGACATATATTGGAGTCACCAGACAACCCTCTGTGGGAAGAACAGGAGGAACTTCTGTTTCTTGACTAAATTAAGCTAATGATATTTTTATTTAAATGACTTTACTTGGGAGCAAGATTTATCATGTCATCAATTAATTTACTAAGACTTTAAATTTGAAACAAAACAATATTTCACATAAGCCCCTAAATGCTATAACATGCTAACAGAACATACACAAACTAAATATACTTACCAAGAACAATATACACTTGCAGTTTGGAGCTGCTGAGTAAGGTAAGTCGTACAAAGAACAAATGCTGTGTTATCCTGACCCTCAGATTCCAGATTACATATGATGTCTAGTACTTCCTTGCAGTCGACCTTTGCAATCTATCAAAAATGAGATGACTAAGTTAAAGAGAAAATATTGGTGACTTTCCTATAAAATTTGTTATGTAATAATAAAACCTCCTTATAGTATTTTCTATCTTTGATAATTGTCGAGGCAAAAACTTCTTCTGCTGACTAGTGGCTGTATAGTGTTGCATAAATAGTTCACATGGGAAAATATCAGAGAAGGGAACTGACACTTCAGAAGGAAGTTCCATTACATTCCCAACACAGATATAAACACTGTGTATAGTTTTGTTTTTTGTTTTTTAAAGAAAAAAAAACATATAAATGAACATTGTTATCACATAAATGAGTCAAATTTTGCATAATAACCTTAGGTTATTTTTGCCTTGAAGTATAGTCATATCTTTTCTGCTTTTGATTCTTTTTCTTCTTTTTTAACCATTTTTTTCAGGTCACTCTAGTTATAGGTATTAAAATGCATGGCTTGCCCTTACTGCCAAGTAGGGCTGAAGGAGGCCAGTTCAAAAACTGTTTTAAAAATGTTATATTAACATTATTTTTTCAGTTGGGCATGATGGTGCATGCCTGTAATCTCAGAACTTGGGAGGCTGAGGTAGGAAGATTAAATTCAAGGCAGTCTCAGCAACTTCATAAGACCCTGACTCAAAAGAAAAAAGAAAAAAAGGGCTGGGGGCCAGGTGCAGTGTTGAATATCTGTAATTCCAGCAACTCAGGAGGCTTAGGTAAGAGGACTGGGAGTTCAAAGCCAGCTTCTGCAACTTAGTGAGGCCCTAAAGGGCAACTCTGTGAGACCCTGTCTTCTAAATAAAATATAAAAAAGGGCTGGAGATATGGCTCAGTGGTTAAGTGCCCCTGGATTCAATTCCTGGTACCAAACAACAACAAAGGGTTGGAGACGCAGCTCTGTGGCAAACAGCCCTAGGGTTCAACCTCTAGTACCCCAAATGAATAAATATTTTAAGAAATCAGTTTTCCATAGGATTAAGGAAAAAATATTTTGTATCAATTAGTTTCTGGGATTTTTTGTTTGTTTGTTTTCAAGACAGGGTTTTGCTATTTTGGCTCAGGTTAGTCTCAAACCTCTAAGGCTTAAGCGATCTTCCCATCTCAGCATTCCAAATAGCTGGGAGTACAGGTGTGCACTATTATGCCCAGCTTATGAGTTTGTTTTTTTTTTAAACAATTAGAATTCTTTTTAGAAATACATCACTCTCATTTATACTATTTAAAAAAATCTCCCCGCCCCCCCACTTTTTGGTACTGAGGATTGAACCAAGGGTGCTTTCCTACTGAACTACATCCCCAGGACTTTTTATTTTGAGATGGGGTCTCACTAAGTTGCTGAAGTTGGCCTCAAATTTGTGGTCTTCCTGCTTCAGCCTCCTGAGTCACTGGGATTATAGGTGTGTGCCACTGCATCCAGCTTATTTAAAGAAATATTTAAAACAACAATAACAACACCACCACCTTGGGGAAAACAGCCAAATTTTCTTCTATAGTGAAAGAGTATAAAATGAGAATCGGACCTTTAAAGACCCTTTCTCACTCTACTTTATCACTTCTCTTAGTAAATAGCACATCAAGAACATAATCTCGTAATTGTTAGCATTATAAATACCAATTATATTGCGCACCAAATATACAAAACAGGGATAATCTCAGGACAAATGTGATGTGCATCACAGCAAAAGAAGTAAACCAATCAACTCCCCCAGTGTTATATCAATTGCAGTGGTTCTAAGTCCCCAATTTAGTCAGATCTTAACACAGAGGAAAAGCTTCTTTCAAAACTCAGCTCAAATGCCATTTTCTCAGGGAATCTTTTTTGTTATGATTTAAATATGAGGTGTCCCCCAAAAGCTCATGTGGGTGAGACAATCTAAGAAGGATTAAAGGTGAAATGATTATCGTTAGAGCCTTGACCTAATCAGTTGGCAGGCAGGGTGTGGCTGGAGGAGCCGAGTTCCTGGGGGTGTGCCTTTCAGGTTTATATTTTGTCCTGATGGTGACAGCTTTCTGTTTCCTGGTTCCATGCCCTGACCTACTTTCCTCTGCCACATTCTTCTGCCATTAATGTTCTGCCTTACCTGGAGCCCTAAGGAATGGAGTTGGTTATCTATGGACTGAAACCTCTGAAACCATGAGATCCAAAATAAACTTTTCCTGTTAAAATTGTTATTGTTGGGTCTTTTGGTTACAGTGGCAGAAGAGCTGACTTAAAATACCTAACTTCTAAAAGACTGTGCCATTAGAATCCCCATCAAGCACTTTCAAACTCCTCCTTTACAGCATTTATCACAACTGCAATTCAATCATTTTCTGAGTGATTGATTACCATCTGTCTTCTCTGCTAGAATATAAAATCCATGAAGTCAAGGATTAGGTACAATTTTGTTCAAAACTTAGCATTTATCACAGCGTTTGGACCACAGAAGACGTTCAGTAAATAGGTGTCAATGAACAGAATAAATGAATCAGGTTGAGTCAAGATAAGAAGTTCATGTTTACAAAGCAAACCTTACAGAATTCTGTGTTTTCTAATCTTTTCCAAAATATAATGTGTCATGAGTTAAGAGCAATAGTGTAGTTTGATGGTTAAGAGAATCATTTTAGAACCAGAGTTGGAGCTGCTGGATAAGGTAAGTTATATAAAATCTTACTGTACAGATTCTATTCCCCCTCTATTGTTACCAGTGATGTGAGCTTGGGTAAGACACATGAATTCTCTGTGCTGTAGTTTCCTCATCTATAATATGGGAATAGTAGAATCTCCCTCATAGAGTTAATGTAAGAATAATGGTTTGTTTTTGTTTTTGTTTTGTTTTTTTGACACTGGGGATTGGACCCAGGGGCACTTAAGTACTGAGCAACATCCCTAGCCCCTTTTTATTCTTTATTTTGAGACAGGGTCTCACTAAGTCGCTTAGAGCCTCACTAAGTGGCTGAAGCTGGCTTTGAACTTGTGATCCTTCTGTCTCTGCCTACCTAGCTGCTGGGATTAAAGGCATAAACAACTGCGCCCGGTAGAATAATACATTTTTAAAGGAACTGGCGAATAGGAAGCAATTTATAAGTGTTGTTAAAAACTGTTTTCATGTGCTGGGTATGTATCTCAGTAGTAAAACCCTGGGTCTGAATCCCCAGCACCCCAAAAGAAAAGAAAGAATACTACAGAAAGCATTTTCAAAAGATAACATCATTCTCAGAAAACCACTTGATGTTAATTTTTACCTGATTGGTACTTAGTGGCAAAATTAGGTTGCTAGAGCCTAAAATATAACTAAAATTAAATTCCATTTTCAGGGGGAAAAACCTTATTGAACATCATGAAGATGCCTAAAACAACCATATCCTCATCCATAGCTGAACAAATCAGAAGTGTTGCCCAGAAAGAAAATCACCACCACAAAGCGATTTAAAATCACTCATCCAAAGACCAGAGTTCCCATAGTCAGTGAAAAGAACTGCTTCAGAACAAGCACTATGATCCATGCCAAGCTAAAACGCCCACTGAAAACCAATCCTAAAACTCAATTTGGGCAGCAATTAAGAAATGGCAGGATAAAGTCTCCAAACCAGATTTACAAATTAGAATGAAAATAATATCCAATTTTAATTTCTGGAACATTTTTTATCCTTTTTATTGTATTATCTCATTTTTTGCTGTATCTCAACATGAGAATCTTATAAGATTGGTGAGGCAGGCAATATTTCTACCTGACCAAAAACCAAACCAAAACAAAACAAAACAAAACAAAACAAAACAAAACAAAAAAAACCAAAACACAAGAGGAGACGACTTCTTGTTTCAAGTCAACTATGGCAAAGAATCAGAAGTAACAGTAAACAAAATGAAAAACTAATTTCTACAGGGAAGTCTCTGCATTTTAAAATGGTACATTATAAGTAAAACTTCATTAACCTAATGTAATGGGGGGAAAAGGAAATGGTATGAAGAATGTGGGTTAGTGGTTTAAAGGACATACTTATTTGTACTATCTCCATTTATTAAAAATACTCTGCAGATGAAAACTGTCTAATAACTAGTGTACAAGATGCCTAAAGATCCCTTTTTTCCGTCTCTGAGGCTTAATTCCTCTCATTCAAGGTCTAGTTGAAAACCCTTTCCCTTATGAAGTCTTCCTTCATACACTGTACTAGCACCCAGTGTTCGCTTGTTCTGCTCTGAATTCATAGCATCTTGTCAACATTTAACCTTTTGATTCATACTGACTGGCCTTTGCCCTTTATTATTTTATTATTTATGCACTCTTACTTTGGCCCTCCAAATAGATCATAAACTCCCCGAGAACAAACAGCATACCCCTGTACATAATATTCAAAATCTTCAGTGCATAAAATGTTGAAAGGAAGGGGGAAAAAAAAAAAAAAACCAAAACCCTGCTAAAATGTATGTGCCTGGGAAAGTAGCTATTCACTAATACTTGCACTGTGCCAAGTACTGGGGATATAAGCCAAATTGATTTTTGCCCTCATGGATATTGCAGTCTAGTCAGAAATAATTAATAAGGAAGCAATTACTAAGAATTATAAAGTATGTTAAAAGCTACAACAGGGGAACAAAGAATACTTAAAAAATATCTTTGGTAAGAAGAATCTAATGCAAATTTAGGGGGATCAAAAAGAACTTTCTGGATGAAATGACATCAAAGATAAAAACTAAAGCCAGGCTCAGGAGTGTAGGCTTGTAATCCTAGTTACCTGGGAGGCTGATACAAGAAGATGGCAAACTGAGCCCAGCCTTGGCACCTTAGTGAAACAATGCCTCACAATAAAAAAATAAAAAGAGCGAGGATGTAGCTCAGTGGGAAAACACCCCTGAGTTCAATCCCCATCCCCCAATAAAACAAGAAAAACCTCAAAAAGAATTAAAGAATGGGAATAAGCAATGGCAAAGGGGAATAAAATAAGAAAAATGCTTCAGATAGGGATAAAAATATATGCAAAGGTGTAAGGGTAAGATGATGCATAGTACTGAGGAACAAAAATAAAATTACTTCAGTACAGCTAAGGGTAACCCAGCAGTAGTGCTGGAGCATCAAATCTAGGCAGTTGCAAGGAGTAGAAACACTTGTTTTTCTAGTATCTCAGTGCCTTCCGAGTCTACTATAGGGATTGCTGGTAACTACACTCCTGGCACAGCCTTAATCAAGCAAAGCTTAACTTTCTCTACTAACTTCTTAAATTAAACCTAACCTCAATTTTCTCCAAATGCTATATATTTCCCAGCAAACTTGAAATACAAATGTTCTATTAGTAGCACTTAATATTGCTTTTCACTTGGCACTTGGCACAGAATACACAACTATATTTCTGATAATGAAGAATCTAAAAGATAAAAAACCAAAATAACAAAATGGTTATATTACTTGACCTCAATCTTTGTAATAAACAGCTCACATTACAAACCAAATACATGCTACAAAACACTTCTCAGCTCAACTAAGTAAAATTAAGGGCAATGAGAAGTTTCTGAGAATTTCAGTGTACTTGGATAGATACAGTTTTTACTCTTAAATATGATTCCAAGTCTTAGGATTTACATGCTATAGCTCTTAAGTTGAATACATGTCTAAGTAGGATTAGTTTGTCAATTTCTACAAAAAAGATGAGATTTTGATAGGAATAGTACCGTACTATTCAATTTGGGGAGTACTATCATCTTAACAAAATAAAATTTTCTGATCCAATAACATGAATGTTGTCATTTAGATCATTTTGCTGTTGCAGAGCTAGAGTTTGAATCTTGAGCCTCATGCATGTCAGGTAAGTACCCCCACCACTGAGCTACATCATCACCCCCATTTAGATCTTTAATTTCTTTTACAAGTGTTTTAAACCCTGTATAAGTCTTAACACTTTGGTGGTGGGGGTGGGGTTGTGTGCTGGGGATTGAACCCAGGACCCTGTACATGTGATTTCTAATTTCATTCCATCAGATAACTTACTTTGTATGATTGCAATCTTGCTTTATGGTCTAACATACACTCTTATCCTGGAGAATTTCATCTGCATTTGGGAATAATGTATATGAAGCTACTATTGGGTAGCATATTCTACAGATATCTGTTCTGTGTTATTGGTTTATATCATTCAAATCTTCCATTTCCTGGTTGCTTTCCATTTTTGAAAGTGGTATAGTCTCCAACTACCATATTGTCTATTTTCCCCTTCAATTCTGTCATTTCATATATTTTGGAGTTCTATTATTCTTCAGCCTACATACTGACCTGTTTCAACTGACTTGTTTCATTCAAGTTCGCTGATTTTTTTCTTCTGTGAATTCAAATCTGATGGTGTTCTAATGAATTAACTTTAGTTACTGAATTTTTCTACTCCAGAATTTCTATTGGGTTATTTTTATAATTTCCATCTCTAATGATATTCACTATTTACTGAGACACTGTTCTCATATTTTAAATTTTTTTCCCTTGGGGGGCAGTGTCATAGTGGGGATTGAACTCAGTGCCTCACACATTTGGCAAATACTATACCACTGAGCTACATCCCCAACCCTTTTCCTTTAATTCTTTAGACATGTTTCTTTAATTCTTTGAATATACAGTTGGTCTACACTATTTGCACATTCCTTACCTGTGAATTAGCCTACTTGCTGAAATTTATTTGAACCCCAAATATCAATATTATCTACATGGTCTTTCATGAACTAGCAAGAAAATCTGAGTCAGCTGATGTACACATTATCAGCTGAGGTAAACAATGTGATATTTTGCCTTCCTATTTCAGCTGTCATACTGTAAATAATTTTGCATTCTATTTAGAGCCAGATTTTTCTCATTTTTGTGCTTTTCACTAGTCTACTTAAAAATGGCCCCAAATATTATGCTGAAATTCTGTTTAATAATCCTAAGAGCAAGAAGACTATGATGTGCCTAATGCAGAAAATACATGTGTTGGGTAAGTTTCATTCAGGCATGAATTATTATTTATTTATTTTTTTTAACCAGGGATTGAACTCAGGAACACTCGGCCACTGAGCCACATCCCCAGCCCTATTTTGTATTTTATTTAGAGACAGGGTCTCACTGAGTTGTTTAGGGCCTCGCTAAGCTGCTGAGGCTGGCTTTGAACTCATGATCCTCCTGACTGAGCCTCCCAAGTCGCTTGGATTATAGGCATGCGCCACCACGCCCGGCTCAGGCATGAATTATAATGCTGCTGTCCACAAGTTCAATGCTAACAAAGCAACAACATGCATTAAATAAGGCATCCTGGGGCTGCAGTTGTGGATCAGTGGCAAAGTGTTTGCCGAGGATGTGTGAGGCTCTGGGTTCAATTCTCAGCACTGCATATAAATAAATGAGTCAAAATAAAGGCCTATCAACATCTAAAAAATTATTTTAAAAAAAGATTTAAAAAAATAAGGCATCCTTAAGCAGAAATCACATAAAGACAGGTATGTGTTAAATGGTGGATGGAAATGTTACCAGAAACTCATGGGAACATAACCCTGTATATCCCCTAGGAGCAGTTTTTGATAATATCTACAACAACAGTAGAACATAGCTACCATGAATAACAAGAACTGACTGAATTTTTAACAGCTTACTTAAAATCTTTGCCAGTAAGTCCCCCATTTGTGCTTACTCAAAATAGTTTCTACTAGCTGCTTTTTCTTTTTTCTTTTTCTTTTTTTTTGCAGAATTGGGGATTTACCCTAGGGGTGCTCTACCACGGAACTACATCTCCAGTCCTTTATTCTTTACTTTCTATTTGAGTCAAGTCTCACTAAGTTATCAAGGTTGGGCTTGAACTTGATCCTCCTGCCTCAGACTCCCCAAAAGCTAGGATTAGAGGGATGTGCTATCACGCTATTGGCTGCTTTTTACCCTGTGTATATTTCTTTGTATGGTAACTAGACATTTTGTATTGTGGCAACTCTATAAACCAGATCCCCCACCTCCTAGGATTTATTAGTTCAGTGACTTTTCTGGAATAATTCTGCAAAGTCTTACTTATAGTCACTGCTGGATTAGCCTAATGGTCAGCTATATATTCAATGGAAATTTCCTTAAATGTTTTGAACAAGTGTTATGGTTTGGGTATGAGATGTCCCTCCCAGAGCTACTGTAATACAGGCATATTTAGAGATGAAATGATTAGAATATGAGAGCTATAACCTAATCTATTCATAGTTTGAATGGACTGGGTGATAACTAGGCAAGTGGGACATGGCTAGAGGTAGGTCAGTGGAGGTGTATTCTGTGGTATCCTCAGCTCCCTTTCTCTGCTTCCTGGCAGCCATGAGTGGAGCGGCCCTCTTCCCCCATGCCCTTCCTCCACAATATTCTGCTTTGCCTTGGGCCCCAGGCAATGGAGTTAGCCAATCATGGATTGAACTTCTGAAACTAGCCAAAATAAACTTTTCCTCCTCTCAGTTATTTTCATCAGGTATTTTGATTACAGCAACAAAAACTAACTAACTTAACAAGTCTCTCTGCTTTTGCTAAATAGCTTTGTGTGTGGTGGGGCATGCTTTCAATAGTTCAGACAGTTTACAACTTGTCCTTGCCCTGATTTCCTATGTAGGGCCTCAGGAAAACACAGGTGAGGGATTTGAGTTTTAGGCAGGCATCTAACCCTATATGTATATATTACCTTCTGCAGCTTCTAAAGTATCAGAGGTAAGTAACCTATGAACATCTCGTATTCCAGTTTTTCGTTCGAATTATTTTTGGCCAGTCTCTTGTTAGCACAACTAGTGATGCCTCCTCAGACAACAGTCACATTAAACAATTACCACTGATTGCTTTTTGACAAAAGCCCTGGGGACAGAGTGGGCTTTGTATCAAAGACAAGTCTTGAGAACAGAGCTTTTCAGCAAGCTGCCAGAGAGCTCAAATAATAACAATTCTCTGGACATGGTCTTTTGGAGAACTCCAAACCAAAATGACTCTTCAGGTAGCTGCTAGGTTGCTGGTTTTCACACCTAGTGTAGTTATGAAACCAATTCATTTTCGAGACCAATTCTAAAATTGTCTTTTAGAAAAGGAAAAAGATCACCTTGACTACTATAGAAAATGAAGGGGGTGGGAATAGACATAGTTAGAAAGCTTTCATAATAATCAGGCAATAGTATAGCAGGCATAAAAGAAGGTGGGTAGAGACAGCATATTTATCTTCCCAAGTTATTTTCTTGTTTAGGTTATCAATGTAAACTAGTATTCTGGCCAGTACCATTAATGGAATATTTTATCATTTACCTTTCTCTAGAACAGAGGTTTTCAATGCAGTATGTTCCAGATCAGTTCTGAGGTATACTGCAAATAATTTGTTCTTAAAGATTTTTTTTTTTTTTTGGCAGTGCTGAGGATTGAACCCAGGGCCTTGTGCTTGCAGGGCAAGCGCTCTTACCAACTGAGCTATATCCCCAGCCCCTTCTAAAGATTTTTAAAAATTGAAGTTAGTTGATTTTTTTTTCAAAAACGAATGAAAGTAGATTTAAGTTTTCCATATAATAAAGTTCCTCTGATTACACTCTTTTTTAATATATATATTTTTTAGTTGTAGTTGAACACCATATTTTTTTATTTATTTTTATGTGGTGCTGAGAATCAAACCCAGTGCCTCACACATGCTAGGTAAGGACTCTACCAACTGAGCTACAACCCCAGCCCCGACTGCATTCTTTTTTGAACTCAGGGGCACTCGGCCACTGAGCCACATCCCCAGCCCTATTTTTTGTATTTTATTTAGAGACAGGGTCTCACTGAGTTGCTCAGGGCCTCGCTAAGTTGCTAAGGCTGGCTTTGAACTCACGATCCTCCTGCCTCAGCCTCCCAAGTGCTGGGATTACAGGCGTGCACCACTGCACCCGCCCTGACTGCATTCTTGATTAGGAGAAAGGTGGGGGTTATATAGTTAGCAAGCATGTATTTCAAGTAACCTTGGGCCTATGTTTCAGGAAAATCATCTGTTAGATTGACAGGTAATACCTGGAAAAAGGCTATGTCTCACAGTTTTAAGACTATCAAACTTCTTTTGGTGGGGTGGGAACTGAATATGGTAGGCAAGCACTCTATCCCTGAGCTACATCCTCAGCCATTTTTATTTTGAGACAGAATCTCGCTTAATTGCCCAGGCTGGACTAGAACTTGTGAGCCTCCCACCTCACTTTCCCAAATAGCTGGGATGACAGGTATTCACCACTGCACGCAGCTCAGACTTCCTTTAGACTGCAGCAATTCACATGGATCACAGATCCATAGATCACATCGATACTAGTATGCTTCTTAAAGAAATAAAAGGTGGGGCATAATGGCACACATTTGTAGTCTTAGCTGCTTAGAAAGTTATGGCAAGAGGATTGTCCGAGCCCAGGAGTTCCAAACTAGCTTAGGCAACACAGCAAGACCCCACTGAAGAAGGAAAGGAGGAAAAAACAAAGTTATCAATACTTCCATTTAAACCTAATGACTGCCTGTATCTGAGAGAAGCCTGAATGTTCTACAGAGTTTTCAAAATTGACTCTCCATAGTGACCCTGCCAGTGTCACCACACATCAATCAAAACACTCACACATAACTCATAAAAAAGTGAGACTAGAAATAAAATCCAGATGCATCTAAATCCTGGGAAGAGGTTCTTTCCAATGCTATTTAAAATAACTCTGCTTTAAGTATTTAAATAGGTAACTGCTTAATGTCTTCATACAGTCTATCATTATTGTATTTTGTAAATGTTCATTTCATTCACCCCTATAAAAGGATAAAGTTAAAACACTAAGATTGTGATTTTAAATTTACACATTTTGTAACTACTTTTTATTCAGGATTCCTCCTGATTCTTATTTAAGCTACATCTGAAATTTCTATGCTCTTGTTTACCTCTACTCCCAAACTGAATTCCCACTGGGTTCTGTTTAAATGTATTTGCTGTTTATCATTTATACCTAGTGACTGTGTTAATTCCCAACTGTGTCAGACTGGTGGGTAAATTAGATCCTGTTTGTCTTTTCCTTTCCCCATCAAGAGAAGAAATATTTCTGCTATTGTGCCTATCAACCACATGAGACACTGAAGATGCAGTTCATTCAGGGATCAAGAATGAAATGGACTCCTACTGTGTGCCAAGAACTCTGCTGACAGATTTCTTGGATTTTTAAAATAACAGAGGTACTTGTGTTTAAAACATTATCTGTCCTTTTATATGTGGAAAACTTGATCTTTGCAAAGATTTCCCCCTTCAGTAAACACAAAGGAAATATCCACTTGGCTATTGTTAAGACTGTAACTTTTATTACAATCCTTTCATATGAAAAATTAATAGTAATGTCATCTCATTCAATTCTATATAAATGAAGTATTACAACCTAGAACTCTAGGATTCCATGGTAATCTTCTGCCTTTTAGACCTACCTGACTTCTTTTTTGATTTATTTTTTAGTTGCAGATGGACACAATACCTTTATTTTATTCATTTTTATATGCAGTGCTGAGAATCAAGTGCCTCACACATGCTAGGCAAGTGCTCTGCCATTGAGCCACAACCCCAGCTCCAACCTACCCAGTTTCTGAAAAGCCCAACTCTTCATACATTAAGGTTGGAATTTTGGTTTTCAATAGACCCAGTCAATTAATCTTTTTTTTTTTAAATATATATTTTAGTTGTAGGTGGACACAATACCTTTATTTTATTTTTAATGTGGTGCTGAGGATTGAACCCAGGGCACCTCATGTGCTAGGCAAGCACACTACCACTGAGCCACAACCCCAGTCTTCAATTAATCTTAATTGCATGAGTCTGGCAAAATTGTCCCCAGCAGAGGTTTCTTATTACACACGCCCATTACTGGGATACCCACAGGTGCCAACATACAAAGTACCTTTATTCCCAGTTGTTCCTCAAGTTAATTTAACTCTTCTCTTGAACTCAGCTGAAGTGGATGGCTAATGTGTAACTGTTACCTCAGAACATACGCTGATTTTAAACTTCGATTTGTGAACATTTAGTGATTCATTACTACTTTTCCAAAGCAAACTAGAGATTCTCTTTAATTCAGTTACCATTTATAAAAGAAAACATCACTAAATAAGAGACTAATTAATGTGATACCATTGTTCCTTTTAAAATAATTTTATGGGGCTGGAGGTGTAGGTAAGTGGTAGAACATTACCTAGGATAGACAAGGCCCTGAGTTCTATCTCCAACTTGAGAGTGAAGGGGGATTTATATATGCTAAATGTTTTCATATTGATATATTTTAAAAATTATTCCAAATTATGGTAAAGGTATTTTAAATCACATCTATACCTAAACATAAATATGAATAGAATGATATACCACCAAAATGTTCCCTATCAAAATAGCTCTAAGGTTAGGGGACATAGCTCAGTAGTCTAGAGCTTGCCTACCACATGTAAGGCTCCAAGTACAATCCTAGTACTACTACCCCCACCCCCCAAAAAATCTTTGCAGGTGGAAAGGCACTCCTAATTCATGGATGCTTTGCAGTGTCCACCAAATGGAAATATATGGTACAGTGGAAAGAAGGCCAGTCCAGGGATCCAGATCCAGGTGCCCTGCATTCTAACCTGGTCCTGAACTCTACAATTAGCTTAATGCATGTAGGGCCTTGGGCCTCAGTTTCATCATTTGTAGAACATGGAGGACTAACATATTTAATGGTTGTTAGACTGAAAAATATATTCTAAATAATTTTTTGTGGCACTGGGGATTAACCCAGGGGTGCTCTACCATTGAGCTAATCCTCAGCCCTTTCTATTTTATTTGAGACAGGGTGTAAGCTTCCGAGGCTGGCCTCGAATTTATGACCCTCTCAAGTAGCTGGGATTACAGGCATGCAGGAAAATATGTTTCTTCCTGTAGTTCAAGAAAATATAATAGAGCAAGGATCAGCAAATTTTTTTTTTTTTTTTTGAACCAGGGATTGAACTCAGGGACACTTGGCCACTGAGCCACATCCCCAGCCCTATTTTGTATTTTATTTAGAGACAGGGTCTCACTGAGTTGCTTAGGGCCTCGCTAAGTTGCTGAGGCTGGCTTTGAACTAGCGATCCTCCTGCCTCA
>JAJEJO010005484.1:29559-88712 GCA_020662805.1 Glaucomys volans | reverse complement strand
TTTTTTGGAACCAGGGATTGAACTCAGGGACACTCGGCCACTGAGCCTCATCCCCAGCCCTATTTTGTATTTTATTTAGAGACAGGGTCTCACTGAGTTGCTTAGGGCCTCGCTAAGTTGCTGAGGCTGGCTTTGAACTCGCGATCCTCCTGACTCAGCCTCCCAAGTCGCTTGGATTACAGGCGTGCGCCACCACGCCCGGCTCCCATTTTTAACATGTAGTTCAATCCTGTATTTTAAAAACTTTTCAAAGCTAATTATCATTATTATTACATGTGCACCACTGCATCCAAATCTATTTTTCAAATAATTTAATATAAAAAATTTAAAAGTCCTATACCCTTCTTTCCAGTTAGATTTCTTTGCCTAACTTTTCTTTTCTTGAACTATTTAAAAGTAAGTTGCAGGAATTTCACCTTACAAATATGCCATCATGTAAAAACAATTAACATTAAAGATTCAGTTAAAAAGAGCTCTACCATCATGTCTTTACTGATCATGCCAGGCAGAAATTTCAGCTTGCACTTAATACATACTTGAAGCTATGAACTGTTTTTTTTTTGAACCAGGGATTGAACTCAGGGGCACTCCACCACTGAGCCACATCCCCAGCCCTATTTTGTATTTTATTTAGAGACAGGGTCTCACTGAGTTGCTAAGGGCCTCGCTAAGTTGCTGAGGCTGGCTTTGAACTCACGATCCTCCTGACTCAGCCTCCCAAGTGCTGGGATCACAGGCATGCGCCACCACACCTGGCTTTATGAACTGTTTTATGTGAGGGAGAGACACACAAAATTAGAGACAGAAAAACAATGTTTATAGGCCTTTATTGATTCAAAAAACTACACTAAAATACATTTACTGAATTCCGTGGAGGTTAAAAATGTGCATTTTTATGCTTGTTACTACTTTATTTAAACAGAAGAAATCAATGAAATGATAATCACTACTTTTGGTGTCAAATATGTTGATATCTGTGTTGTGGGGACAGTGGAGAGAAAAAGGAAGCTTTCCAGTCTTTTGATCTGAAATTAAGCTAAGGATCAATGTAAAAGTAGGCAGGGTCTCAGGTTGCCCACCATTTACACTGTGGTCCTCAGTAAAATACTTCAGTACATACCATGTACCCAGAATCCTGTAAATGGTGGGTGTTTCATTAATCTTTACTGAACAGATAGGACACCACAGGATAGTAGGCGAATGTTTCTCCCCATATCTTAATGTTTTCCTATGTGAAAAAATTACTATCAATCCTAAGGTAGGTGACATTTTTTTTTTTTTTTGCGCAGTGCTGGGGATTGAACCCAGGGCCCTGTGCTTGCGAGGCAGGCACTCTACCATCTGAGCTATATCCCCAGTCCTAGGTGACATATTTGGTTAGTACATCATGGGAAAATGGACTAGGGATGTTTAATGCCACTCTACCCTTTCTTCCTCTCGGAACTGGGCCTGCTTGGATGGAGTATGAATTCTTCTCTGTCTCAGTCAAGGATTATCTGGATTAGGATGCTAGTATGAGATGCTTTTGAAAACTAATTATGGGCTACATAACAACATTTCAGTCAATTATGGCCTGCACACAACAGGGTAGACCTGTGAGATTATAATGGAGTTGAAAAATTCCTATTGCCTAGTGACAGCACAGCCATGATTATAATGGAATGTATTACACGTCTGTTATGATGGTGCCAATGTAAATAAACCTACTAGACTACCAGTCTTACTATACTATTTTTTATTTTTATTTTTTATTTTAGTTCATTGTACACAAATGGAGTACAACTATCGTTTTTCTGGTTGTATACAAAGTAGAATCATACAATTTGCATATTCATACATATACATAGCGTAAAGATGTTTGTCTCATTCTATTGTTGAGTGTATTCCTTCTATTAATTAATTAGTTTACTGTAAAACAATATGCAGTGTTACATCAGCAGAAGCCTCATACATCTTGTTTTTACAGAACCTCTTTTTTGTGCCCTTTTTTAGTTATTTTTGAGACAAGGTCTCACTAAGGTGTGAGGCTAGCCTGGAACTTGAGATCATCCTGCCTCAGTCTCCTAAGTAACTGCTATTACAGGTGCACCTGGCTATACTGCACCTCTTGAATGCAAGAGGTCACCTGAAACGAGTGACTTTAAGTATACTCTTGATTTTCACCTGACAATGAAATCATTAATGACAGTTCTCAGAACATATTCCCATTGTTAAGTGGCACGTTACTATACTTGGATCTGTCTTCTAACAGCTTCTATCAATTAGAAAGTTAATACTTTAGTCTTCATCTACCTGTATTTACAAAGGGATACCATTTATTGAGGACCTCAACATAAAACAATAAATACCAATCGCTTTTCCATTTAACAGCTTTAGTCCTTATTCTTTTTTTCTTGTCAGTGCAATGATAAGCACTAGACTCATCAAAGGATAGGACCAAGAGAAAATCTAAACAATTTATGCCAATTTTCTCACAACACAGAAAGACCCAAACAGCATGTATATGGTGGTCAAACTTGGTGAATAAATTAACCACCTGGGATATTTTAAAGCAGCAATGCTTCTTGTTCCAAGACCTAAAGATTTGTTGAAAAGTATAATTGTTCTGAACCTGCTTTTATTATAACAGAATGTGCTCCTCTGAGCTTTCCACTAACTTCAAGCAAATAAAGTTATAATTGTTGGCTATATCAAATATAGCCTAAAATGTCAAAAAAGTGTTGAAAATGCAAATGTCAACTCATATCCATACTTTTTCTGATCTAAAACTATTGTGCAAATAAAAATTTTCATTATTAGCAAAGCTCTACCGTATACCAAAGACTAGCAGATTATTCATTTCTACTTCAGGAACTCTGTATGAACACTGTTACTTGAAGTGACATTTTAAAAATAAGTGCAAAGATTCTGGGTTCAATCCCAAGCAATGCAAAACTAAATAAATAAAAAAACAGGTAAAACAGAGTGCAAAGTGATACCTTAAACACTACCTAAAAATCCAAGAATCCTTACTTATATAAACGCTAATAATAAATTTTTACTACTCAAAAGAAGAAAGAATGACATGGTATATAAAGGTAAAATTTACGAAGTTTAAACCCACCAACTAAACCCTCCTCCACAAGAGTCAATGAGGTATTAAGACTTACCTTCTTCTGGTTCTACTGACTGTTGAGACAGAATTTTAAGAAGAACTGGGTTTTTCCACACCCCCTCCTGGGTAACATGAACCAATATTTGTAGGTTATTATTCCCAAATTCCAACAATGTATTATGTGACTCCTAAAACAAAAATAGAAAATCCAGAAAAATAAGCCAATAAGTAACACTGTCTTATTGATATAGCTGAACATCTATGAACTGAAAAGGACCTTTAACTTGGGTTTCCTAAAAATAAATGAGGAAAAAAAAAAGAAAAAAAGGACTACAGTATCCTCAAAGCTTTATGCAATTCCACTGCCACTTTCTTTTTTTTTTTTTTTTTTTTTTTGTGGTGCTGGGGAATGAACTCAGGGTCTTGTACTTGTGAGGGAAGCCCTCTACCAACTGAGCTATATCCCCAGCCCTCCACTGCCACTTTTTAAATTAGAAAAAAAAAAAACTTAAAAATGTTTTCCTGAATTTCCCTTGGGTAAAATTACCACCACAATCAATAATTTAGGTCTTACATTAAGATTGTCAGACTCTCTGAAGACCTAACAGCCTTAGCAATAGCTGATTTAATTATTGAGGCCACTGGTCCAGTCTTTGTTTAGAAGAGTTTGCAGTATCACACAGTCTAGTCCTTCAAAGAAAAATATTGCTTGATGAAACTATACTTCTACAATAACTATTTAAATTCTTCAAATACCATTTAAATGAGAGTTGGCTCCACATAAAATATTAAGAAAAGTCTAGATTATTGTCTGATACTCTATTTCAGCACATAAACAAAATGGAAACTGCCAACAGTTTGTTCTTTAAAATATTTATATACAGTGGGTAAAGAGAAAAGGGTCAGAAATTTTACCATAAATGATTATGTATATCTCACTGTCTTTTTTTTTTTTTTTTGTACTGGGTCTTGAATCCGGGGGCACTCGACCACTGAGCCACATCCCCAGCCCTATTTTTTGTATTTTATTTAGAGACAGGGTCTCACTGAGTTGCTTAGGGCCTCACTAAGTTGCTGAGGCTGGCTTTGAACTCGTGATCCTCCTGGGTCAGCCTCCCAAGTGCTGGGATTACAGGTGTGCGCCACCACACCCAGCTTATACTGTCTTTCATTACTAGTGAGGATGACTGACTACAGTGAGGTGGTTCCCATGTTCTAAAATTTTAACTTGTTTCTCTTATTTCAAACTTCTGGAATTCTCTACAAACTTAAGCTTCCACTTACAGCAATTTTTCCTGGGGGAAAATATAAACCAAAAATATTCAGAGAACTAAAAATATAGTTTCATATTCACTCAAGTAATATATAACATATAAAACCCCGTTTAACTTTCATGGTAAAGACTGGATTTAACTACACATACCCCAATATACTAAGTTATCTCCTCCTGAAAAGGAGATTAAGAGATAGTACTAATATAGAAAATGATAATTCCAATCAACAGTTTGCTAATAGCAATACTTAACTAATGCTGCAATTTTTCTGACCAGTTGACCGGTCTTCAGGCTTCTTTAACTTAGAATTTACTTTGCAGTGAAGACAAAGATTCTATGTGAAAATTTCATAATTTTCTTTGTCTAGTTATCAAATTTACAACATATAACAGCCTGTACTGTTACACTTTGGTAGAAAATACTATCCATGCCATGAAGCACAGCCACTGTAATTTAAAAACCAAAGTTTGATATTTTTTTTAAATCCTTTACTTTTTCATATGTTGAAGTTCAAAATACAGCTCACTCAGAATATGTATGGTATATAAACCCTGTTACCTATATATATGTATCTGTAATACAAACATATAATATATATGTAACATATGTATATATATGCTAACAAAATTACTTTTAAAAAATAGAGTTTTTAAAAACTATGGTGGCATTTAAAAAATAATTTTAAAACTCAGGTTTCCTTTTAGGGGAAAATATTCTCTGCCACATCTTGAAACCACAAGACAGAAATACAACATAAGATGTTCACTCTCATACCATTTAAAATAAAAATCAAAGGTATTTGGTCAAATAATTCATGGTGCAACTAAAAGGCAATTCGAGGTAATTATCAAAAGGGGAGATCTATATATGCAATCCAAGCTACATATCCATGATAATTCTTAAGTAAAAGAACAAGTTCAGAAAATAAGCTCTCATTTTTGTTTATTAAAAAATCATTTCAGTGTATCCATAGGAAAAAAGTCTGGAAGATTTGATTGAGAAATGTTCTATTTGAGGCTTGTTTTCACAAAAACTGTTCTTTTGCTGAGCACTATCACATCTACCCTTAATTCTAGCTATTCAGGAGGGTAGAGTAGGAAGATCACAGATTTGAGGCCCGTAAGGGAATTTAGAGAGACCCTGCTCAGAAAAGGCAGGGTGGGGCAAGGATGTAGCCCAGTGGTAGAGTACTTGCCTCATATGGGCAAGACCCTGAGTTCAATTCCTACTACCACAAGCAAGCAGAGAAACAAAAAAGATTATTTTGCCAAAAGTATCCTCAAATACCATCTGGGCCTTGTCCACTTATCACATAAAATAAGAGAAATTCAGAATTTTATATTTCAGATTTCAAAAGGGACCATGTCCTAAATCTGTACTCATACTTCATTAATTTTACTGAATGCATATTAAAAAATATATCCTACATATCTGATAACCACTGAAAAACTTATATGGGGTAGGGAGAAGGCATTTGTTTTATTCAGGCAAGCAATCTAAGAAGACAAGGAAGAAATAGAGTATTTTCTCTAAAGACTTTAATAAAAATAATACTAATAGTGTTAAGAGTATGTGCTCTTCTAGAATGGCATAAGTCAGGATGAAACTACTGGCAGGCCTTAAAACATAGTGACAAAAATCAATAGGCTATGCATGAAAGATCATTTTAGTAGCTATAAAGGTATGTGAGAAATCAGGACTGCACTACAAGGATTAAGAGAGTCCAAGCTGGGTGTGGTGTGCATGCCTGTAATACTAGCAGCTCAAGAAGCTGAGACAGGGGGATTGCAAGTTCAAGGCCAGCCTCAACAACTTAGCAAGGCCCTAAGCAACTAAGTGAGACCCTGTCTCAAAACAAAAATTTAATAAAAGGACTGGGGATGTGACTCAATGGTTAAGCATTTCTGGTTCAATTCCAAGTACCCCTCCCCCAAAAGACAAAAAAATGACAAAGATTCCTCTTCTTCCCAAAGAGAAAAACATTGACATCATGTCATTTTGGGTTATATATCCCCAAAGAAAGAAATTTCCAGATAATGAACTGTGCCTGTTAATATGCAAATCTTTATTTATCCATAGATGAAACACATCCAAGTCACTATGGAGTTTGTGTCCTGAAGAAAGCATTTAAAATAAGCTCTGGGTTTAAATGTGGGTGTTATTCTGGATAGTTAATTAACCTCCCTCTATGCCGGTCTTCCTATTTGTAAATGGAGAGCCAAATAATTCTCATAAGGTTTATTCGATTAAAGGATATAAAGTCTGACAGTATAGATCAGCGATCATAATTAGTGATCAATAAATGAATGATTGCTGTTATGTTATATCTGTTTTTTAAAATAGTTTTTCTGTCTCCATCAGTAACAAGACTGTCTTCTATTGCTGGCATTGTACTTTTTTTTATTATCCTATTCTCCTACCCTAATTTATCACTTTCTGATCTGCTCACCTAAGAAAGTAGTTCTCCCATAAGTAAAATGCACAAATATTATCTATAATAACTATTTTGGCTGTTTCAGTGACCTATTTTTGGCAAAACCCCATAAGTATTAGGGGGAAAAAAGGGAACCTTAGATAAGATGAAATATGGTGTTTTATATGTTGAAGGTTTCTACATAAATGTACTATGAATGATCCAAATATGCTACCATATAACCACAAATGATTTGCTTTATTAAAAAATTCTTTCTTGGGGCTGGGGTCATGGCACAGTGATAGATCGTTTGAATCACATGTATGAGGCACTGGGTTCGATCCTCAGCACCACATACAAATAAATAAATAAAATAAAGGTCCATCAATAATTAAGAAGTATCTTAAAAAAAAAAAAATTCATTGTGGCTCAGGGAGTCCTGCACGCACGAGTGCACTCCAGCCCCTTCCCACACATTTAATCTAGTATTTCAGTTATGAAACAGAAACACAATAGCAAAGATTGATGAATTTCTCTATTTGTAAAATGCACCTTCCTTCAAATACTTTTCTTTGCCCATAGTAAGTAAAATTGTCTTTGTTTTCCCTATGAAACTATTTAGTTTTAACACCACAAACAATGCAGCAAGACAATCCTCCCCAAGCTACAAGAGACTAGGAGATCTGAGCTCAAAATAAATGTGTATTTATATTAGTAGGTGGTCATTCAATAAAAAGATTATTTCTAATAAAAAAAATTCTGTTATTATGGGGATTAAACAGGGCCTCACACATATTAGGCAAGTGCTCTACCACTGAGTTATATCCCGAGCTCAAATTTTAAATTTGTGATAGCCTTAGGCTGTCTATATTTTCAAATAATGAAAAATGTTTTTGTTGAGTTCTAAGCTATGGAAAGAAAGCAAAATCAAATTAAAAAAAGAAGAACAACATTTTTTAACATACCGCCTCATCAGAGTATGAGATCTTTTTTCTCATGAACTTAATATCAATACATAATAAACTTGTTTTTGTTGTAAATTTCTAATTTTAGTTTGCTTGGAGTAAATAAGTAGGTATCTTGGATATCTATACAGAGAACATTCTGATTAAAATCAACTCACCTGTAGAGACTGAAGGAATGGTACCCAGACTTCACATGGCAGTTCACTCTCAGACACTGAAAGCAGTAATTCAAAACAACTCCTACAATACAAGTAACTAAGTATAAAACAGTGGTTACAGTAATAATTACAGTATGCGAGCAATACTGAAAATACATTTTACATTGATAAGATTATTTTAAACTCTCTTACTCTTCAAACTGATGTATTAGCTTTTCAACTTAAAAAAATAAACCCCACAAGGCTTTATATTTAGCTTATTGCTTTAACAAATTTGGTAAGAACATAAGCCTTTTAGAAATTATATCCCAAACAGTTTTGGCTTCATAAATCAAAAACAGGAGCTCAAGCTACTGCCAATTCAGTTGATAAAGTGACAAATACATGTAACTGTCATCTATATAGATTTCTGTCACTTGTAGAGGAAGCAAAATGACTGGCAAAGTCATTTCTTCATCACTAACAAACCAAGCAAGAAAAAAAGTTTCTTCTTTGTGTCTCAATCATTACCCAGGCACAAGGAAAACAATGACAGGAAGAATTTTTTAAAAAGGAAATATGTAACAACTTGAATAAAGAATGACTCAAAATACCAATCAAACAAGAACTCTCTAAAATCTTGCAGAATATTACTTTATCACTTAGGGATTAGGATAGGTAACAGAAAAAAATGAGACTCCACAGGAGGAACAATGGGATGATAAAACCAGGAATGTCTGTGTTCCATAAAGGTATGATATTAGAATTTTTGGCTTTGGAGTATAGGAAGGAAAACAAGGAAGACCAGAGAAAAGTGAAAGGAACTACCTAGACTAGAAGTCATTCCAGTAAACAATCTATAAGCTGAATAAGATAATGCCAATCTAAACCTGAACAGCTCTTGTAGTTTTTCAATTCACTGATGAATAATACATTAAAAGTGTAATTTTGTCTGCTACTAGGAAGTCAAATATTAAAACAACAGCAAAATGACCATGGTCCTTAGGGTGGTGATCTTATATTGTATCCTGATGTTTTCTGTTCAAATTCCTGGTTCAAATAATATCATCAAATTGCAGGACTGCATGGGTATTTTCCCCAAAGTATATTGTGATCCTCAAAGACCACCACAGTTTCCAGATACTCTGTTGTTTGAATTAATATATGTCTAAGGGGCAGAGATAAAATTTATCCTTCTTGGATCCTAAGACACAGCACAGGAAAAAAGACTCCAGAGACAGTAAGATTATGTTGTTTTGTAGAAACTTCACCTGGACTATATTTCCTGGGAACCTGAAGAAAGCAAAGAAAATTTCATTCAAAGTTATTACATTAATGGTGCCTTGAAGAATAAATGTAATGTCATTGTGAAAGAAGTCAGGCAAACACTATGACACAGGGCACTCAATTTTTAGAGTGATTTACATTCTTAAACTTACAGTACTAATCTGCCAAGCACTAAGAGGACATCTTCACATTCAGTAGTCAGAAATGGACGTGCACTGGCAAAACTTTGGATGGCAAGTCGATATACCTCCAGAAGATACACAATATGTTCGGATGCATTCTTGTTACTTGCATATTGCAATAAAGTCTAAAAAATAAAAATATTAATATAATTAATTTAATTATTTTACAAATAAAACTAATGAAACAATTTGTCTTTGCTCTCAAAAGCACTACCCCTCCCTTTTCTTCTAACACATGTATACACCTTTTATTAGTCTTTTTAAGGCTCCGGTTTAATAAGAGAATACTATTTTCATCCTTTAAAGAATTGTTTCTGTGGAGTTAAAAGGCAGAACTATTCTTCTGATATGAAAATACATTTAAAAGCAGAACCATAAAATGCCTATAGTTCTCATTATAGGTCTGAAATGAAACAATGAGTTTCATTAATACAATATTAAGTTGAAAGACAGAAAGAAGGAGTAGGAGAAAGAGCAGAGGAGGAAGACAAGGGGTTGGGATGGGGACTTATTCTTACACAGGGCCGAGCAGCTCTAGGGTTCCATGAAGTGCTCTTCTGCACACAAAAAACTGATTAGACTTCCAGGGATTAATTTATGTTAACCAAATTATAAAAGGCAAATTTTATATTATTTTAAAAAGAATTCAACATAAAGACTGAATGCTAGTTTATTTGCTCACAATAGGGGATGAACACATCACCATGTAGCATCCCCCCATTCCTCATACTGTGGTAGATGAGGAGTGATAACTTCTGGTGAGCACAGAATTTAAATCAAAATTAAATGGAACTGTGATTAAATCTTGACAAATTACATGGGTCATATCATATGAATTTGTTCAAATGATGGTTTATGTTCTCCTTGAACAGTGCTGAAAAATTACTGCCAAATTCTTATTTGAGGACTCTTTCTAGTTTCAAGGGAATTATTCTCTCTCCTGGTAATATACTTTTTTCTTTTGTCTATGCTCAAAACCTAACTGATATACCTACTGAGGTTAAAACTTGAATTATGTACAAAGCCTAACACAGGCAAGATATATAACCATTTTCCTCCTAGAATACACATTCTGACTGGGCAAGGGAGTTCCTAACAGGCTTTTGATAAGGATTACTTTTATAGGTAAGTCTTATTTTTTAAAGGGTAGTTTTACCTTAAACACACTGTATCTGATTGAAATTTATTACCCCCAGAATAATTTCTTCAAAGTTTCCTAACTGCCTATCTTTATTTTGATTTTCCTGCCTAGAAAACTACAAATAGATATGGTTGCACTGAAGGATTCGACCAGATTTTCTGCAGCTTTAGTTTCTACAAAAATGGTCCTTATTATCGGTTCTGGTAAATGAAAAATGACAGTATGGTCTTAGTTGCTTAAAATTTTAAAGAACCTTATAAGGAAACACGAGATAATGAAAGTTCTCTTAACCAACACATTGAATTGTCTGATCTTTGCACATCATGTTCAGTTAAGCTATTTTAGTATGCCCATTCAATTAAGTATCTTGCTACTTGGTTGCAGATATTTTAGGTAAGTGGCTACTTTCTACATTTTCAAACGAGCATCTCATGTCACCATTTAATCAACTCCCAAATTTTAATAAAATGATGAGAGGATCATAAAACTGACCTCAAACTATTCTGCCTCCCAGTTAAATGAATAGAGAAGGAATGTAGAATGTGTGCTTATCTGTTACATAAATAAGACTTCTACCAATTTCCCTTAAGAAATGTGTTAAAAATCAATGTTAGGAATTCTGGATTAGGTCAGTAAATTCCTTATTTGCTTGCATCAGTTAATCTAACAATCAGGGAACTTCAAAATTTTATATTGAGGGCTGGGGATATAGCTCATTTGGTAGAGTGCTTGCCTCACAAGCACAAGGCCCTGGGTTCAATCCCCAGCACTGCCCCCCCCAAAAAAAAAATTATACTGATACTAAATTTATTTTTGGTAGTGTTGAGGTTTGAATCCAGGATCTTTTGCATGCTGGACAACTAGTTTACCACCAAATTATATCCCCAGTTCTTTATATCAGATACTATGGTCCTTAAGTCAGATACCATGCCTTTTAAGTTTACCACAACTTGACCTACTTCTACTGGACATTCTCCAACTAAAAAAATAAAATAAAAAGACAGGGAATGTGGCTTAGTGATACAGCACCCCTGGGTTCAATCCCTGGTACCAAAAAAAAAAAAAAAAAAAAAAAAAAGGACCAACTTTTGGTAGTACAGAAACAGGGCAGAGCACACACATACAGGATTGGTCCCTTCACAATCCCCAAGCCCATTAAGAAAGCCCCTGCCACCAATCTAATATCTTCTGATGCAGATATTCCATTAGAACTTCCACAAGCTATACAATTTCTAATATTAACCAGACCGTGAAATTTATGCTTACAATTTGCTTTATACTGATTTATACTTTTTAAAAAAATTTTTCATAAATATATATTTTTAGTTGTAGGTGGACACAATACCTTTATTTTATTTTTAGTGGTGCTGAGGATCAAACCCAAGGCCTCACACATGGTGGGTGAGTGCTCTACCACTGAGTCACACTCCAGCCCCGATTTATACATTTTTATATTTCTAAATCTTTGCCCCTTCATGTGTTAGCTTTCAAATTAAATAGTGAAGTCTCTATAACGTACCCACTATGAATACATTCTGGGCATTTGGGGAATCACTGGAACAATCTTCTTCACTAATATCTCCTCCCCTCACCTCAGCACTGGGGATGAACCCAGAGCCTTGTGCATGCTAGGGGCTAAGCTACCCTCTCAGCCCTTTTTTTTTTTTTTTTTTTTTAAATGCAAGATTAGGCTGAATGAATTATAGCCACCCAAATAACATTTTAAATACTTCATGTAAACAAAACCCCATCAGGAGCAGTAAAGAAAAAACAGAGGTTTCTCGTTTCTCTTTTAAATTCTAGAAGGCATCAACAAAATTGAAGAAGAAATGGGGCATAAATAATAAATATGACCCCTTCAAGTTCAGTGGCATTCTAGAGAGATCAAATTGATGGTCTCTTCCCTTTATTTCAGTAAAGTCATTTATTCCACCAACACCTACAATGTGGGAGTCCAGTACAGGGGATGGAAACTACTGTTGCCTTTAAAGGATAATGCATACTGAGATGTTTTAAAAAATCAGCCAAGTTAGGCATCAAATTTGACTATTCTAAACACTCTTAATGGGGATGCTCTCATTCACATCACAAGTATATTACCCTCAGCTCACTCTATCAAGCCCTTATTACATGCCTTAACTACCTATTATGTATTCTCATCTGGATGTCCTATTCAAATCCTGAACATGTCCAAAACTAAACATCTTCCCCAGCAAATACTCTTCTGCCTATGTTCTATCTGCCTCCTTTCAGAAACCAAAACTAAAAAATTATCTCTGAAACCACCATACCAAAGTTTGTTAATTCTCAGAAATACCTTATTCTCTTGTTTCTATGCTTTATCTCTCTATAGCCAATGACGTAAACCAGGCCCCCAACATTCCTCATTTAGACTGTTTTAAGAGTTCGCCTCTTTAGGACAAATACCCCCCAGTTCTGTATGTGTGTTATCACAATATATTTGTACATTAAAAAAATGCACAGGGAAAAAAAGACCAGAAGAAAACTAAAATGCTGGCTTGGTTAGCACTGGAGTAGTAGTAATAGGATTACACACAACTTTTGTCTGCTTCTTTAATAAGCATTATACATTTACAAAGGGGGGAAAAATATCTTCCCAAATTCTATCTACATTCCTCACTACATGTTTTCAAACAGATGGACAACATCCTGACTCTATTCTCTCAAGAGGGGACAACTTCTTCCAGGATGGTCACATTTTATGCAAGGGAGGCAGTTCAGCTCTATATAGTTCAATACTAATTTCCCCCAAGATAATGATCATAAACACACACACACACACACACACACACACACACCACACACTTATTTATACTGGGGGATGGTACTGGGTATTGAGCCCAGGGGAGCTCTACCACTGAGCTGCACTTGCCAGCCCTTTTTATTTTAAATTTTGAGACAGGTCTTGCTAAGTTACCCCATTAGCCCTGAACTTGCAATTCTCCTGCTTCAGCCTCCCAAGTAGCTGGGTGTACACCACCATACCTGGTTCACAGTTATATTTATTGGGCACAGGGTTAGGGTTAGAGGGTTAGACACTTTAAAAGCTTGCATGCTACTACAGTCATGCATTGCATAACAAGGATAGTTTCTATGACAATGGTACCATAGGATTATAACGGAGGTAAAAAATTCTCATTGCCTAGTATTTCTACTGTACCTTCCCATGTTTATATATATTTAGATACACACATTCTTACTGGGATGAACCCAGGGCCTGGCATATGCTAGGCTAGTGCTCCATCACTGAGTTGCACCCCCAGGCCTCCAGCCCATTTTAAAAATTAGGAAACAGATTAAATCATTTGCCATAAGTAATCCAGGGGGTAAGTGTTGGATTCAGGATTTGAACTAGGGTCATCTGGCTCCAAAGACCAAACTTATCACTTTGCTTTATACTGTCTCAGAATGCACAATTCTACCACTCTCTTAAGTATGCTTTCAAATTCTGCTACTTCTTCCTAGGCATTATTTTTAATATTTTGTAGCAAGTAGTATCTTGGTCATCATTTGACCTTCTTCCCAAGAGTTTACATCTAATTTCCATTCTAAAGTGACAAGTATTCCAGCAACATTGCTGACAACCCATACTTTAGAAGGCTAGTGGTTTGCACAAACCTGACAAAAGATAGCTGGTGTTTATTCTGAAAACTGAACATCCCATAGCAATAGGAACTACTGTGATTTTAACAAAGAAAGGTATGCATTATTTTGAATTTTGCATATAAAGCAAGAAACTTTAGTGTCATTTAAATTTCTTAGCATACGAATGTCTCAAAATTAAAAATTTGAATAAAACGTGATTGCACTAAATGGGGTAGAGTTCCAGGAGGAAGCAGCACTTGAGTTGAAATCTCTGAAGTATAAAATCAAGTTGTTTTCTTTTTTTTAAGATGTTGATAGACCTTTATTTGATTCATTTATGTATATGTGGTGCTGAGGCTCGAACCCAGTGCCTCACACATGCTAGGCAAGCGCTCTACCACTGAACCACAACCCCAGCCCCTAAAGTCAAGTTTTAAAATGCAAAGACGAAAGGAATGGGAGGACTCCAAAGAGAGAGCAACTTGAACAAAGTCAGAAAATGACTAGGGCAGATGGAGGATAAATGGTGAAGAGACTTAAATATCAGTTAATAATGAAGAAGTACTGGATGTTCCCTGTGAAGAAAATAAACTGAGTATGAGATGACACAAAACAGGAAGAGAACAGCAGGCTGCTTAAACTGAAAGAGTAAATGGCTAAAATAAATTATAACCCTAAATCTTTTACTTATGCTACCACTGTGCCCCAACTCACACTTTGTATATTAGTTACAGATGACTATTTTGTTCCTTCTGAATACTGGGGATTGAACCCAGGGGCACTCTAGAACTGAGCTACATCCCCAATCCTTTTAATTTTATTTTGAGACAGTGTATCACTAAGTTGCTGAGTCTAACCTCCAACATGTGATCCTTCTGCCTCAATGTCCGAGTCAGCTGGGATCACAGTTGTACACCAACATGCATGGCTATGGTTGATTTTTTTTTTAAGGCCAAACAACAACAACGACAACAAACACTACTTGTTAGTTCATTCACCCACTTATAATTTTTCTTTTGTATTGATTAAATCTTATTATCCATCATCCCAGCCTACCAAGATTATTTTTAGACACAGATCCAATAAGGGATTTAAGTATGCTTTCTAACTTTGCTCCATTTTCAATTTCAAAAAATACCTTTTGCGGTTTTGCCATAATAGTAATATAATTTATTGTACTATTACCACCACCCAGAAACAGAACACTGTTAACAGGTAATATTGACAGTTCCTTTAATACTTAAAGTATTTTAATAGACTCATGCTATATGTCTCTACATTTATTATAAAGTTTTCTTCAATATCAGTATTCTCATGGCTGTACAACCTTGTGTGGCTAACACAACTTATTACCTAATTTTCTATTTATGGACATCATGCTTTCTAACTTTGCACTATTACATATAACATTGAGATGAGTATCCTATGCCTAACTTTTTCCATGTATTCATGACAATTTTCTTAGAATAATGTACTATAAATAGAATTGCTGGGTGCATGATTTTGAAGACTTTACAGAATATCAAATTCTGCTCCAGAAAATTTGTTCCAATTTACATTTCTATTATTAGGATAAAATGGTGACAGATTGAGGAGCTATACAATTCTTAGACAGTATAACTTAAACACTATTTTTTGAGGATCATCATGATATAATATTTTGTTTACTCAATTTATAATATTTATAATATCACTGTTTATCACTGTTTCACAATTTATAATATCACTGTTGTGGTTGAGCAAAAAAAAAAATTTGTGTTTCTTTAATGATATAATCTTAAAATCTAATTACTGGAGTTATCAATAAAAGACATAGAGGCCAATAGAATCTAATAGATGGCCCAGAATAAACCTTTCTATAGATGGTAAAATAATTTTTAACAAGTAGACCAAGACTATTCATTAAAGTGCCAGAAAAACCAGATAGTCATATGCAAAACAATGAAGATTGGACTTTACCTTAGACCAGACACAAAAATCAATTCAAAACATATCAAAGACCTAACATAATAACTAAAACTATTAATCACTTAGGACACACAGGGGGAAAGTTTAGTAACAGTGGATTTGGTAATGCAAAAGCACAAGCAATAAAGTAAAAATAGACACACTAGTCTACATTAAAATTTAAAACTGTGCATTGAAGGCCTCTTTTCAACAGAGTAAAAAGGCAACCCACAGAATGGGAGAAAATATTTGCAAATCACATATGTTAATGTATTAATATCCAGAATACTTTCAAAAATTTCTAAGACTCAACCATTTAAAAAAATTTTTTAAATGGACAGAAGACTTGAATAGACATGTCTCCAAAGATACAAATGGCCAACGAGCACATGAAAAAATACTTAATACTAATAAATAGGCAAATGCAAATCAAAACCACAATGAAATACCACTTGTGTTAATCAGGTTTTTGTTGCTGTGACCAAAACACCTGACAAGAACAACTTAGAGGAGGAAAAGTTTATTTGGGCTTGTGGTTTTAGAGGGTTAGTGCATGGTTGGCTGACTTCACTGCCCTGGCCCCAAAGTGAGGCAGAATATTATGGCAGAAGGGTGTGGTGGAGGAATGCTGCTCCCTTCAGGACAGACAGGAAGCAGAGAGGGGGGAGGGGGCCACCGGGGAGATGAACCCTTTCAGGACAGCCCCCAGTGACCTGCCTCCTCCAGCTGCGCCCACCTGCCTACAGTTACCACCCAGTCAGTCCATTCAAAGGAGAATGGACTGATCAGATTATAGCTCTCAAACAATGTAAATGTACTTAATGCCACAGAATTGTGCACTTGATGGTTGAGGCCAGGTGCTCTAGGTGCACATTTGCAGCCCCCTACTCAGGAAGCTGAGGCAGGAGGATCTCTTGAGCTCAGGAGTTTGAGGCTATCCTGGGTCATACCAAGACTCCATTTCAAAAACAAAAAGTTAAGATGGGAAATTGTAAGTTATGTATATGTTACCAGAATTTTTTTTTAAAAAAGTGCTATGTCAAGATTTTAGATTAGAAATGTTCAAGAAACCAAAGCAAGTATGCAAAAGGGAGATTATTGGGGGGGGGGGTGAGGAAAAATACAAATTATCCCCCATTTCTGCTTCAGGGAATTGCTACTTTTAAAAGGACTGATCCTTTTAAATACTTTTTAAGTACTGGAGATTTTTAAATCTAAGCTTTTCACGCTGGGTAAGAGTACTGCAATTCTGAGGCAAATGTCTAACAGACTAGAAGAACACACCTTTGGCTGTTTGGATTTCAATTAATGTCCCATCATTTATAAGATAACCTATCTAGATCATGAACTAAAATTGAATTCTATGCATGTATGAGTTGACTGGGATGAACCCAACTACTATTCATAACTATAAAGCTCTAATTTAAGAAGAAAAATGTGTGTGTGTGTGTGTGTGTGTGTGTGTGTGTGTGTATAAAAAGATAACCTCTCTGGGTCTCAATTTTTTAAAATCAGTCTTGTACTGGACACTGCAGTAGTTTTGGTGTTTTGTTTTATGGTACTGGATATGGAACCTATAGTCTCACTCATGCTAGGCAAATGCTAGAGGGTCTCATTAAATTACCAAGGCTGGCCTCAAAAACTTGCCACCCTTCTGCCTCAGCCTCCAGAACAAAAGGTAATAATTAAAGCCATGTGTCACCAAGCCCCACTATGATATGGCTTTTTAAAAAGTGGTAAAATACACTTAACATTACCATACGAACCATTTTTAAGTATACAGTTCTGTGCTACTAAGTATATTCACACTGCTGTGCTACCATCACCAACATTCATCCACAGAACTCTTGTCATCTTATGAAATGGAAACTCTGAATGCATTAAAATGTAACTCCACATCCCCCCTCCCTCCATTCTACTTCCATTCTACTTCCTGTTGCTACGTGCAATATAGCTTTCATATTATATTTTCTATTTGAAAAACAAGAGTGTGGTATTGGCATTAAAGCAGAAAAACAGATCAAAGAAACAAAATAATCTAGAAATAGATCCCTACACATATGGCTAACTGATTTTCAACAAAGTTCAAAGACAATTCAGTGGAAAGGATAGTTTTTCAACAAATGATACTGGAAAATTTATTCATGTTGAAAAAAGAAGTTCCAGCCAGGCATGGCACATACCTATAGTCCCAACTACTCAGGAGGCTAAGGCAGGAGGATCATTTAAGCCCAGGAGTTTAAGGTCAGCCTGGGCACCTTAACAAGACCCCATCTCAAAACAAAATATAAAAGGCTGGAGATGTAGCCAAGCTGTAGAGGTAGGGTGCTTGTCTAGCACATGGGAAGCCCTGGGATCAATTGCCAGTACAGGGGGGAAAAATACTCAAGAGTAAGAAAACCTTTTTTTTTTTTTTTTTTAAATGTCAAAAGACACTGCACCAAATGATAGCAAATAAGCAGATTGAAAAACGCTCCATATAATAACTTAAGAGAAAAATACATATTAGAACCACAATGAGGTACCACTAATTTGTAAGGAGCTATAACCAAAAAACTGGCCACACCAAGTGTGAACCAGGAGACAGAAAACTAGAACCTTCATACATTTTTTATAAGAATGTAAAATGATATAACTACCCTGGAAAAGCTGTCATATGACCCAACCACTCCACCTAAGTAGTTACTCAAGAAAAAGAAAAAAGCATCTGTTTACGCAAAAACATACTTGGAATATATGTTGCAGCAGAATGATTTCTGGTAGCCCCAAACTGAAAACAACCCAAATATCTACCAACAGGTGAATGAATAAACAAATCATGATGTAATATATAATAAATGCTTATCAATAAAAGGAATTAACTATTGATTTATAAAAAACGAATAAATTTAAAAATAACTAAGTGAAAGAGGTCAAAAAGACTATATGATTAGGTACATAAAAAATTATAAAAAATGCAATCTATTCTACAGTGGATCAGTAGTTGTATGGAAATGTAAGTGTATATGTGAGTAGGGGATAAAAAAAAATACAAAGAAGTAGGAAGAAATTTCTAGGGACATGGATGTAATCATTATTTTGATTATGATGATGATTTCATGCATTGAAAGGTATGCCAAATCTTATCAAACTACACATTTTACATATGAGCAATTTATTATATGTTAATTATACCTCAATAAGGCTTTTTAAAAATGCAAACGGGCCATGGAAAGCAAAAAAAAAAAAGCATAAATAGAAATAAGCTTTGCATTTCAAGTAACAAACCTGATGCTTATTACAATAAAACGTAGAATTTCTGCGCATCAAGGCACTATAAAAAGTGAAAAGATAAACAGAAGTTATTTCCAAGGCATATAACCAAGAAATAGCTATATCATAACGATTTCATAAAAATTGTTAAGAAAAAGACAACTAATTTTTAAAAATGAGCAGAAAATAAGGCAATTCGTAGAAGAGGAAATACGAATAACAATAAATGTTAAAAAGATAAGCAATTCCTCACAAATAGAAGAATACAAATTAAAACTATCATAAGATAATCACAGCCCACCCAGTAGAATGCCTAAAATTAAACTGACATCAAGTACTGGCAAAAATGTTAGGCAATTTAACTGTTAAATATCAACAACTGGCACAAACTAGTCAAATACTTTGGAGAACAACTTGGTAGTTAGTATTTATTAAAGTTGATGATAAAGCCTATACATGAACCCAGAAATTCTACCTTGAGTATATACCCTAGAGAATTCTTGTGCAAGTGTTTAAAGGTACACTGGAAGGATGTCCACCCCAGCAGTTCATTTTAATGCCTCTCAATTCATCAATAAATGAACGATGACAGGAACTGATATATTTACACAATGAAATACTACATACCAGTGCAAAAATCTTAGAAACATATTAAATTTTTTCAGAAAAGTACATTAAGTAAAGCAGAAAAACATGTCAAATACTACTACACATTGTTTTAAAATGTATAAACATAAAGCAAAAAAGAGATTCAAGGAAATGATTAAATATCCAAATCAGAATGGTAGTAGGAGGTAGAAGCTATCAGTGAGAGGATACATAGGTATTCTTCAGTTGTGTTCATTAGAATATGCTCTTTATTATTTTATATGCTGGAGATATTTGATGCTTTAAAAAGTAAAAAACCTTTCAAAGTTTTGAGCATAAGAGATTTTTCAGCCTAGATTTCCATACCCAGTCAACCTAAGATAATCAAGAGGAAAGAAAGCCACAGGACGTTACCAAAGAGTATCCCCCTATACCCAATATAAGGTAAATATAAGTAAAACAAGAAAAAATTAAAGATAGGAAGCAATGACAAATACTGAAACAAAGGACAAGAAAAGTAGTTTAAAAGAGTAATTTATAGATGGTAAAAAGCACAAGTGCATGCCTGTAGTCCCAGCTACTCCTGAGTATGTAGCAGGAGGGTAGCAAGTTCAAAGCCAACCTGGGCAACTTAACAAGACCCTGTCTCATGATAAAAATTTTAAAAGGGCTGGGATATAGCTCAATGGTGGAATAACTGCCTAGCATGTAGGAGGCCCTGGTTTCATTCCCTGAAGTAGTAGCGGTAGTACTAAAAATAATAATAATTCTCACTCTATTGAGAACGGCAATTATCAAGAATACAAGCAACAATAAATGTTGGCGAAGATGTGAGGGAAAAGGTCCGCTCATACATTGCTGGTGGGACTGCAAATTGGTACAACCACTATGGTAAGCAGTATGGAGATTCCTCAGAAAACTTGGAATGGAACCGCCATCTGAACCAGTTATCCCACTCCTCAGTATATAGGCAAGGACTTAAAAATCAGCATATTATAGTGATACAGTCATATCAATGTTCATAGCAGCTAAGCTATGCAACCAACCTAAGTGTCCTTCAATAAAAGAATGGATGAACAAATGCTGTACACATATACAATGGAAATAACTCAGCCATAAAGAAGAATGAAATTATGGCATTTGACAGTAAATGGATGGAACTGTAGACTATCATGCTAAATGAAATAAGCCAATCCCCAAAAAACCAAAAGCCGAATGTTCTCTCTGATATGTCGATGCTATCACACTATTGGGGTGGGGGACAGGGCAGAATAGAAGTTCACTGGATTAGACAAAAGGGAATTAAGGGAGGGGAGGGTAGATGGGAATAGGAACAACAGTGGAATTAATCAGACGTAACTTTCCTATATTCATATATGAATACATGACCAATGTAACTCCACATCATGTACAACCACAAGAATAGAAGTTATACTCCATGTATGTATGATATGTCAAAATACATTTTACTGTCATTTATAACTAAAAAGAACAAAAAAAGTTTTTAAAATATAATAATACCACCACAAACCACCAGGTGCACTGGCAGATATTTGTAGTCCCAGCTAAAATCAGGAGGCTGAGGTAAGAAGATCACTTGAGCCCAGGAGTTTGGGGTCAGCCTAAGCATCACAGCTAGACCTTTCCTTAAACAAATAAACATACAAGAAGTCAGGCAAGGTGGCTCATGCTTGTAATTCCAGAAATTTGGGAGGCTGAGGCAGGAGAGGATCAAAAGTTCAAGGTCAGCCTTGGCAACTGAGACCATGTCTCAAAATAAAATAAAATAAATAGGGCTGGGGATGTAGCTCAGTAGTAAAGCACCCATGGGTTCAATCCCCAGTACTGGAATAAAAAGAAAAAAGAAAAAAACACAAGAAACAAAGTGAATGTCTCACTAATTGTTCACTGAAATGTAACAAATAATAATACGTTAGTAATTGTCTTTCAAAACATGTTCTAGACATCATTTCTTTATAAACTGAGAGAGCAGTTTTATTTTTGTTTTTTACAACAGATTTTGCATATTCTTTCATAGTAATAAACAGAGCACTACCTTTTTACCCATTTAAATTTTATCTGAATACTGACATACACAAGTAAGTAAAATTCTCACACTCCTACCACTTTAAATGTTATATACAATAAAGAAGTGAAAGTCCACAGCCCTATTCCATCCAATTCTATCCTCACTCCCTAAACAAACACTATAAACAAATTTGGTTCCTACCCCAAGGCCTTATACACAATAATAAAAGCTTTCTTTTTGTTAGGGCTCAAATGTTTTATGGTTCTGGAAAGTTAAAAAACATATTTTAGTTTTTTGACATTTCAAAACCTAGAATACTTTATAAAAAGCCCTCATCCAATTCAAGATGGAGTCTTGCATTCCTGTTTTCCCTTCTCTTCCAAAGAACACATTAGCTTCAATTTTAGTTTGGCAACCAACCTCAATGAAGCTGATTACAGAAATATGGTAAGGATAATCACCTCCTTCTAAGCTATATTAACTAGAAAAGAGCAATATTGCGACTTAGTCAGAAATCATTTATGTTAGATTTTAAAATTATTATGCAAGAGATAGGTACAGAGAAGTGGAGTTTTCTGTTTGGTTTTGTTGGTTCCCTGCTCCTCCCACACTGGTGATTGAACTCAGGCCCTTTACACAAGCTAAGCAAGCGTGCTACCACTAGGCTACATCCCCGGTAGGTATTTTGTTTTGTTTTTGCTCATATTGCTGAGGATGGAACCCGTGCATCTCACAGTAGCAAGGCAAGCACTCTATCACTGAGCTACATCCCCAGTCCAACTAGGTTATTTTACTTACATTCCTGTTCCCTAGGGACAAACTGGTTAGAAGGTAGATAAACACACATGATCATCAAACACTAATTATTGCTCTTTTGCACCATAAGCAAATGTATTAATGTTTACCTTCTCTACAAGAGAATAAAGGCAAAAACCATATTTGTTTTTTTTTCAGCACTGTAAACCAGAACCCAGCACACTGACTACCAAATAGCAAGTACTCTATCATTATTTGCTTTTGATGTTTTGTACTTTTACTAAACGATTTAAGTTATTTTCAACATTTAAGAGTTTTGCAGACACCTATCTTTGATCAGAATATTGGAATTAGGATTTAAAGTGAAATGTCCTGATGGGCATGGTGGCATATACCTATAATCCCAGGTACTCCAGAGGTTGAAGCAGGATTACAAATTCAATGTCTTTGCAATTTACTGAAACCTTATATTAAAATAAAAAAATTAGAAGGGCTGCGAAATCAGCTCAGTGAGAGTGCTCCTGGGTTCAATCCCCAGAACCACCACCACCAAAAAAAGTGAAACTGTATGTATAAGTATACATATATATACATCTTCTCATTTTATACAAGACTAAACATGAAATTGAGCCAAACATGAGGTTTTATCTGCATTTACTGTTAGAACTTTATGGCATAATTTGCTCCAGATTTAACATTTTTATTTACCAACTCCTTTCAAGACTGAACTCAAGATTTCACTACAAAAGAAAAAGCCAAATAAAGAGACACAACAATTAACATAAACAAATAGTTGTGGTTCAAATTAGTAGAATGACTTCCTTTGGGATGGGCATTTACTCTAGAGAGGTAAATGATAATCCGTCAGGGACAAGAATATAATATTAACACTCACATTAAATAAGTTACTCATTCATTTTGTGTATTTCTGGCATTGTTTTGTAATGTATACAATTTATCAGTATGGCATAAATAAAATTTACAGATATTCATTTATTTCAAAAATAAAACAATAAACAGGGCTGGGGTTGTAGCTCTGGTAGAGCACTTGCCTAGCATGTGTGAGGCACTGGGTTTGATTCTCAGCATCACATATAAATAAATAAAATAAAGGTCCATTGACAACTAAAAAAATTATTTAAATAAGTCAATAGATAAAAACAATAAACAAATTGGAAAAGGCTTAAAATTAATCTTTAGCAAACATTTTTCAATATAATTATAGAATTTTGGAGCAGAATCAACTTAAAGGTCACCTTACCTAAGCAACAATCTGAAGCTCCCCAAACAATAAACTGGTTTGGCCCCAGTCACACAGATCCTTTAGCCTACTCTACTAGAAAACTTAGAGTTCATAATGTAAGCAAAAGTTACTTAATGGAAAACACCAGGTCTTTCTCATCATTCAGCTATGACTTTGTCTTCCTAGAGTCTAATGTATAAAAAAGATCAATGTCTGATCAATAAAGGATTACATTGACAAATCTATCACAACCACAATCACTAACTGTATCACACATTCCAATGTCTTCAGGTGACTCTTATTCTTTAGGATATATTCTGTTTCTTGAAAACCTCAAAGGAGCATAGAAGTTCAAAATGGTATTGTCATACTTAATGATTAGACAAAGTCTAATTTTAATGACTTTTAACTAATAACATTTCAAAACAGTTATGTAAAAATAAAAATCTCACCAAAAATTTTAATGTCTGATACCCAAAAATATTTAATGTCTGACACTCATGAAAAAATACTCAAAGTGTGTTTCAATGCAAATTAACAATGTGTTAACAACTTTTTACTGATCAGATTGGCAAATATTTAAAAGTTTAATACCAGGTTGGCAAAGATATAAGGAAAGAGGGTGTACAAAATAATACAGATAGAAGTATATATTCAAGGGCTGGGGATATAGCTCAGTTGGTAGAGTGCCTGCCTCGCAAGCACAAGACTGTGGGTTCAATCCCCAGCACTGCAAACAAACAAAAAGTATATATTCAAGTTTTTATAAACCATCAAAATGAAAAACAAACACTCTCTCTAACATAGTAATTTTAATTCCAGGAATTTATACTATAGATATAAATAACTAAGGTTTAATATTTAAAGTCTCTGAAACACTATTTGTAATAATAAAAATGAACATGAATAATTGATTATGATGCCTGCCAAAATGTACGGATAGAGAAAAATGGTCTCAATATATTAAATTAAAAACTAAATTGTGAAAGTATACTTGAGTTTTAAGGATATACAAGCAACTAAGACAAGGTTTCCTCTGGGAAGTGATTGGAGAGATAAAGAACAGAAGGAAATGAGCTTCTGCTTTTCCTTAAAACCTATCTAATTATATTTTTTGCCTTCAGCCTTGCATTTATAGCTTTAAAAAATTCAAATCACTTTTGATATAGGCATTGTGTTTTTTAAATAATTTTTAAAAATTTAATATTGAAGTTTTACTACCTGTGGAATTTAAAAACCAATGCAGTTTTTGGTGGAATACTGGCATTTATTTCTTAAATACAGATATATTTAATAGAAAGGTTTCTGTATTAGTGAAATAAGCAAGTTTTACTATATAAACCTGAAAATAGCACATGTAAGCCTTAGCATACAGAAAAATTCTTCAAGTATAAACTCCTAAACTGTTAACGATGGCTCACCCAGGATAAAATAGTACTAGAACATAAGGGAGGGTAAGGATGGAGTGTTCACTTTTTACCATTTCTTTTTGTGTTAGTCTTTTACAATGAGAATGTATTCATAAATTGCTTGGGCAATTTAAAAATTTAACGTTTACATAAACATACATTTTACATCTACCATTCCAAAAATCTGATGAATACAACAAGCTGTAAACAGCTGAGTTTACGTAGTACTTTTACTGTGTGCTTTATGCATTTTTTGCAGTGCTGAGGATTGAACCCAGGGCCTCAGACATGTTAAACAATGCTTTATGCATTTACAAATATTGTTTGAAGTTTTTAGAATGAGTATGTATTAGTTGAGTCATAAAAACCAATTAATTTATAGTTTTATTAAGATACTGTATGTATTTAAACATACATATGAAAAAAGCAAATTAAATCACAAATAAAAATGACTCTTTTATATGAGTATATATCATAAAGACGATTCCAAAACTAGGACATCCATTTTGTCCTGTCTAGTAATAATTCCTATAATCAGTGTCCACATTAATTAGACATTGTGCTGGCTAATGTGACACACTCAGGGTATTTTCTCGGGAGTAAAAATACTATGAAATTAAATGTCAACACCATATGCTACCATATCTAAAACAAACAAACCAAAAAGAAAAGAAAAAAAAATAACAAAATAATAATGAAGACACTCAAAAAAAAAAAGGACATTGGAGAAATCAGCACAAAAGTGGGGAGAAATACACACATTATATTAGTAATTCCTAGGCTAGCTATGTTATAGAAACACAAGTAAATCTGAAGAATAAACCTTGAACAAGTCTGAAATATAATTCATTCTCAACTTCTCCCAAATACACTGAAACCCATTTTATATGAAATAAATATAATTTTAAACTTGCAAAACTGGTGGGGAAAAAAGCTCAGTCAGGGGTACAGCTCAATGGACAGCCCTTGCCTAGGATATGCAAGGTCCTGCGTTTGATTTCCAGCAAAAGAAAGTATGAAGGAAAGGGCAAAGGGAGGGAGGGAGGGAGAAAGAAAGATCACTGTCATATTTTAGACAGAAAGCAGAGAATCAAAATTCAGTAGTGTGGCCAGGCAGAGTGGCACGTGTCTGTAATTTCAGCGACTCAGAAGGGAGGTTGAGGCAGGAGAAGAACAAATGTGAGGCCAGCCTAAGAAATTTAGCAATATCCTGTCTCAAAAACAGTGGTGGTGTGTGTGGGGAGAATGTAGCTCAGTGCTTGAGCAACCTTGGTTCAATACCCAATATGACACAAACAATAAATACAAAAAGCTCAGTGGTAGGCAAAAAGGGAAAGAGGGATACAGGGAGAAGGATCAGTCACTTTTGTTGGTGGTGGTGTTTGAAAGAGGCGTGCTGAAAGACGAAGCAACCAATTCTTCACCATCACATTTTGCTTCATTTTAGTGTGGGGGGGGCATGTGACTTTTGGGCTGATATAAACATTAGATGTGGCAAAGTGTCTTGGACCTGGTAAGTGGTAAATGCTGCACAAAATATGTCTCTTTAGAAGATTCCCACTGATCTTAATATACAAAAGACACATTTAAGAAACATTCAGGGGTTGGGGATGTAGCTCAGTTGGCAGAGTGCCTGCCTTGCAAGCACAAGGCCCTGGGTTCAATTCCCAGCACCACCAAAACAAAACAAAACAAAAACATTCATCCCATTATATCCTAATTTATATGAACAGAGAACCCAATTTAAGAGTAAGGTTTACTAATTTTTACATCTTGAGGCACAAAACAATTCTGGAAATGATAGAGGGCAAAAAGAGCATGTGGGTTTTGGTGTCTAAAGACTGTGCCACGGGTTACTGGATATGTGACGATTCTAAGAAAGTTACTTAATTTTCTGGGCTTCAGTTCTCTATCTGTACAATGAAAATAACATCATCCACTTGAGAGGCTGGCATACAAGATACTCAGGAAGTTATACAGTCCCCCTAATTTTTCATGTAATGGTTTACAGGGTGGCTTTGTGCTAGCATGGAAGTTTTACTATACAAATTTTTGTTAAAATTATTTATATAGAATTTATTGTATAAATTCTGTTTAAATAAAGTTCTGTTCTTCCCACACACGAACATTTGAGATAGGATCTGACTATGTTGTCCAAGTTGGTCTAGAACTCCCAATCTTCTTGCCTCAACTTTCCCAATTGCTGGGATTACAGGAGTGCCCCAGACCCAGTTAAAAGGTTCTAAGGTAGGGCTGGGGGTTGTGGCTCAGGGGTAGAGCTCACCCAGCACATGTGAGGCACTAATTCCCAGCACCACATAAAAGTAAATAAAATAAAGTTATTTTTTTAAAAAAAGTTTTTTAACAAAAAGGTTCTAAGGTAATCAAGATACAAATAAAAAAGGTTTGGTTCCTGCTGGGAAGCAGCTAAAACTGCTTTCTCCTTCAAGACAGGTAAGACTTGGTTGTTAATTCTCAAAAGTCTAGTAGGGGATTTAGGGAAAGAAAGTTATAAAGAATAACAAGCATTTATTGAGTACTCAATAAGAGCCAGGGACTATTCTGGGGACTATTTTTAAGTACTCAGTAAACAAAACAGTCAACACCTTAAGTAAGCACTTAGACTCCAGATGAAGACACAGTCAGGCAGATCAGATAGTAGTGATATGAAGACAAAGCAGTGTTAAGAAGGTCAAAGGTAAGCAGGAAGTGCTGTTTTAGATAAGATAGCCATGGAAGGCCCCTGGGAGAGGTAACAGGTGTCTAGACCTGAATGAAAACAAAACACAGTTTATAAGTATGTCTGCTGTTTTCTACATTAAATGGTGCTTTCTGTTTAGATTTTTTAATTACCATTGTTCAGAAGAGCATGATCCATAGGAAGAAACAGAAATGTACAGAGGTTCCAAAATACAGTAAGAGGCAGGGTAGTACCTCAGATGATAGTACCTAATTTTCACTGTTTCACAGGTCACAGTTATATACCATGTTTTGGTCATAAGCACTACAAAGCTAGCTCTTGCAATGATAACTACTTGTCATGTAGTTTCTATTTGAACATCTCCCAAGAGAAGGCAGGAAAAAAAAGAAGGTAATATACCAAAAATTCTTTAAAAAATATGAAAGAGCCAGGCTTACTGGCACAGATCTGTAATACCCACAACTGGGGAAGCTGAAGCAGAACAATCACCAGTTCAAGGTCAGCCCAGGAATGGAAACAAATATTTAGGCACTAGGCTTATGTACAAGATGCTAACAGAATACTCAGCCAGATTCTGTCTCAGAGAAAATAAAAAGGGTAGGGATGTAGCTCAGTGGTGGAACACTCCTGGGTTCAATACCCAGTACCAAAAAGAAAAAAAGTGTTTGCGTGCGTGTGTGTGTGTGTGTGTGTGTGTGTGTGTTTGAGAGAAAGCGAGAGAGCGAGAGACTGTGTGTGTTCTTTTCCCTCCTCACGAATCTTCATGGCCACCAACCTCAAGGAGTTGGGAAGACTGATCCTTTCCATATGAACATCTCCAAACTTGTACTATTTGGTGGCCAACTCTTCATCAATACCACATTGCCTCCCATTTTCTCTCTCCATCAATTCTATTCCTTTTTACACATATGTAAATGTATTATTATATGAATTATATGAATATAGGTTTCAGATGATAAATAATATCTCCAAGAAAGGACCAAAATCTCTTCTGTTCCTTTACAGTAATATTGTATGGTAAAACTTTTTTTTTTTTTGGCGGTGCTGGGGATTGAACCCAGGACCTTGTGCTTGCAAGGCAAGCACTCCACCAACTGAGCTATATCCCTAGTCCCAGTAAAACTTTTTACATAAGTAAACTTTACATTATGGGTTCCTTCTGATAAATGGATTGGTTTTGTTCTGGTGCTGGTTATGGAACCCAGTTCCTGCCCATGCTAGGCAGGAGCTCTACCACTGAGCTACATTAGCCAGGTGTTATATTAAAATACTCATCTCTTGAGTGTATTGTGCAGTTCCCACAATATACTGCATTCAACAAAATTAGTTTTGTGTGCCAGGCACTGTACTAACTGCTAGGTACTAAGTATACAAAAGAGAATAAACAAGATCTTTGCTTTTGTTGGCTTACTCATCAATACAAGAAATATACATGGAAACAAATATTTAGGCACTAGGCTTATGTACAGGATGCTAACAGAATACACTGGTTAAAGAATCACCTAATTCTATATGCTAAATTCCAAAAAAGGTTCTGAAAGACCATATCTGAGCCAGGTCTTAAAGGATGAACAGGCAGGAGGAGGAGAATTCTAGGGCTAATCAAGCAGAAAAGGATACTGGTGAAGGTGAACTGAAAAACAAACAAACAAGACTGAAAGGTGGGAGTTGGGGGGTCCAGATTCTAAAAAGCTTAGTATGCCTGGCTAATGACCAAGCTTTACCATGCCTTTAGAAAAAGAAACTACTTCAAGTTTTTTAGGAATAAAGTGACTATTACATTTACAACAGTAAGATGGACTGTAGATAAGGTCATTTAGAAAGCAAGAGAGAATGCAGAGGTTGCTGCAAAAGGAGGAAGCTTAAATTAAGAAACTGACAGCAAGAAAATATGTTTAAGTTATGCACAAAGTGTCAAAAAACAAACAAGAGGAAACTTGTCTGATGAAATCAGGGAAACTTCACAAAGATAACACTTGTGCTGGGCACTAAAGAAGGAAATTTTGCTATGCCAAAATAGAGTGAAAGAAAAAGAATTATAGAACAGTAAAATGGCACAATGAAAGGGGAAGACTTGAAAATGCTTGTTGACCTGAACTCCTGTCAAAGAAGTAATCTTATCCTCTTGGAGATCAGTCAGTTGATAAATATTTCCTTTTTTTAAAAAACTTAATATGTGGGCTGGCACTGTGGCTCAGTGACAGAACGCTTGCCTAGCATGTGTGAGCCACTGGGTTTAATTCTCAGCACCACATGTACATAAATAAATTAAATCAAGGTCCATCAACAACTAAAAATTTAAAAAAAAATATGCACTGGGGATCTTCAGATACAAATAAAAATTAAAATAACAATTCCCAAAATAATGGGCTTGAAAACTCACAAGGAAAATTTTAATCACAGGAGTAATTGAGATCATACTTTTGATCTATGGACTCCCAATAAAGAACCCCAAATATTGACCCTGAAGTGTCAATAAGAGTAGAACCAGAGTGATGTGATTGACCAGGTGAGAAGTGAATGGCCAGCTAGGGTCCAGTTCATGAAAACCTTTTATTCCAAAGCTAAGAAATATGGATTACTTGGACAATTTCAAAGGATTGCTTGTTTAAATAAAGATTATCTTATTTAGTCCTCACAACCATGTATTTACACAGAACAGTAAGTACTATTATCATGCCATTTGCAAATGTTCATATTAAGGTTAAGAAAATAATATGCCCAAGGTCACAGAGCTAGTTTACATGTTGGGGCCTGTAAAATTAGCCCCCCTTTATCTGTGGTTTCAGTTACCAGTGGTCAATTATTTTACAGTCCAAAAATAATAAATGAAAAATTCCAGAAATAATGCAATAAATTTTGGATTGCACACCATTCTATGTAATGTATGAAATCTTGCACCATCTAGTTCCATTCCACCCACAACACAAACCATCCCATTGTCCAGCTTATCCAAACTGTATACACTACCCGCCCCTTAGTCCTGTGCTAGCCAGTTTGGTTATCACAGAGCTTGTGCTTAAGTAACCCTGTGTAGTAGCCTATGGTTGTTAAGTCACAATGCCTACATCCTTCACTCTACTTCATCTCATAGGCACTGTTTCAGCTCGCATCATCACAGGAAGAGTACTGCACAATAAGACATGGTAAAAGAGAAAATACATTCATATAACTTATTATAATATATTGTTATAATTGGTCCACTTTATGATTAGTCATCATTAATCTCTTACTGTGCCTAATTTACAAATTAAACTTTATCACAGGTAAGTAAAGGGAAAAAATAGTATATAGAATACACATCAGCAGTTTCAGGCATCCACTGGGGGGGTCTTAGAATCTATCCACTGTGCATAAGAGGACTACTATATGGTCTATTTGACTCAAACCTCTATACTCAATCACCAATCTAGGGAAAACAAAAATATGTTCACTTATTCTTTTTTTGGTACTGGTGATTGAATCCAGGGGCACTTCACTACTGAGTTACATCCCCAACCCTTTTTATTTTTCTTTAGAGATAAGATCTCACTTGCTAAATTGCTTAGACTTGCTTCAAACTTGTGATCCTCCTGCCTCAGCCTCCCCGGTTGCTGGGATTACAAGCATGTGTCACTACACCAAGCAGCATTTACTTATTTTAACCATTAAAAACATACAAAGTCACCATTAGCGTAGAACCTAAAAGTATCTCCTATAAACATGATTTACTCATAAAATTCCTTTGGTATTCTCATGTACCATTCACCAAATAATTTTAAGTTTATTAATGAAGTTTACTTTAAAAGCCTTCAAAATTTGTGTTACAAATAGAGCCAACAGTTATAAAACTTTTGGAATCTTGACTGCCAAAATATAGCTAAATTTTAATTAGATCTCACTTTTTCAGCAAAACAAAGAAAGATTGTTTTGTGATGTTAATTTTATCTACACTGACAATGTTTTCAGAAAAGGAACTGAGTGAAATAGAAGAGGGTAGGGGGCAGGGAATACATCCCATAGTCATTGAATACCAATTTTCATTGAATATAACTTGACCTAAGTATCATTTTCTTAGGAACTACTACTTCTAGAGTTTTATTTACCATCTTCATAAACCTAAGAAATTCAAAATATACCCAGAATGAGACGATTCTCTATCCACTTAGTTTATTTCTTGAGTTAGTGCAATTGCAAAGATAAAGTCACTTCTTTTAAGTGATGCAAGAGATAGAAAATGTCCCAGCATGGCCAGGCGTGGTGGTGCACGCCTGTAATCCTAGCACTTGGGAGGCTGAGGCAGGAGGATCACAAGTTCAAAGCCAGCCTCAGCAACTTAGCAAGGCCCTAAGCAACTCAGTGAGACCCTGTCTCTAAATAAAATACAAAAATAGGGCTGGGAATGTGACTCAGTGGTCAAGTGCCCCTGAGTTCAATCCCCAGTACTAAAAAAAAAAAAAAGTCCCAGCATGTCACAGAAGGGATCTACTTGATATAATCTAAGTCTTCAGGACAGTAAATCTAACTCAACACCAGATGAAAATACATTTGTGGCAGCAGTAAACATCCCATGAACACAGGTCAGGCTTTTACGATAATGTAATACTACCTACCTCTATATATCATGAGCCCCTAGCTTCCCATCTTCAGCACTTAGTCAACAGGGTGTTTCTCTGTGTGTGTGTGTGTGTGTGTGTGTGTGTGTGTGTGTGTTGGGGATTGAACCCAGGGCTCCGTGAACTCGAGGCAAGCACTCTACCAACTTAGCAATCTCCCCAGCCCAATAAAGACTTTTTTTTTTTTCTTTTTTGGTACTGGGGATTGAACTCAGGGGCACTTAACCACTGAGCCCCATCCCAAGTCCCACACAGTGTTTTTAAATGAACGAATAAATCTTATTCTGCCTTTCAAATGAAAAACCAAGAGCTATTCAACCAACTTAATGGTGAAACTTTTCCTTTTTCTTCATTAATTTTTAAATTTTTTTCTGCGTCTGGTGATGAAGGACACAGTTGATTTTATCTGGGCTACTGGAAAAAATGTAACAAAATATTATAACAAATTCTGTTTAGAGTTGTACATAAACTTTCTGTTCTATTGTTTGTATAAAGCATCATGAGGACATAAAGGTCAGAAATCAAGATATAGTTTCACAGTCATAGTTTGCACAAGGTTATTAGTTAAGAAGTGGTAGAGTCAGAATTAGGACCCAACTAACTCCCAACCCAATGTGCCTTCTATGACAACCTAATGTTGCAGGAACACTGTTTTTATTTTCTTACTCCAAAAAAACGTTTTTGGAAAATGTTCAGGAAAAAATTTCATAGAAAACACAAATCACAAAAGTATTCTCTTTTAAAAATTCTTCTGGGTCCTCACATCTCTTGGCCTTATCAAGACTTGTGACATTAAAAAACGATGAAAATAAAATGAGAGATAAAAGCAGTAGACATAAAACAGAATACACATGTGTATTTCTTTTGACAGACTTTATTCTGACTGGCCTTACTCATTCTTTTTATCTTTGCAAAAGACAACTCAAACTTAGAAGCCTTACTCAAATCCATGGTTATTTTCCTGTCTCCACATTTCCCCAGCAAATGACTCCTTTTTCTCCTAAAGCATTCTGAGTCCTTTCTCATGTCTGCCTTTGGCACTGGAGTGATGCTCCCCCCAGACCTTCACATGACACATTTACATCCTTTCAGCCACAGGGCCTTATCCTACCTAGAGTGGCCTCTATAAATTCTGAACACATAGTACACTGTAATCAATCTTTTTAATTTTATTTTTACTAGTTAACTGTCTTTTCCACAAGGATGCCCCAAGAGGGCTCTCTCCTCACTACTGTCTCTACAACAACTCCCTTTCCATCATTACCAAACCTGCACTGGAAACACTGTCATTTCTAAAACCTCCCATCAACTGTAAGCTCATCGAGGGTAGGAACTGTACATTATTCATGCTTCCTCAGCACTTGGTAGTGTCTGGCACCATTCTAAAGTAGTTGGTAAAAGTTTGTAAATAAATGAGTGTTCTAAATTAGTATCACTAGCAAGGAAGCAGATAACAATTACACCTTGACATAAAATAGGGGAGGGAAATGCTGCAGGTTGAACACACAAAAGTTGGAGTGATACAACGGATGAAAAAGATTAGCAAGAATAAAATTAATTCAAAGAGATGAGGTGCTTCTGGCTCAGAAGAGAGGGGAAAGAAAAGCACTCAAGCAAATCAACTTTTGATACTGAGCTGAACCAACAGAGAAAACACCCCGCCCCCCACCAAATTACAACTTTGGAAAGCCACAATTTATTCAGTGCACTCAAATGCTCATTAAGAACCCAAGTACCAATATACTTCAATTATTTCATATTCTCTAAGGTACGACAGGTGGGGAGCAAAGGAGTGACTCTGAAACCTGATAGAACAAACAGCAGAAGTAGAAATAATAATGGCAAATATTTACATATGTAAGAGACTTGAAAACACCGAGAAAAACCTTGGAGTGATCATCGAAACCAACACATCCATAAACATGCAATCAAATTTGGGACCCACTATGGCACAGAAATGGTCGATCATACGACTGCCAAAAGAGGCACACTGTACATTTCTTTCCTGAACCTCTTCGAATCGCAGCCTCAGTCCTGGTACCACAATCCCACAAACGAACACAAAAGAGGTTAAAGAAGTTATTAACATATCTCCCCGCTCTCCAAAATGGGCAAAAACCAACCAACCAAACGGCTCCGCAATCTCTAATCAGAAAGCCCTACACGCCTTTCAAAGCCAACTAGCATGCCTTTTAGGGGCCAGAAGACATTGACTCCAAAGGTAAATCTCTGGCCCCAATACACTTCTCCCGATTATTCAGGAAAACCTGGGTTTTCCAGTTCGGAGACCCATACTACCCCAGAACAAGCAATCAATCCCTCAGGGGGCAGTGGCGCTCTATCCACCGGGCCAGGACACAAGCAACCGCGAAGAGGCACGGCCCTTCCAGGGAGCCGTCGGCGCTCTCGCGGCTCTCAGTACAGCCCAGCAAAACCCGCCCCGACAGTGGCCAAACTCAGACTGGGGTGGAGGGGGGCCAGCGGTTGAGCTGGGCCTTTGCGGCCCGGGGGCGCGGCGAGACACGGGGGTGGTGTCTTTGAGTTCAGCCTCGGCTGCTGCAACGGATACCGGGCCTCTTTCCCTGGTCTCCCCGCCCCGCCGCCCTCAGTCCGCCAGTCAGCCCCTCACCTGGCAGAAGCTCCGGCAGTAGTTCAAAGATGAGACCTCCGACACCTCCTGCTCCCTCAGCTCTGTCTCCAGCTGCCACAAACACGGTCGCAGGCCCGGGGCTCCCGGCGCCGGAGATGCAGGGCGATGACCCCGAGCCATGGACTCTGTTTCGGCTTCGTCTCCGGTTCCCGCTACCGCCGGAGCCTCAGCCCCGGCCCCGGCGGCGACGGCGGCGGCGTCTCCCTTTCCGTCCGCCATCTTCCCACGGCCCAGCAGCGCGTAGGCAACCAAGCCACGTGATTCATCCCCAGCCCCGCCCCCTGTCGTCCGCGCGTGGTGACGCACCCCTTGGCGACGCTGGCGCCCGCCTGATTCCATCACTAGGGCGCCGAGGGCTGGTCCACTCGGCGGCCTCCGCCACAGCCTTCTTAGCAACAACCTAGCAACAACTGGTTGAGGCACTAGCCCGCCTCGATTCTTCCAGGATCTTTTAAGTCATGGAGTCATGGTGCCAGAAATGCTTATAGACAATCTAGATAGGAGGGAAATAACAACTGACCGGCGATCTGAAGAAAGAAGGGAAGGTAGCCCCGACAGAAACCAAGAAAAAAGCGTGCCCGATCGAAGGAAAATAGGAAGCAAAGGTTGTTAGGCCGAAATGAAAACTATCTCCAAAGGAACTTGGCTTATGACAGAGATTGTATTACAAGTCAGTGGGGGGAAAGATATGCTTCAATAAATAGCGCTGAGAGTTTTTCCGAAAGGGAAAAATTTTAAAGTAGATTTCTACCTCAAATCATATCCAAAAATAAAGCTCACATATATTAAAGACCTCAAAAAACGAAAAGAAAAAAAAAGTTAAAAAAATTAAAAAGTAAGGGCTTCTTAGGCATAGGAAGTGGTATGTGCAAAAGTCATGGGGCTTATCTTGTTTTAGAATGGCAAGGTCAAGGTGGCTGGACCCCAAGCAGTGGGACGAAATGGTGAGAAATTAAAGGGTATGGTTATATTTTATGGAAATGATGCGAGAAAACGGAGGGAAATATGATGCAGAAAAGAGTTGGGGGAACAGCAGCAAAGTCTTGGAGAAGGCAAGAGGAGATAGCATCCAGAATACAAAAAGAGGTTTGGTTTAGAGTAGAAATTAGAGATGCATTTTTATTTCAATGAAGGGAATCTAGAGTATGGGTACAGGGTGTGTAGATTTGATAGTGAGAAATTTGGGAGTGGTTTCCTGAATATTTTTTTTTCTTCATGAAGTGTGAGATAAAATCAACTGAATTAGGGGAGTAGGAAAAACTTTGTTAAGAGTGATTTTAAAGTGAACTAGGAAAGAACACATACTAGATATGTGCAGGAAGATTGCAGAGCAGTGTTGAGTGGCATTTATTAATTTCTTCACATTTATTGGAAGTTATGTTTCATCCTCTGCCTTTTTAAATTTTTTTGTTCTCTTAGTTATACATGTCAATAGAATGTATTTTGACATATTATACACTCAAGGATTGTAACTTCCCATTCTTGTGGTTGTACATGATGTGGAGTTACACTGGTCGTGTATTCATATATGAACATAGGAAAGTTATGTCCGATTCATTCTACGGTCATTCCCATTCTCATCCCCTCTTCCTCCCCCAACTGGCCCTATCTAATCCAGTTCAGGCTGTGTCTTAAGGACTGAAAATACATCATGAATGAAACAAGTCCTGATTTTTTGTATTCTTTCATTCCACCCCCTCCAGGAGTTACAATACAGCAAATTGAATTGTAACTTTCTTTAGTTGTACCCAGTTCAGATACTCCCAGTTCCCCTTCCCCTAGTTATTTCTCTTTCTCGTGTGTGTGTGTGTGTGTGTGTGTGTGTGTGTGTGTGTTTTACTGGGAGTTGAATCCAGGGGTGCTCCACCACCAATCTACATTCCCAGTCCCAGCCATTTTTATTTTTTTGAGACAGGGTCTTGCTAAATTTCAGAGGCTTGACTCAAACTTGTGATCCACCTGCCTCAGCCTCCCCAGTTGCTGGGATTATAGACATGTGCCCCTGTACCCACCTTCCCCTAGTTATTTCTCAATACACGATCAATAAGACATTTACAAGTGATGAATTAGGGTAATTAATTTTTCAATATGGGGAGTTGAACCCAGGGGTGTTCCACAACTACATCCCCAGCCCATGTCATCCAGTCCTAGCAGAGTGACCCCCAGTTACATTAATATTTCTTCAGCCCCTTAAACTTTTAAGTTGTTCAGGACCTTGTATCGCTCTTTCCTCTGTCTGAATCATTGTTTACTATCCAGCTCATTCTCAATCTTTAGAGTTCTTTCCTTAAACTTAGACCCTTGATTTTTCATCTTCTGAAATTGTTATTTTTTTAAATCTTCATAGCACTTTCCAAAATCTGTAATTGTACATTTAAATATTCATTTATTTATTTATTTAATCCCCTGCTAGCCTATAAACTTGTGTACAGTGTTTGTGTCTGTTTGTTCTCTACCCTATGTTAGTGCCTAACACAGTGCCAGGCCATAGGAAGCATGAATTTTGCTGAATGCCTGAGTGATTGAATGAGTTATGCATTGAACTCATGGTCTGTCATCAGCAAAATCCCCCAATTCCCTATGGTCTCAGTTGCTTCTGTGCTTTCATTTAGCCATGGCTTTCTCCAAAAGACAGTGCTTCTCTCAAGTGGTGTTTTCCCCCTTTTTTCACTTCATTGATTTGGCACAGAGTGCTCTGCATATAATTATTTATTTAGTCACTATTTACTGGCAATGTCCTATTGCCTTCAGTTTAATGATTAGTTAGGAAGGTAGCCCCATAGAGTGAAAAGAAGTCATTCTGGAGTTAGATGGAATTTGAAACCTAATTCTGGTATTGACTCCTTAGTAATTTTGACCAAATTATTGAATTTCCCTGAGCCTCAGTGTTCCTCCCTTATGTGTAATAGAATTTAAACTTGGGCAGAGGTACCTTGTTAGGTTATTCCAAAGAGTTCACTCAGACCGCCCTTGAGAGGAGTTTTGTTTCTAGGCGAATGGACTCTGAACCTCAAGAAAGTCTGAGGATTTTTGTGAGCTCCTCAGACACACTAGAGACAGAGGAGGGCTCCAGATCATCCCTGTGATAAGGATGGGCAACAGCATAGCAGTGGGCAACAGATAAAAAAGTTCAGTGATCCAGGAGAGGGCAGCACAGACAGCAAAGTCAGCAATCTCTAAGAAACAAGAGTCTCAGGGGGAATTCCAATTATTTCTGAGAATGGAGAGGGAATGTGGTTGAAAACCTTCCTTTACTGCTACTTAAAAGTGTGTAGTGGGTTGTTCAGAGCTTGGAGTTTTAGAACATTGCTAAATGGACAATAAGTTTGTGTGGTACTTCTTGAGTCACGTGTAAAAATAGGGGTAATAATAGGTATGTACCTTTCAAGGTTGTAAGGATCAAATGAGACATGGATAGATTCATGCAAGTGCTAATAAGGTGCTCAATACATAATAGTTGCTCAGTAAGTGGCAACTACTATTATTGTTGAAAATAAGTTATCCTCTCCGCTTCTCCTTTCTTATGCAGGGTGACAAGTTTATTCTCTAATAACCAAGAGCTGGAAAAAACGAATTAAAACAAGAATATGGCGAAACTATGCACTTTTTTGTAGGTAGTTCTTTGCTTTTCTTAACATTTTATGAGATCTTCCTTATTTCTGGCCATTAGAAAAGAGAGCATCTATCTCAGTGGTTGGTTTGTTCCACAGGCCTTTTCAGAGTCATGAGTTTAGTGGTTCTTGATATAGGATTGATTTATCTTATTCATGGAGACAAAATTTAATAAGTCCTATACACTCACAGCATCCTTTAAGTATCACTTAGTAGAATAAAATGATCTTTAATTCATTCGTTTAAATAATATAATGTGCTTAAAATCAAACTATTCAACATGACTTTTCTAAGACAAGAAAAAGTAAAAATTAATGTTTTTTTTGGTACTGGGGATTGAACTCAGGGGCACTCCACCACTGAGCCACATCCCCAGCCCTATTTTGTATTTTATTTAGAGACAGGGTCTCACTGAGTTGCTTAGGGCCTCACTAAGTTGCTGAGACTTGTTTTGATCTCGCAATCCTCCTGCCTCAACCTCCCAAGTGCTGGGATTACAGGCACGTGCCACCGTGCCCCGCTAAATTCATGTATTTTTTAAAAAACAGATTGGGCTGGGGCTGTAGCTCAGTGGCAGAGCACTTACCTAGCACATGTGAGGCACTGGGTTCCATCCTTAGTGCTGCATAGAATAAACAAATAAAGGCATTCAGCCCATCTACAACTACAAAAAAATTTTAAAACAAGACTTAAAAAAATAAAAAATAAAATAAACAGATATACAGATTCTGTGATTCTGTACTTATTAGATAAGTCTCTTAAACTCCTGTGCCTCAGATATTTAAAACAGAAAAACAAAGTACTTCATGGGTTTGCCTGAAGAGCAAATGTACTAATATATGCAAAATGGTTAGAACAATATTAAATGTAAATGTTATTATTATCATTGTCTTATCAGGTGTTATGAGGATTAAGGTAAATGAGAAAATTCTGTGGAGCCTATGATACAGTGCCTAGCACATAGAAAGTGCTAAATAAATACTGTTTATCATTATAAACAGATTTATCTGGATTTTCCTATGAATGCCACACCTTTTTTAGGTACATCTTACCTTTCTTCATAACTCAAATAGAAGGGAAATTTGTTATAATATGCACCATTTTTTTATGGTTATTCTTCAGCTAAACTCATTTTTTAGGCCTCTGCCTGTGTTGTCCAATATGGCAGCCTGTGATCACATATAGCAGTTAAGCCCTTGAAGTATGGCTAGTTCAAACTGAAGCTATAAAGGGAAAAATCATGCTAGATTTCAAACTCTTAGTATGAGAAAAAGAATGAAAAAAAATCTAATAATTTTACATTGATCATGTTTTAATTATTTTTCATATATATCAGATTAAATAATTTTATTACTAAATGAATTTTACCTGTTTTTTACCTATGTGGCTAACATTTTATATCTATTCTACAGTGCTGCCTTGTATTGGTGATTGTTTACTCAAATCAAGGCCACGGTTTTGTTTTGTTTTGTTTTTGCTTGTTTTTGTTTTTCAGTACTAGAAATTGCACACAGGCATACTCTACCACTGAGTCATATCCTAGGTCTTTTTATTTTTTATTTTGAGACAGTGTCTTACCCAGTTGCCCAAGCTGGTCTTGAACTTACTATCCTCCTGTCTTAGACTCTCGTCACTGGGATTACAAGCATGTGTTAGCACATCTGGCTATGGTCACAGCTTCAAGGTGAACTTTCCCTAATGTGGCTTAATCAATAAATGATATTGATTAATAAATAATCTCCAAATATTTATAATATATATCAATAACTTACCTTTATATTACAACTATATTTTAACTATACTTCATGTTAACATTTCACATTTTCATGAAAGGTTAACATTTAATTTTTTATTTTGAGACTGTCTCACTAAGTTGCTGAGACTGCCCTCCAACTTGTGATCCTCCTACCTCAGGCTCCTGAATATCTGGGATTACAGGCATGCTCCCCTGCACTTGGCAGTATTCAACTTCTCATGACTTGACTATTCCTGGGTGTGAAACTATCTTCCCAAACTGTCCTGTGTGTCCCCTCTAACATCATATCTGAAATCCCCAAAGAATTGCTTCTTCTCATCAGTAGTAAGATGTACCAGGAATTTTTCTGCTTTGAGATTTGGCACTATTTGCTCTCTAAGAAGCTCCAGTTCCTTTTCAGTGAAGAATAATATGAAGGATTTGGGGAACAGGGCTAATTTGTATCATTCTCAGTAATGGTTGGTGCAGTATTCAAGAACAACAAAACACTAACCATTTCACTGGAGTAAAAATTTCAGAGTCTTGAGTTCAATTTAATCTTTTTTAAAAAATTTTTTAGTTGTAGACAATATCTTTGTTTTTTATCTTTATGTGGTGCTGAGGATTGAACCCAGTACCTCAAACATGCTAGGCAAGCACTCTGCCACTGAGCTACAACCCCAGCCCTTCAATTTAATCTTAACCTCATTACTTTTACTTAATCTAAAATAAACAGTTCTAAATAAAAATAAAAATTCAGCCAGACACAGAGAATTGCTAAGCCCAAGACTTGGGAGCCAGACTGGCTCACAAAGCAAGACTCTCTCTTCTAAAGAAAAAAAAAAAAAAAGAAAAAGAAAAATTCTACTTAAAAATTCTAATAATTTAACACCACACTCCACACTCTTCAACATTCCTGATTCCTCATGTGCTGCTCTATTTTTCCCATGGTACTTATACTTTCCAACATATCACCTCCTAATGTTTATTTTCTTTTCTACGTTCCTAGCTTTTTTATATTAATTTGTCTTGCAGTACTGGAGATTGAACCCAGAGCCTAGTGCATGCTAGGCAAGCTTTCTACCACTGACCTATGTCCCCAACCCTTCTTACTTTGTACTTTGAAACAGGGTCTCATTAAGTTACCCACGATGGCCTCCTCCTTGGTGACCCTCCTGCATCAGTCTTCTGTATTGTTGTAGGTGAGCACTGCCGCATGTGGCGGCTTCTTTTTTTTTTGGTACCAGGAATTGAACCCAGAAGCACTTAACCATTGAGTCATATCCCCCCCTTTTTATTTTTTATTTTGAAAGAGGGTCTCACTAAGTTCCTTAGGGCCTCACTAAGTTGCTGGGGCTGGCTTTGAACTCATGATCCTCCTGCCTCAGTCTCCAGAGCTTTGGGAATTATAGGCATGCACCACCATGCCCAGCTAGCTGTTAAATTTTTAATACATGGTTTTATTCATACCATACACATCCTTAATATATGGAAAGAGAAGAATAGCCTGACATCTGAAATGTTTTGGCATTCATCCTGGGGCATAACATAGCTAGGAGCTGGCCTGGTGTGCACAGCTCAGTAGGGGTATTCTCTTGTTGAACATAAAAAAGGTTTTACAGAACATAAATATCAGCTAAGGCTGCCACTCTATGGTGATGATGGAGGTAGACAAAATCAGACTATTCAATAATCATGTCCGAAGAGACAAAAACAAGAACATGATCTAAGCCACAGAAACTAAACTAAATATGCCCCATCTTTTTTTTCTGGATAATATGAGTGATTATTGTTCTTTATCGAGAACAGCTTTGCCGGGCGCGGTGGCACACGCCTGTAATTCCAGCACTTGGGAGGCTGAGGCAGGAGGATTGCAAGTTCAAAGCCAGCCTCAGCAACTTAGCGAGGCCCTAAGCAACTCAGTGAGACCCTGTCTCTAAATAAAATACAAAATAGGGCTGGGGATGTGGCTCAGTGGCCGAGTGCCCCTGGGTTCAATCCCCAGCACCAAAAAAAAAAAAAAAAGGAACAGCTTTAACCCTGCTTTTACCTTTTGTCTTCTAGATAAAACACTAAGACAAAAAGTCATGCTGGGCAGGTGGCACACACCTATAATCCCAGTGACTCAGGAGGCTGAGGGGAAGATAGCAACTTTGAGGACAGCCTTAGCATTTTAGCAGGACCTGTCTCAAAATAAGACATTAAAAGGGCTGGGGATGTAGCTCAGTGGTAAAGAAGTGACAAGAAGTATCCTGGACTTAATCCCCAGTACTGAAAAAAAAAAAAAAGATACAAAGGCATAAATGAAATTTTTTAAAAGTTTAAAAAAAGATACCCAGAGTTAATCCTACTTCCTGAAAGCATCCAATTCAGAGCAGAGCTCTACTTCTTTAAATTCTCCTCTAGACTATCACAACCAAAACTAAACTCCACATGTCCTTTATGACACCCTCTGAGATGTCCCTTGGACCTAATAGTTTATTGTCTCCCTCACTGCAATGAGCCAATAAGCACAACTTTGATTATAGGTATGTTCCTGGAGGTCTTTGACAAACATGGACACATGCCAGATGGCCATACCAAATCATACATTTAAATTATCAGACTGGCCGGGCATGGTGGCGCACGCCTGTAATCCAAGCGACTTGGGAGGCTGAGTCAGGAGGATCGTGAGTTCAAAGCCAGCCTCAGCAACTTAGCGAGGCCCTAAGCAACTCAGTGAGACCCTGTCTCTAAATAAAATACAAAATAGGGCTGGGGATGTGGCTCAGTGGCCGAGTATCCCTGAGTTCAATCCCTGGTTCAAAATAAATAAATTAATTAATTAATTAATTAACCGGATAAAAATCGCAATACTGGAGCTCAGGGTGTCAGAGCGTGTGTTTAGCAGTCAGTGCATGAGACCCTGCATTCACTCCCTACTGTTACATGCACGTGCATGTGCTCGCACGTACGTACACACACACACACACACACACACACACACACACATAACAGGGCAGTCCAAAGCGTTACAAACATTTATTTTCAAATTTCAATGTATGTAGGTTTTTTCCCATTAAATTTACCCTGTCTTTCAATTTCCTTTGGCTAAAAGATCGACCCTTATAAGACTTGGATTTATCTTTCCTAGTTTATTCAACTTATATTCATAACAATAGATTCAAGCACTAGTAGCAACATCAAATTTACCAAAAACTAATATTATGTAAGGACATTATAAAGAATATAGTCATACATCACTTATCGGTAGAGATATGCTACAAGAAACACATCCTTAGGCAATTTCATCATTGTGGGAACATCATAGAATGTACTTACACAAACCTAGATAGTTTAGCCTGCTATGTACCAAAGCATGGGTATAGTTTAGCCTATTGCTCCTAGGGTGTAAATCTGTACAGTATGCTTCTGGACCAAATACTGTTGGTAATTGTAACACAATGGCATATGTTACTGTACTGTAAGCAATCACAACATGAAAGTAGAAAGGGCATAGAGAAAATATAGTATAAAGATAAAAATGGTTCACCTGCACAGGCACTCACCATGAAGGAAGCTTGCAGGATTGGCAGTTGCTCTGGGTGGGTCAGTGAATGAGGGATGAGTGAATATGAAGGCCTAGGACACCACTGGACCGCTGTAGGATTTATAAACACTGTACACTTTGTGTACACTGCTTATAAAATATTTTACTTCTTCAATAATGAAACTTATCTGAGTATAGTTTTTTTAATTTCATAAACCTAATTTTTAAAACATTTTGACTCAGCAACACTCAGTATAAAACACAAATACATTGTACATCTGTATAAAAATAGTTTCTTTCTTTACATCCTTATTCTAGAAACTTTTTCCTATTCAGAAGTGTTCTTACTTTATGTTTTTACTTTTTAAACTTTTTTGTTAAAAACTAATGCAAGCAGTGGCACATGCCTGTAATCCTGGTGGCCTGAAGGCTGAGGCAAGAGAACTGCAAGTTTAAGGCTAGCCTCAGCAACTTTGTGAGAACCTCAGCAACTTAGCAAAACCCCGTCTCAAAAATTAAAAAAGAGCTGGGGATGTAGCTCAGTGGTCGGATGCCCCTGAGTTCAATCCCTAGTACCCAAACAAAACAAACAGAAAAAAAGAAACCTAACACACACAGTAGTCTAAGCCTACACAGGGTCAGGATCATCAATATCACTGGCTTCCACCTCCACATCTTGTCCCACTGAAAGATCTTCAGGAGCAATAAAACACATGGAGCTGTCATCTACAGCAACAATGCCTTCTTCTGGAATCCCGAGGCTGTTTTACAGTTATAATTTTAAAAACAGAAGAAGTACACTGTAACACAACAATAAAAAGTATAGCATAGAAAATACATAAGCCAGTATCATAGTTCCCTGGATGAAGCATCGTGTTTTGTTTATAATTACATTGGTATACTTTTATATGACTGGCAATGTAGTAGGTCTATTTACATCAGCATCACCACAAACACATAAGTAATTCATTACACTCCAACAATATTATGACAGCTACGATGTAAGCAATAAGAAGTTTTAGGATCCACTGTAATCGTAGGGGACCACTGTCATACATGTGGTCCGACAAAGACTGAAATGTTATATGGCACATGACTATATCCAGGGCAGGTACTGAATAACTCAATAGGATGCACTTTTAGACGTTTGAACTAACATATGAAATAATTTCACAAACTCTATCAAAAACAGGATTACATGGAATAAGAAACATTTCATTAAAAAAACCTGTGCCACCTCAAATTGATACCTATAGACTAGACTAGCATTAATAGTTGGCTTTTTAAACTTTGAGACAGGATCTTGAACTTTCAGTCCTCCTGCCTCAGATCCCAGGTAGCTAGAATTATAGACACGTACCACTGGGCCCAGCAATTTCACTAATGGTCTTAAGGCACAATTTGTTTTCACCATTATGTATGACTACAATGTACCAATTAAAAATGTAAAAATAAAAGTAAAAAAAAAAATTTTGTGTGTGTGTGTGTGTGTGTGTTGCCTGGGATTGAATCCAGAACCTTGCTTATACTAGGCAAGCTCTAACCCTGAACTGTATGCCCAGCCCTTAAACAATGAATTGAGGTCTCCCATAATTTATCAAATATCTTAAATTTGTGTTATTTTTACTATGTGAATCAGATTTTTCATTTATTTTCATCTCCCCTTTTAAATTGTTCTATACATGATCACTGACTAAGTGATCCTGTGGAAACTTTAGCAGAAACTTTAGCAGTTTAATAGCTAGCTGGCAGGCTTTGGTTTTGCACGCTGACACACAGGTACCTGGAACAACCACAGTAGCAGAAGCAGGAAACGAAGCAATGGGGACAGAACAATCCTCCTTTAGGCTTAGTGCAGTAAAAGTCACTAAGCTGTTTGAGCTAAAAGTCTCTAGATTGTTGACAAACTCGCACCCCCACAAAGAATGTGGAATGCACCCTCCAATAGAATTGTACCAACTCCCTTGCTTTGATGTACCCCAAACTTGCTTAAGTATAAAGTCAAAAAAGCCCTGCTGCGCTTGGGGCTCAGACTTTGGGAGTTTTCCCTCTGGGCCAATGTACTACTAGCAGAGTGCTGCTTCCAGATCTTGGTGTCCTGACCCTCATTTTTTCACTACAATCCTGCTTTAAAAATTTACTTTGACTATTTCCTGTAAATGAGAGGAAATGAGTTCCTTTGTTCATATTTTTACCATAAACAGTTTGCCAATAATTACATTTTAAAATACAATAAAAAAAAATACCTGGGTGAGCATGTAACTCAGTCAGTAGTAGATCCCTAGCACTGCAAAAAAGAAAAAGAAAAAAAAAAACTTAAGAAGGAAAGAAAGCGTAGGGCTGGGATGTAGTCAGGGGCAGAGCACTTGTCTAGCATGCATGAGGTCATAGGTTTGATTCCCAGCAGTGCGCACACAAACACACACAAGGGAAATGTAATTAATTTATTTATATAAATTATAATTTATGATTTGGCTTTGCCCTGAATAATTACATAGTTAAATTAATAGACTATAGATTTCAACATTTGGAATCAACTTGCAGACAAAGCCCAGAAGTCTGAATATAAATGCTTCCTATGTCGATAATGTAAAAGTATCCGCACAGATGATACAAATTGGGGCGTGAAAGCAGGTAAAAATGCTGAGGAGAATCAGAAAGCCGCTGATACAGGCTAGAGTGTAGCTCAGTGGTAGAGCACGTGCTCGGCATGTGCAGGGTTCTGGGTTCAATTTCTAGCACCACCAGGGGAAAAGTCACTGATAGAATGTGTAGTAACATTATTTAGAATTACTAAACTAAGAAGAGAGGAGCTAGGGACTGGAGGTATAGCTCAATTATAGAGTGCTTGCCACTGTGCATGAGGCCCTTGGTACAATTCCCAGTGATGGGGGAAGAGAGAGACAGAGAGAGGTGCAGAGGCAAGAAGCAGAGGAGGGAGGTAGAGAGAGAGCAAGAGCGCATGCTGAGAGAGGGGGGAAAGGAGGGAAGAGGAGAGAAACGAAGAGAGCAAAGAGTATCTAAAATAATGCCATAATGATATTGAAAGAAGGGGAAAGGTATGTGTTTAAATAAATTATGATCTATCATACTAAAAAGACAAAAATAGACAAAATAATAAATAGTGACTCAGTATATTATTTAGAAATATGAAGTTAAGCACAAATAGAAACAAAACAAAACAAAAAACCACTTCCCACTGGGGTATACAAAGGGGAAGAAGGTGAAGAGGGGTAGAATAGAAAAGTTGTACTTCAGCATGACTTATTTTATACTGCTTGTGATGCAGTGGAAGTATTACTTTGAAAGACTGAACTGTATTAAGGAAAAGGAAAAAACACAACACTATTCGAACTAATAGACCTGTTCATTAAGATTTCAGGATATCAGATTAACATACGAAAACCGAATGTGTTTCTACAAGAGAAAACTCAAAGTTGAAATGTAAAAAAACAATACAATATGAAATAACATCAGAAAGAATAAAGTACTTAAGAATAAGTTTAAGAAAAGAAGCTTACACTTTAATAATGAAAAGTACAAAACATTGTTGAAAGATATGAAAGAACTGGACACAGTGGCATAACCCTATAATCCCAGAAATTTGGGAGGCTGCAGCAAGAGGATCACAAGTTGGATCACAGCCTGGGCAATTTAGTAAGATCCTGTCTCAGAATAAATCGTGTGTGTATGTGTGTGTGTGTGTGTGTGTATTTTTTAAGTGAGACTGGGGATGTAGTGCAGCAGAAGAGTACTTACGGAGCATGTGTGAGGTCCTAGGTTCAATTCCCAGTACTTCCCCCACAAATTCAAAGAAGATCCAAATATGTGGGGAGGTACACCTAATTCATGGATCAGAAGACCCTATTGTTAAGTTGGACATATCCCCCAAATTAACATGAAGATTCAATGCAAGACCTATCAAAATTCCAGCTAGAGGAGCTGGGGTTGTGGCTCAGTGGTGGAGCAATTGCCCAGCATGTGTGAGGCTCTGGGTTCGATTCTTAGCACTGCATATAAATACATAAAACAAAGGTCCATCTACAACTGAAAAAATATTTTTAAAAATTTCAGCTGGATTTCTTTTGCAGAAATTGATGAGCTGATTCCAATATTCACATGGAAATGCAAAGGAACTGAAAAGTCAAGATAATCTTGAAAAAGAAGTACAAAGTTGAAGGATTCATACTCCCTGATTTTAAAACTTATTACAAAGCTACAGCAACCAAAACAGTGTGCTAATGGCATGAGAATAAACATACAGACCAACAGAGTAGAGTTGAGCTCAAAAACAGACCCTCTTGCCTCACATGCACAAGGCCCTGGGTTCAATCCTCCGCACTCCCCCCCCAAAAAAAGCAGACCTTCCTATTATGATCAATTGATTTTTGACAAGCTTGTCAAAACAATCCAATCAGAAAGAATAGTTTTTTTTTTCAATAAAAAGTTCTGAGCCGGGCACGGTGCCGCACACCTGTAATCCCAGCACTTGGGAGGCTGAGGCAGGAGGATCCCAAGTTCAAAGCCAGCCTCAGCAACTCAGCGAGGCCCTAAGCAATTCAGTGAGACCCTGCCTCTAAATAAAATACAAAATAGGGCTGGGGAGTGCCCAGTGGTAGAGTGCCCCTGGGTTCAATCCCCAGTACCAAAAAAAAAAAAAAAAAGAGTTCTGGGATAACTGGATCTCCACATACAAAAGAATGGAATTGGGAAGTCACTATTAACAGGCACAAGAATTTTTGGGGGGTGGTGATAACTGTGTTTAAAATTAGATTCTGGTGATAGTTGCATAATTAGATATATTAAAAGAAACTGACTTTTACATTGCAGGTGAATTGTTTAGTAAATAATTACATGTCAATAAAGTAGTTTAAAAATATGCCAGATATCAATCCTCTACTTCTGATCTTACAGTGCCTTGCATAGTGTTTCTTGACCAGGGTGGGGAGGAGAGGAGGATTTTGCTCCAGTGAACATAAAAATGTCTGGAGATATTTTTGGATGTCACACTGACAGGATGTTACTGGCATCAAATGGGAAGAGGTCAAAGATGCTACTTAACAGATTGTGATGCACAGGACAGTCCCTCACAACAAGAAATACCCATCCCAAAATGTTGATAGTGCTCACGTGTGGACAGAATGATCTAGAGTAAAAAGAAAGATTTTTATAATGGCTTATAAATCTTTACTGATCTGGCAATGGGGGACTCTATTGTCATCTCCCCTCACTCCCCTTTCAACTCACTCTCCTTCAATAACACTAGCCTATTGGCTTTCTTAAACTCATCAAATGCACTTCTACCTTGGAATCATTGCACATGTTATTCTCTTTGCTTAAGAGCCTCTTCCCCTATTAACTATGTGACTGAATCACTTCTTCTTTTTCAAGTCTTTAAATAAATGTCCCTTCTCAATGAGACCTGCCTTGAACATCTTATTTAAATTTACATCTCTGCAATCCTTCTTGCTCTATTTTTTAAAATTTTATTTCACTTATTTCTGTCTAACCTATTATTTACTTTGCTTATTTAGTATGCTTATTACTGTCATCTGTGTTCCCTGAGTACCACAAGAATTTTTGTCCATTTTGTTGACTGACTTGATTCATGTGCCTGAAATGGTACCCAGTATGTAGTAACATCAATAAATAGAATTGAATTAATCGACTGAATGAGCTTGACAATCTCCAAAGCCTTTAAAAACACATGGGTGAGGGGCTGGGGACATAGCTCAGTTGGTAGAGTGCCTGCCTTGCAAGCAGGAGGCCCTGGGTTCAATCCCCAGCACCACAAAAAACAAAAACAAAAAACCCACATAGGTGAACCAGGTGTGGTGGCACATGCTTATAGTTTCAGTTACTTGGGAGGCTGAGGTGAAAAGATCACTTGAGCCCAGGAGTTGGAGACCAGTTTGGGTAATATGGTGAGCTCCCATCTCAAGTGTGGAAAAAAAAAAAACCACACACATATATATATATATGTTTATGGGCATTCACTATTCAATGCCAACATGACAGTTTTATAACTACAAATTACATAGTACAAATTATACCAAATAGTACAATCTCATACCTTTACAAAACTTTTTTTTTTGAACCAGGGATTGAACTCAGGGACACTCAGCCACTGAACCACATCTCCAGTCCTATTTTGTATTTTGTTTAGAGACAGGGTCTCACTGAGTTGCTTAGTGCCTCACCGAGTTGCTGAGGCTGGCTTTGAACTCACAATCCTCCTGACTCAGCCTCCCAAGCCACTTGGATTACAGGCGTGCGCCACCACGCCCGGCTACAAAACTTTTTGAAAATCCAGAGTATTCTCTTATACTGCTGTGCTGGTCTCCAGGACACTGGAGCTAGTCACCAACATCACCAAATGCTGCAAAGTCGTGTAAACTGAGTTCCCAGAACCTCCTTGCTTACATATTAAGAATTCAAAGGTAAAACTGCATTTCTTTTTAGCACTAGGCCTGCCTGCTTACCCCAGCTTCTCTCCATTGCATTTTGAGATACACATTGCATTTATATTAACAAAATTAATGAAGTTGATCTCTGTTTATTTTTTAGTTTGCCCATAAATTTTCCAAATAATTGCAGATACACACCCTGTTATAAACATAAACATATATACATGTGTGCACAAATTACAGAAAATCAAGCATTTAATTTTGTTCATAAAAATTTGGAGAACACCAAATTGCAAGGATGAGTTATGGTAGATCTTGCATAGCAATGAGCAACCTCACCACATAGGATTATATAATTCTTGATCCTTAAACCAAAATAACCAAAACTGGTCTGGAAGGTAGATTTATTTTCTTTTCAGCATTTGAATATTGTTGCCTACAATTTTTAATTTAAATTCTCAGGTATGGTACAGCTTTCTTTGCTCTTCTCTTTGGTTGTGCTCCTTTTTAAAAATATGAAGTAGAAAACTGTTAAATTAAGTTCTACTGCTAAATCTGACACCATCTATACTGGTTTAAATTTTTTTTTGGCAAGTGGGGATTGAACCCATGGCCTCAGACATGCTAGGCAAGTGCTCTACCACTGAGGTACATCCATCAATAGACTAATGGATTATTTTTATACTGAGGAATTAAACCCAAGTTCTCTACCACTGAGCTACATCCTAGGACTTTTTATTTTTTTACTTTGAGACAGAGTGTCATTAATTTGCCCTGGCAGTCCTTGAACTTGAGATTCTCCTGCCTCAGGCTCCTGAGTCATGGGGGAATTGAACCCAGGCATTCTATCATTGAGCTATAACCCCACCCCTACAGCAAACTTTAAAAATATTTTTTTAAGTTGTAGATGGACACATAACTTTATTTTTATGCAGTGCTGAGGATGGAACACAGTGCCTCACACATGGTAGGCAAGCACTCTACCACTGAGCTATAACTCCAACCCTCCTCCCAATAGACTTGTGGGTTTTTTTCTTTTTGTCCAAGAATTGAACCCAAGACATTGAGACACATCTCCAGCCCTTTTTATATTTTATTTAGAGACAGGGTCTCACTGAGTTGCTTAGGGCCTTGCTAAATTGCTGAGGCTGACTTTGAACTTGCAATCCTCCTGCCTCAGCCTCCCAAGCTGCTGGGTTTATAGGTATGTACCACTGTGCTCAGCTATTATAGACTTTTTTTGGTGGTACTGGGGATTGAACCCAGGGCCTTGTGCATGCAAAGCAAGCACTCTACCAACTGAGCTATATCCTCAGCCCTACAATAGACTTTTAATGGATGCTGGCAGCAGAGAGTTGAAGCTTGTGTTCTCTGATAAAGTCCTAGTACACTGACATTTGCTGGCAAAGTGACCATAAAACTAATGACTTCTGGATTGAAGGCATATTTGAGTCAAGCTATAATCTGTAAAAATTTCTTTTCTATTGTGGTATTTTTGCATAACCTGTTTAAAATTTTAGTGCTTTTCTCTAATTCCATCTTATCTAAAGATATATATTTTCCAACAAATATAGTTACTATTTTATTAAGGACTGCTAACCACTGTATTATGAAATGCCATTCAACCATTACTAACAGTTGACTTACGAAATTCTGGTAGTTGGCATAAAAACAGCTCTGGAGGTAACCAGCAAGCAATCAGGAATTGCTGAACTCCATATAATTCAATAATATTGTGAAGTCTGCAAGTTTTGATAGTGAAATAATCTCATGTGCATTTTCTTTTTTACTTAGAAATAAGAGTTTTGTTTGTTCTAAATAACTGACCCAGTCTACTTGAATAGCTTCTCTTTACTCTGATTGCTTAGTGTTTCTGGCTATCATCCAATAAAGCTGAGTTTCAAGCTTCCCAGTGCTTTTCAGGGCTAGACCATTTTTATTTTGTGTCTCAGCAGATAAGAGCATTCTCATTAAAGAGAATATTTACTAATAAATTGGCATGTTTTGCTCTGAATGGCTCCCAAATGAGACAGGAGAATTAAAGATAGAAGAAATTCCAATTCTTCTTAATCCACCCACTAGAGACAATTAAACAGAGCCCTCCAAACAAGTGGCCATTAATAAGGGGGAAGGGTGCTTATTTATTGGGGACCAGTAGACAAAAGAGTAAGCAGTGGCACCAACAGTCTCATTATTCCTAATTGCCCATTCTTTTCCCAACAGTGTTCTCCCTCAGGATGAAGTTTCCTAGAAGTGCTGCTGGGGCCCTTCCTGAACCAATGACTCCTGGACCAACGTCTTCAGTGGTATGTTGGGGAGGAAACTCCAAGGCATCACCTGTAACTTCAGAAGTCCTCTTAGAGGGTTTTCAATCCTTTCCCAGGTAAGCAGACTAACATTTGGACTCCTTTCCTCATCTCTCAGGGCATGACCATCACAAACAGAACTTTCAGAAATCCTTTATGAAGGTTTAGGCTCCTATGAATTTGGTCATCATGAGTATTCTTTGTGAGCCTTTTGCTCTTCCTGCACATGGACAGGGCTCAGACCCTGGGCTAGCAGGCCCTTATTTGGGTAGCTTGCTTGTCATCTCGTCTGCAGTTTATCTAGATGAAACTTCAAATTATAGCATTCTGTATATTTTAATAAACACTATTCTACTAGGAAAAGATAGTGATGGTTTCTTTTCAATTGGACCTTTATGATCTCTAAATGGGGGTCTTCTGGATTCAAGGTTCCCTGTGAGCATGCTGTGGTCTTATCTTCTGGAGCAGGCTTCTCCAATATAGATAAGAAGCCTTGCACTTTGCTGAAGATAAGAGAACAGACACCAAGAGCAACATACAGCAATCAGCAGATACAAAGAGCAAGAAGAAAGGGTTATGTGCATGAGTTCAAGGCTTTTTCTTAGCCTGTCTTTAGAGTTCAGGCCCTAAGCAAAATGCCACAGGTGCAATAGGATGGAAAGACAATGCTGGAAGGAGATTTAATTATACTGGAAAGACCCTGAGCTAATGAGGAACTGGGTCTAGTAGAGAAATGAGGAGCCCTTTGTGGAGCAAACAATTGGCCTCTGAATCTCTCCTTATTAGAGACCAACTCACCATGATGACTCAATTAGTTGTTCAATAGTTGTTCAAAAAAGAGCATCAGGGCTGGGGTTATAGCTCAGTGGCAGAATGCTTGCCTAGCACATGTGAGGTCCTGGGTTCCATTCTCAGCACCACAAGAAGATAAATAAATAAAGGTATTGTATCCATTTGCAACTTAAAAATATATATGTTTATATATTTATATACATGTATATAAAGCAGAACATCAACCACAGTAGTTTAATGGACAAAGCATTTGTAAAAGAGGAAATGAGGCTGTCTCTCTGGAGACATTCTCCCTTATACAGTCTCCCTTAAATGTATAATCCTTGCTTTACCCCCCAAAACATCTCACTTTCAAGATAGCTAGGATTCTCCCTTAAATAACTATTTCCTACTTTGTCCCCAAAAATGTCTCTCCCTTGCGATAGCCTGCATTCTCTCCAGTGTGTTTCCTAAGTGAATCTGTCTATGCCTCTAAAAAAAAAAGGAAATAAATAGTAAATAATACATGTACCAATATTCTTTTTTTGCTAGAAATGAGGGAAAAAATGCAAAAGAAAGCACATTGAGGGGTCATGTGGTGGTTCCCTTCCTAGTCTTTTGAGGAATCTTCACATCACTTTCCAAAATGGTTGTACGAATTTGCAGTTATACCAGCAATGTATGATTGTACCTTTTCTCCCACATCCTCATCAGAATTTATTATTATTTATATTCTTGTCGATTGTTATTCTGACTGGAGTGAGATGGAATCTCAGTAAAGTTTTGATTTGCATTTCCCTGATTGCTTTGGGATATTGGATCCTTTAAGAAAGAAAAAAGAAAGCACATTCAACACTCCATTTGGCCCTTCTCAACTAAAGCAAACTATCCTTAAAACAAGAACCCCCATTTCTGATGAGATAGTGACAAAACTGAGATGAGAATAGAAATGAAAATAGGAATACCATTTGGGAAAACAAAATAGCCATAACTAAGGGCAGCTTTTATTTAATGTATGGTTCAATGATTTTTAGTATTTTTGCAGTTATTCAGCTATTTCCACAATCTAGAAACAATCTTGAAGATATTATATTCTTGAAATTACTCTTGGGTCAATAATTAACAACAATAGTAGTTACACCTTATTGAATACTAACTCAGGTCCAAGCACTTAACATGTTATTTATTCTCACCACAGTCCTGTAAGGAAGATAGTATTAATGACTCTATTTTACAAATGAAATGATGAGAAACATAAGTTAGGTAATTTGCCTGAATTACCACAGATAGTAAGCCATAAAATTAGTATTAAAAACTGACATTCTTTTTACGGAACCTATACTCATAATCACTATTTCTATACTATACAGAAGTAATACAATGAAAGTAAAAAGTTCCATGCAGGAAGAGTTAATTGCAGAATTCTGTAAGATTCAATAATAGGTCTGACTTACATGCTCAATAATCCAATACAGAATAGGTTTAATAAGTTATGGTATGTCCATTACCCAGCCCTAAGGAGGGAAAAAACCAGAGCCTGTAGAAACAAGGAAAATATATATGAGATTCTATAGTAGAGTATAAAAGTTTTTGGATGAATGAATAAACCAGCAAAGTTCCTGCCTTGTGTAACATCTGACCTTTCCAGTGATCATCACTTGCCGTACATCCAGGACTGAATCATTTGCTGTGCTCTTCAAAAATGGCTGTGGGAACTGGGCCTGGTAGCACATGCCTATAATCCCAGTGGCTCAGGAGGCTGAGAAAGGAAGATTGCGAGTTCAAAGCCAGCCTCAGCAATTTCAAGAGGCCCTAAGCAACTCAGTGAGACCCTATCTCTAAAAAAAATAGAAAATAGGGCTGGGAATGAGGCTCAGTGGTCAAGTGCCCCTGAGTTCAATCCCAGGTATATAGGGGGGCAGGGGAAAGGCTGTGGGATAGTGAAATCTCTTTGTTATCAACTCCATGGATTCTTTTTTTTAGTATACACTTTTATTTGTAGATAGACATAATAACCCTGTTTTATTCATTTATTTTTATGAGGTGCTGAGGATCGAATCCAGTGCCTCCCATGTGCTAAGCAAGCGCTCTACAACTGAGCTTCAACCCCAGCCCCTCCATGGATTCTTGTGCTATCAGAAGAATTGGATAAAAGCACAACTGAGACTTTATTATTTTGCCAAGCATAAGGGAGGCAGCACGTGGTGGACAGAAATCCTAGACTGACTCAAACAAAGGGCAACGGTGTAGAGGGCTTTTATGTCATCTACAAGGTAGGAAGGGGCCTGGTCTCTCGATGTTGTCACACGTAGAGGTGGAGTTTCAGTTGCTCCTGTGCTTTTCATCATGCCTCTGCATGCGATGCATGTCTCATTACCACATTAGGTCTCTCTTTCTCAGGGTGAGTTTTTCCTCTGCTAATAAAGTAACAGTAACTTGGGATATTTAGACTATTTTACACGTTTGCCCCTCACCACCTGAAATCGGGGAGAGTTCGTAATATTATTTTCAGAAGAGGACAGACTATTTTTCTGTGTCAGTGGGTTTGATTTTAGTGACCTTGTCTTATCTGGCTCCAGATTCTTGGTATTTCTGCTGACTGCATGGTATCAGAAGGCTGAGCTGGTTTTCCAACTTCCAGTCTCCAGGTGTGTTATCTTAAATCCATAATCTTGAAGACCACTCCGATTTGTGTTGGGGGGAGATCAGATCCAGGGGCGCTTAATCATTGAGCTGCACCCCCAACCCCTTTTCAATGTTTTATTTGGAGACAGAGCCTCACTGAGTTGCTTAGGGCCTCACTAAATTGCTGAGGCTGGCTTTGAACTGGTGATCTTCCTGCCTCAGCCTCCTGAGCTGCTGCGATTATAGCCGTGCAGCACTACATTCAGCCCTGTGGCACTGGAGATTTGAACCCAGTGCCTCATACACGCCACGCAAGCACTCCACCACTGAGCTACTCCCCAGCCCTTTTATTTCTTATTTTGAGACAGGGTTTTTGCTAAGTTGCTCAGGCTGAACTTGGAATCCTCCTGCTTCAACCTCTTGAGTAGCTGGGATTATAGGAGTAGACCACCTATAAGGAAAAAGTTTTGATGGTGTCCTCTGTGTCTGCAAAGTAGGGAAAAGAGTTCTGTCTGCCTGTGGACAAAATCTGGAAGGCAGTGTACAAATAATTAAAATAGTTGCAATGTTTGCTGGAAGATTGTATAAATTTGTTTTTAAAAAAATATTCCACAATGTTAAGTACACTGACTTTTCAGCAACATTTTAAAGAAAAGCAGTTTCCTTGACCTTCATCTAGATATGCCTAAGACAAAAGTCAAATCAATGGATGACTTAGAGCTGGGTACAACCAACACAAACCTTAGATCTTGCTAAGAATTTATCCCCCAGAGCCTGGTGTAGTGGAGCATGTCTGTACCTGTACGTGCTGGAGGGCTTCCAGGGCTGCAAGGTCCTCCTTTCACATGAACGGGCTGAGGAAGAGCCAGATGTGCCTAGAAATGTAGTAACTCCTGGCAGCAGCCCTTAACCAATGACTGATGAGTCCAGCTCCCTTGTCCCAGTTGGAACAAAACCCTAAATTTTCCTATAACAGTCTACAGGGGTCTCCTGTGGGCTTGAGCCTGCCTTATATCATACCCTTGCTTACTGGGTTTGTCAATTTTGTGTTGCTGTGACAAACTATTTAAGCTAAATCAACCTATAGGGAGGAAAAGTTTCTTTTGGCTTATTGACTTAGGCTTTCAGAGGTTTCAGTTCATGGTTGTTTTGACCCCTTGTTTTGGACCTGTGGCAAGGCAGAGTATCATGGCAGGGAATGCATGATAGAGTGAAGCTGCTCACCTCATGGCAGCCAGGAAGCAGAAGAGAGGAAGGGGCTGAGGTCCCAATATACTTGGAGACAAATGAAAATGGGCATACACCCAACGACCTCACTACCTTCCACTAGACCCTACCTTTTATAGGTTCCCCCAGCTCCCAATAGCATCATTAGCTGGGGATCAAACCTTTAATATATGAGCCTTTGAAGACACTTAAGATCCAAACCATAACACTTAGACTCTTTCATTTCGAGTCATACCTCTTACTCTTCAGGATACCTTTTTTTTTTTTTTTTTGTATAGGGGATTGAACCCAGGGCCACTTTACCTCTGAGCTGTAACTCCAGACTTTTATTTTCAAAACAACTTTCTAACTTTTAAGACAGGTTCTCACTAAGTTGCTGAGGCTGGCCTCTGAAGTTGCTGGGATTATAGGCCCGGCCAGGGTACTTTTTTTCTTTTCTCTTTCTTTGTACCAGGGATTGAACCAAGTGATGTTTAACCAGTGAGCCACATCCCCAGCCCTTTTATATATTTTATTTAGAGACAGGGTCTTGCTGAGTTGCTTTAGGACCTTGCTAAATTGCTGAGGCTGGCTTTGAACTTGCGATCCTCCTGCCTCATGCAGACCCCATATGTCATTGTGCCCAGCCAGGATACACTTTTTTTAAAATATTTTTTTAGTTGTCAATGGACCTTTATATTATTTATTTATATGCGGTGCTGAGAATTGAACCCAGGGCCTCACACATGCTAGACAAGCGCTCCACCACTGAGTCACAACCCCAGCCAGGATATTCTTTAATATGCCACTTTTACATGAGTCTTTATCTCAAGGTCTGCTCTTGAGGAATCTAACCTGAAACACTAAAGCACATTGGTTCAGAGTTATGAGATCCAAACAAAGCCAGTCTATAGGCAAATCCAACCTTTTCTCCTAAGAACTGGAAACTTGAACTAAGAGACACAGATAGAAAGTTCCTTAGGCCTATGTCATCTTTTTAAAAATTGAAGTTGTAAATGGACATGATGCCTTTATTTTTTTACTTTTATGTGGTGCTGAGGATCGAGCCTAGTGCCTCACACATGCTAGGCAAGTGCTCTACTACTCAGCTACAACCCCAGCCGAGACCTATATCATATCAATTGAAGCCTACGTCTGAGAAACTTGGTTCTGATATTCTTAGAGATGCCATATTACCTGCCTTTCTCAGGACTGTATTGTTCAACTCTTCTGTCATTTCTATGAGATATCACAGGAACTTTCCAATTCATCTGCTTTTTAACTCATGTCGGCCAGAATTGATTTCAATTTCAGGTAAGCACCTTGATATGGTTTGGAAGCTGAATGTCCTTCAAAGGCCCACGTATTAAAGGCTTGGTCCCTAGGTGGCGCTGTTGAGAGGTGGTTGGACCTTCACGAAAGGGGGCCTAGTGGAAGGTTCTTGCGCTCTCAAAGGGGATTGTGGTACCCCAATCTTTTCCTCTTGCTCTCTTTACTTTCTGATGCATGATGTAAGTGGTTTGCTCTGCCATTCATTCACCCATCATGATGTGCCACCCTTATCAGAGAGCCAAAGCAATGGGCCACCTGATGTACTGGAATTTCCAGAACTGTGAGCCCAAATAAATCCATCTTTATTTCTTTTCTTTTCTTTTCTTTTCTTTTCTTTTCTTTTCTTTTCTTTTCTTTTCTT
>JAJEJO010005484.1:0-29459 GCA_020662805.1 Glaucomys volans | reverse complement strand
TCTTTTCTTTTCTTTTCTTTTCTTTTCTTTTCTTTTCTTTTCTTTTTCTTTTCTTTCTTCCTCCTTCTCTCTCTCCTTCTTCCTTCCTTCCTTCTCTCTCTCTCTCTCTCTCTCTCTCTTTTTCTGTCCTCCTTCCTTCCCTCCCTCCCTCCTTCCTTCCCTCCCTCCCTCCACCCATGGTCCCTGCCCCCCTCCCTCACTCCTGGAATAAACCCGGGAGTGCTTTACTACTGAACTACATCCCCAGCCCATTTTTATTTATTTTGAGACAGGGTCTTGCCAAGTTGCTGAGGGGCTTGCTAAGTTGCTGATGCTGCCCTTGAATTTGTGATCCTCCTGCCTCAGCTTCCCAAGGCTCTGGGTTACAGGTGTGCACCACTGCGCCCTGCACAAACTTTTCTTTTTCTTTTTTTTTTCTTTTTCTTTTTCTTTTTTTTTTTTTTTTGCAGTGCTGGGAATTGAACCCAGGGCCTTGTGCTTACAAGGTAAGCACTCTACCAACTGAGCTATATCCCCAGCCCCAAACTTTTCTTTTTATAAGTTAATTATGTCAGAGATTTAATCATAGTAACATGAAGATGGCTAATACACAACTCATCTGAAGAACAGACAGAAGTCCAGTGAGGTCAAGGTGAGAAGGATGGAGAGACTGCCAGACTGGCCTGGAGAGATATTGAGGTCTAGGAGACCACGGTACACCAAGTACCTTCTCTATACTTGAATAAATGGGATATAATTGAAGAGTTTAGACCCAGGAGTGATGTGATCTGAATTGAAATTTTTTTAAGGAAACTATACCAACTCCTTTTAAAAAAAATATTTGTAGTTGTAGATGGGCACAATACCTTTATTTATTTTTATGTGATACTGAGGACTGAACCCAGTGCCTCACATGTGCTAGGCAAGTGCTCTATTACTGAGCTACAACCCCAGCCCCTGAATTGAATTTTTTTTTAATTTCAACTGCCTAGAGTCTATGGTCAACTTCCTTCCTGTGCTAGAGACCACAGAGAAGGGTCCTGGGCTTATCCCTCAGCAGCTGCAGATGAGTAGACTGCAGGCTCCCTAGGTCCCCTTTCCTCAGACTACAATCTGGACAGCTGTCCTTTGAAGGATTATCATATTTGCAATGTTTGCCTTTAATACTCATCAATTATTCAATAAAGGGGCTAGCTGGGCGTGGTGGCGCACGCCTGTAATCCAAGCGACTTGGGAGGCTGAGGCAGGAGGATCGCGAGTTCAAAGCCAGCCTCAGCAACTTAGCGAGGCCCTAAGCAACTCAGCGAGACCCTGTCTCTAAATAAAATACAAAATAGGGCTGGGGATGTGGCTCAGTGGCCGAGTGTCCCTGAGTTCGATCTCTGATTCCACAAAAAATAAATAAATAAATAAATAAAGGGGCTGGGGCTGTAGCTCAGTGGTCAAGCTCTTGCTTCACACACATGAGGCACTGGGTTCAATCCTCAGCACCACATAAAAATAAATAAATACATTGTGTCCATTTACAACTAAAAAAAATTATTAAATAAAAACGTGTGTGTTGAGAAAAAAAAAGAAGGGAGGGGAAGGAAAGAGATCTCTGACACAGGTCAGCATGCAATGATTCTTTATTATCCATTATTCTCCATCCTTCTATATCATTCTCCTATATCCTTCTATCTTTCTTTATCCTTCTCCTCCTTCATCCTTCTATCCTTCCTTCTATATCCTTCTATCCATTCTTATTATCCTTCTCCATATCCTTCTATATTCTTCTCCCCGTTACATATGATTTTAGCCTTTTATACCCCTACAGACAAAGAAGGCAAAAAGCCAACAGCCATGAATTCCCAGTCGAAGCAGACAAATCACCAACAGCAATGGCTAGGGCCAATGCTCAACAACCAGATAACCACTCCTTGAACTGTTTCTTAATCTAACCTAGACTCAAACATTTTGAGCTCTGTCCTTTTTCAGGGCCAGAGAAACATTCTTGTTTGCAAGCAATGTTCTCTCTATCTGTCTCTAACCTCTTGGCAGAAAATCCTGTTTGCAGGCAATTCCCACCAAGGACTAAAAAGTCCCTAGTTTGTAACCGCACCTGTAGTTAAAACTCCTGATTTCTCTCTTGGTAGAAAATCCCGTTTGCAGGCAGATTCCACCAAGGACTACAAGGTATCTTGTTTGCAAGCCGACCTGTAGTTATTAAGTTTTGATTCCCTACACATGTGGAACACCAAACTTGTGCCAGATCCTTTGAATACAAAGTGATTAAGACCTAGCCTTTACTCTTGAAAATTGACCAGTCTAATGGAGAGACTGAGGTAAATAGATGGGCGCAGATACTTTAAACAAGATGAGCACAAGAGGACTATGGGAGAACACAGGAACATCTAGTAAAGATGCTTGAGATGAGCATTAGAATATTCAGGTAGTTCTCAGAGTCAATAAATTTTGAAAAGATCAAAAGTGAAATTTAAGCTAAATATCAGGTATTTTATTAAAATATTACATTTTTTAATGGAAAAAAATTGGGACAGTTGGGTCTTTATTCCTTCCTTTTATAAGGGTACCCAGTACTGGTACCCTTTGCCCTAAGGTTAATATATGAGAATGGCTCTCTAAAGACAGAGGGATTAAAAACTCCCAGAGAGAATATTTTACCTGACAGAAAGCACATCAAACTTGCTTAAAAGGAAGAAGGGGGTAAAAAGGAGAAGCAGCTTTTACTCAGGAGTGTTTTATGCAATGGCTCCACTCCCCTCATGATGGAGTCACTTATGAAGGTCACCACACTGCTGCCACTCTCCATCCATGCACCCTATGAACACCCTATCTGATGATATGCTCTTCCTGTTCTCATAGAGCCCATGGTTGGGATAGCCCTAAAGGGAAATATTCCATGCAGAGGAATACCCATGGTGGCTTGCTCCACAGGAATGTGAGTGGGCAACCAGGCATCCAAAGAGCAAAAACAAAACAAAACAAAACACAAAAACAAACAAACAAAAAGCAAGCAAGCAAACAAAAGAAATCCAAGGTTTCCTTAAAGAAATGAGATGTCATCTTTAATAAAGAATGCCTTCAAAGTTGTAAGATAAGAAGTGTTTGGCCCTAGAATTGTTCAAGAGATAGAACCAGACACTAGTTAAAGGTACTAAAGAGATTTCTTCAGTCCTATTACAATAAAGGAGAGAAATTAAGCTGGGTGTGGTGGCGCACACCTGTGATCCAAGTGACTTGGGAGGCTGAGTCAGGAGGATCGAGAGTTCAAAGCCAGCTTCAGCAATTTAGCAAGGCCCTAAGCAACTCAGTGAGACCCTGTCTCTAAATAAAATACAAAATAGGGCTGGGGATGTGGCTCAGTGGCCGAGTGTCCCTGAGTTCAATCCCTGGTTCAAAAATAAATAAATAAATAAATAAAGGAGAGAAATTCAGTAAAACTGAGCTGGACTTTGAATACAGTAAAAACAACTAAAATGGCTGGGGATTGGCAGTAAACAAACAGAGTGAGGTGTCAGTGGGTAGAGAATTAGAAGAGAAACCTCAAAGGTGAGAGTATTCTTGGCAAACTGGCCTAACAGGATTCTTGCTAAAGGTAGACCAAAGACTTAAGACACCGAGGATGGGGAATCAGATATTAAAGGTGATTAGATATCAAGGGTGGAGGGCTTCTCATTAAGTGACTTAGCAAGATTCTTACTCTAAATCTGGGCATGGCAGGCTCAGGACTGGCCCTAAGGGTGAGGCCCAGTTGAAAAGAGAGCTCAGAGGAGTCTATCCAAAGTTTGATCAAAGAGAGAGTTTCCCAGAATTTGTCAGATTATGTTACATGCTCCATGTGAAAATCTCTCAAAGGTAGACTTTGAGCAAAACGAAAATGGGATCTAGGGCTGGGACCATAGGTAGAGGTAGAGCACTTGCCTAGCACGCGTGAGGTTTTCCTTTTGATCCTCAGCACAGAGAGAGAGGGAGAAGGGATGGGGTGCGGGGAGAAGAGAAGCCCAGGGGATATAAATAATATAGGTATAGAAGCAAAGTGAAAAAAGCAAGATCCTAAGATCTTGATGCACAGAACATTCCCTTGTGAGTTTCAAAGTTTTAATGACATAGCAATATACTTCCATCACTAAGAGCCTAATCATATTATTTATTATATCATACCATTTATTTTATATATATATAAAATTATAATATGGCAAATACTGAGTTTGAGTTTTTTAAAAATATTCTTTCATTTGTACATGAAAACAATTCCTTTATTTATTTATTTTTATGTGGTGTTGAAGATCAAACCCAGTGCCTCACACGTGCTAGGTGAGCTCTCTACCACTGAGGCACAACCCCACCCCCTGGGTTTGAGTTTTTAATTTTAGTTAATTTATATGAAAGTCACAGAAGGTTTCATTTTGTCACAGAAAATAATATAAATGTTATAAATGTTTACAATGGTTAAAATTTAGAGATGAAAAAGTGAGGTGGAATGAAGGGAAAAATTGTTAATTTATCTTTCACTGGGGGAGACACCAAGTTGATAAATCGATAAATAATTATACTGATTGAAGAAAAAGGGGAACTAAATAGCAGGAATTGTTAGGCTTAATTAGAAATAGAGAGAAAAAGAGGCTTTATCTTCTCCTTCATGATCTTAAATTCTAAGCAGTGGTGTGTGTGGGGGTGTGTGTGTGTGTACACATGGTAGCTTTTTTGAAAGCTTTAGAAGTTCTCTTAATGGCACAGAAAAATGTTTCTTTTCCACTTGGCAAGAAAATAGATAAAAGCATTTTCTTAGAAGTCTTTAGTATAGATGGCATGTCTAATGTAATTTTTTAAAATTTTTTGGTGTTGGAGATTGAACACAGAACCTCACATATGCTAAGCTTGTATTCTACTATTGAGCTACACCCCTAGCCCAGCTTTTAATGTCACTTTTACAGCCCTACAGAGGACAAATCAAGAAATCTTTTATCCCTTGCCACCACAGGTAAAGGCTGCATCATAGCCTTTTTTCATGGCTCAAATGATTAAGTAGATTGTTTCTCAGTTCAGGAGTATTTCTGAGGGGCTGGGGTTGTGCTCAGTGGTTAAAGCACTTGCCTGGCATGCATGAGGCACCGGGTTCAATTCTCAGCACCACATATAAATAAAATAAAATAAAGGTCTATTAACATCTAAAAAAATTTTTTTAAAAAAAGGATTAAAGAGTGTTTCCTGTTTTTAGTCAGTTGGTGAAATTTCATCTCATTTTATCGAAAGACCTACAGTAAGTATGTTTTTTTAAAGCAAGCAACTTTATTAAAGATTTCTAATCTATACAGTGTTTTCATTTCTTGTAGGCAAAAAAAGAAATCTAAAACTTTTGAACATTCATATGCTTCTTTATGTTCCCATTGTTCCCTGTACTGTAGAGTCTATTCAAAGAATATCTGATATGCACCTTATTAACTTTCAGTACTCTTTGATGTTACGTTGAAATTCAGGCTTTGCAAGTTAGTACTTCCTGTACTATTTTAATAAGCTTCTGAGGCTGCCTATTAAAAAAAAAATTCAGGAATTGACTTAAATTGAGAGAACTTTGTTTATCTCCCACAGAATAGTTCCTCCTGAAACCAAATCCAGAGGAAGTAAGAATTCTGTACTTCTCTACATGCAAACTTTTAATTCCTTGATTAAAAAATATTGGGAGGCTCTGGGGAAGTCACTGGGAGAGATGGACCACAGGTTGAGCTGTGTGTAATGTGCTGCATTTGTTTAAGTAGAATAAAGATGTCAAGCCTGTTCCAGATGGTAGAAATGATATGGACAAAGAAGCAGAAGCAGGGATTTAGGGGAATACCCTTATAGATTAGCTCTGTCAAATGTGGGAGTAAAAAGGTGTAGGAAGGCAGTTTATTTATTTATTTATTTATTTATTTATTTATTTATTTATTTTTGTACTGGGAATCACTGAGCCACATCCCAACCCCAGCCCCCACGTGCCTTTTTTTTTTCTTTAATTTTGAGACAGGGTCTCACGAAATTGCTTAGGGCCTAAGTTGCTGAGGTTGGCCTTAAACTTGCGATCCTCCTACCTCAGCCTCCCAAGTCACTGGAATTACAAGCATGCACCATGGTGCCTGGCTTGTGGTATTTCTTAATTGGCTGAATTCAACTTTGAAGTGTTTTTTCAAGAAGAATTTGAGAGTACTTTTCTAGGAGTTCTTTCATATTTGTGGGATTCTGCCTAGTCCCTTTATTTACAAATGACATCTTGGTTTTGGTGGGCTTTTTTTTTTTTTTTTTGGTACTGGGGACTGAACTCAGAGGCACTTAATCACTTAGTCATGTTCCCAGTCCTTTTTATTTTGTATTTTAAGGTAGGTTCTTGCTGAGTTGCTGAGCCTGGCTTTGAACTTGTGATTCCTGTGCCTCAGCCTCCCAAGTTGCTGGGATACAGGAGTCCATCATCATGCGCAGTTGGCTGGTTTTAACATAGTCGGAGCATACTTTTTTAAAAAAAAAAATTCTTGCCGGGTGTGGTGGCGCACACCTGTAATCAAGCGACTTGGGAGGCTGAGTCAGGAGGATCGGGAGTTCAAAGCCAGCCTCAGCAACTTAGAGAGGCCCTTAGCAATAAATAAATTAACTGAGTTCAGTGAGACCCTGTCTCTAAATAAAATACAAAATATACAAATACAAATAAAATACAAATAAAATACAAAAATAGGGCTGGGATGTGGCTCAGTGGCCAACGGTCTCTGAGTTCAATCCCTGGTTCAAAAAAAAATATATATATATATTCTTAGTTGTAGATGGACACAATACCATTATTTGGTTTATTCATATATGGTGCTGAGAATCCAACCCAGTACCTCACAGTTGCTAGGCAAGGGCTCTACCACTGAGCTACAACTCCAGCTCTTTGAAGTACCACTTTCGTTCTTTCAGAATCCTATGGCCCATGCTCCATTGTCTTCTGTCTCTGGAAACGGCTACTGAGAAATTTGAAAACAGTCTTTTTTCTTTCCCTACTCAGATGCCTGTAATTCAATAAATTAACTAAAACGTGTCTCAGGGTTGAATACTCTATGTCAAAATGTCTTCTGTTTTGACCTTTAAAGTTACAGAGTAATTCTTCATTTTAGGGAGAACTTCTGTTTTTACATTTTGGATCAGCTCTGTTCCATTGAATTAGTTATCATCTGGGACACCAATAACATGTCTTCCATATTTATTAGTTTCTCTTCGATTGTTTTAATAATTTTATGTTTTATTATCTGCTATTATTGAGATTATTTCAAGTCTTGCCCCACATCATTAATTACATTACCAGTCATGTCTACTCTGTTTCTTGTTGGGTTTAGTGTATTTATTAGTTCTGTGAAGGGTGATGTTTGCTTACTCAGATGTATACATTCCCTATTCACTTATTTCAGTCGTTTTATTATTTTTCTCTCTTTTTATGGGCCTTGCACATGCTAGGCAAGCACTCTACTAATGAGCCAAGTCTCTAGACCTATTATTTCATTTTTGCGTTCTGATTCTGCTCTGCTCATTGTCTTATTAGGCTGTTTGAGAGCTTAAGCACTTGGAGTGAATTTTTCTACGTACTTGCCTTCTGAATTGCTCTCAACTTTATCTGAAACTGACGTGTCTTTCCTATTGAACTGTAGTTTGAAGGTTGTTATTTTATGCTGAATACAGTTTTTCTATGATTTATAAGTTTGTCTAAAAGATGGAGGGATCAGAGCTCAAGAGAGACTGTGTACAGCTTTTTTTTTTTTTTTTTTTTTTTTTAGTACTAGGGATTGAACCCAGGAGCACTCCACCACTGAGCCACATCCTCAGCCCTATTTTGTATTTTATTTTATTTAGAGACAGGGTCTCACTGAGTTGCTTAGGGCCTTGCTAAATTGCTGAGGCTGGCTTTGAACTCACAATCCTCCTGCCTCAGCCTCCCAAGTCACTGGGATTACAGGTGTGCGCCACCGCGCCTGGTTGCCTATGGCTTTTTAAAGAACACTGAAGTTCTGCAATCACTTCTGAGGTTTGTTTGTCTGTTCCAGAATTCACTCTACCAGTGGTTGGTGTATCCCATTCCCCTGGGGAGAATAGCTTCACTCCTTGAACCTCCTCCAATTCCGTATACTTTCCTGGAGCCTTCAGTGCCAGCTTCAAGGGTTAATCTAGGCTGCAATATCCATTCACTTTTTTCTCCTCAGTAGCCAATTTTACTTTTCCAAAGAAAAGAGATGAAAATAAGGAAACTGCCTAGTTTTCTTCTTTCTTGTAATGTATGTGCATATGTGTATGCTAACTCTCAGGAAATCATGAACCTAACTGTTCCAGATTTGATGGGATGGGGGAAAGATGGGACGCCTTGACATGCACAAGTCCAGAATCTTCTATTCCTTTCCTTGACTGCCACTTGTTGACATTTAAGATATGGAGCTGTTGCTCTTTGCTTTTTGTGGTGGAAAGTTTAACTTTTTAAACTTTCTTAGATATTAATGGAAAGAGTCTGTGAGACAGCTTTATTCCATTTTCTTTTTTTACTCTCAGTGAAATAGAGAATTTATTAATACAGATAAATCCTTCAAAATCATGTCGAATAAAAACGTTTCACAGCAAGTATAGTGACATCCCATTAATATGAAATTGAAAAAGTACATAAAATACCACACATTGTTACAGACACATACATGCATGCATTTATAGTAATTGTAAGGAAACTTTTACCAGAATAATAAACACTAAATTCCCGAGATTTACCTGTGCGTAAAAGGTATACAAGGGGCTTCTTTGTATCTGTACTGATAATTTCCTAAGAAAAACTAATTTATTATTTTTTGTTGTTGTGTTTTTAGAAAAACTGATTTAAAAAAAGAAAAAAAAAGAAGGAAAAAAGGAAAGAGGATGGAAAAGTACACATTAGACATATATGAACCAAAAGTTAGTATGAAAAATGAATGTTGGGGTTGGGGTTGTGGCTCAGTGGTAGAGCGCTTGCCTAGCATGTGTGAGGCACTGGGTTCCATCCTCAGTACCACATAAAAATAAATAAATAAAATAAAGGTATTGTGGAAAAGACACAAAAGTATGGAAGAATTAAAAAAAATTAGGGGCTGGGGTTGTGGCTCAGTGGTAGAGCACTTGCCTAACATGTGTGAGGCACTGGGTTCGATTCTCAGCACCACATATAAATAAACAAGTTAAATAAAGGTCCATCAATAACTAAAAAAAAAAAAAATTAATGTCAAACAAATGCCAAAAACTATACTAAATAATGATAAAGAAATAATTCCTCAGTTAGAGGTAAGGCTCCATACGGCACAGACTTCTTGAAAATAAGTCCACAAACTTATGGGGGGAAGGCAATCTAATAAAAGTACAAGAAAAATCCATAATTGTAATAGGTATTAACATTGCTACCTGAAACTCAAAAATACAATGGACAAATAACTATGGAGAAGAGATGATAAACACAAATAGCTGATCTAAGGCACACATGGAAACCTGACCCATCACATGTACAATGATAGACTTTTCAAGCACACGTGGAACGTGTTTGAAAATCGACCAAATACTCAGTTTCAAAATGAATCTCACTTTATTCCAGTTTCTTAACCTAGAAGTACAGTGGTTGTTCCCTTTCTGCTGCCGTGACTTCTGTCTTTGGTGGGTGTGGGTGTTGCCCCCAGCCGCCTCAGGGAGGGAAGTGCAAGCTTCTCCCAAGTGCCCAAACAGGCTCCACCCTTGCAGCTGCAGCATGTTTACATGCATTCAATTTTGATATGTACATATCTTCATTTTTTGTGATTATAAAAGTTACATATCCTTGCTGTAAAAATTCAAACCGTGCAGAAATTTATAAAGTAAAAAAATGAAAGTTCCTTATAATACTTCTCTCAAGAATATAACTTTTGGGCTGCATTTGTGGCTCAGTGGTAGAGCACTTGTCTAGCACTTGTGAGGCACTGGGTTTGATCCTCAGCACCACAAAAAAATAAGTAGATGAAATCAAGGTACTGTGTCCATCTACAACTAAAAATGTTTCCAAAAGAATATAACTTTTAAGTCCTCAGATATCTTTATACATCTATTCTCATTTTTTCCTGTCAATGCCCACCAGAAATGCATGAATATATAGATGTTGTCTTTTTTTTTTTATTCAGTCTCCGTAGAGACTGCCAAAAATTGCCAGTGCCGACTATACTTCAAGTCGTCATGGCAGGGTATTGGGAAAAGTTTTCAATAAGCAATAATCATGCCTCGGATAAATCTCATTGGCTACGATACTGCCACTGTGCAAAGCTAGATGTCATCTTTTTAAAGAACAGTTTTGTTGAGGCATATTTTACAAGTCACAAAACACACTTATGATTTTTAGGATATCACAGAATTGTGCAACCATCCATGTATATATGAACATAGATACATGTTACTTTCTTAATCCTTATTTAACCTACTGTCCCAATTCCAAAATTTCTTACTGATGCCTACAGCATGAGAAACATGGCTAGAAGGCTCCTTTTGGCAACTTCTGATCTACTCTTGTCACTTGAGTGACTACCAAATTCCAGCTGGTATTCCTCTTATATATATTAGTGATATTTTCTACTATAACTTATGTTTTGGAAAACACATGAAATATAAGTATAAAGATTAAAAAGATTTTTCTGCAAAAACTAAATTGAAGCTAGGCACAGTGGCACACACTTGTAATCCCAGTGGCTCAGGAGGCTGAGGCAGGAAGATCTTGAGATCAAAGCCAGCCTCAGCAACTTAGTGAGGCCCTATGCAACTCAGTGAGACCCTGTCTAAATAAAAATACAAAAAGGGCTGAGGATGTGTCTCAGTGGTTAAGTGCCCCTGGATTCAATCCTTAGTAGAAAACAAACAAAAAAACACAAAACCAAAACCAAAAACAAACACTAAATTGGATGCTTTGGAAAGGCTTGTTAAAGGCAAGTTGCTAAAAATTGTTAAATTCGGTCGGGGGGAGAAATCTGTGAGTGTAAACACTATAACCACCCAAAATAATTTTGCATTTGGATTGTTTTACAAGTGTCTTTCAGATACTGCTCCACTTTAAAAAAAATCTTTAAAGAAATCAGATGATTCATTAAACATGAGAAAAATCATTTCAAGAAATGCTTCAATCAGAGACACTATAATTATAGAAAAGGCCTAACTCAACCTAAAATGATTGGTGAAAGAATTTACATCTATAGGCCTTACATTCAAAAGAAAAGGCTTATAATATACCATAAGCTTACTTTTCTTTAGACAAACAAAACTGTATAATGCTATATAATTCTGCATTTTAATGTAATTTTGAACCCCCAACTACTAGTTGCAACTGTACCAGATAGAAGGGTTTCATGTCTAAAAGGTTTTTCTTTTATAATATATTAAGAAAAATTTTCATGTTACTACATGTCTACCTCATCCGTATAAAGACAGCCTCATAGTATTCCGTTGTAAATGGAACTCTTTACTTAACAGATTCCTTATTTTTAAAATATTTTTTAGTTGTAGATGGACACAATACCTTGATTTTATTTATTTATTTTTTATGTGGTATTGAGGCTAGAACCCAGTGCCTTACCCATGCTATGTTAGGGCTCTACCACTGAGCCACAACCTCAGTAACAGATTCCTTATTAAAACCATTTTTTGGTTTTGTTTTGTTATGGGGGATTGAACCCAGGGGCACTTTATCACTGGGCTACATCCCCAGACAGGGTCTCACTAAATTGCTTTAAAACTATTTTTGATGTTTTTCTGGAGGCGGGTGAAGAGGAATCTGTGAGGTGAGATCTCAGGGAACTGAGATGGTGAAATGGATTAAGAGATGATCCAGCAACAGAACACAAAATGGATTGAAGAGGGGAGGATGGAAAAGGTGTAAAGGTTGACAAGAGTCTCTTGCAACAATCCAGTTCTGAGATTAGACCCGGAAGTGGCAGTGGATTTCCCCATCACTCTCCCAACAGCCCACGGATGCTCTCGTTAGTCTGGTAGCCCTGGCATTTCTAGAAAATACGCCTACTCTCTCTCCTCTCGTGAGCTGGGGCTCATGTCAGTCCTTTCCCAAATGTCATCTTTGCCTACTGAAATCGTCTCTCTCCTTTCTGATACAGAACAAATACTACCCCTGTCGTGATTAGCCTTGGCTGGAAATGGTGTCTCTCCTTCCATTTCAAACACAAGGCTGAGTCCTTTCTTCCTCTCTTCCTTCCACAGAGCATTTTCCTTCAAGTGGCAGTACGGTGCAATGGTGAAGAGCAACGACTTTGGACCCCACCAATTTGCTGCCATCTCTGTGACCTTGGCATCTTACCCAACTTCCCAGGGCCTCAGTATTCTTACCTGTAAAATGGGAAGAAGTGTATAGCGTTATGAGGATTAAACCAGTGAAAGGATGTAAAGCATGGTGCCTGGTATATTCAGTAAGCGCTGAACAAACGTTAGCAATCGTTTTGGTTCGTAGTGGGGGCCGCGGAACCCTAGCGGGGGCGTGGTCGGCGAGAACCGTCCCGCAGGCGCCCTCCGCGCGGGTGCGCGGGGACCCGCCCAGCCGGCGGCAGGCCCCGCCCAGGCCAGAGTGCGGTTCCCGGCGCCGCGCGCCCGCGGTCATGTGACAGCCAAGATGGCCGCGCCCGGCTCCTTGTGGCTCTTGGCTGTCGCCCTGCTGCCCTGGTCCTGCGCTGCCCGGGCGCTGGGGCATCTCGATCCGCCGGCGCCGCTGCCGCTGGTGATCTGGCATGGGATGGGTGAGTAAGTGAGGAGAGTGTCAAAGGCTTTGGCGACTCTCCCAGCACAGGTTCGCGTCTGCAAAATGAGGGTGTGGAGGGCGAGGACAGTGATTCCACAGCACCCGTCCGTTTTAAGATTTGGGGAGCTGCTCTGCACTGGGAGAAGAGATAAGGGCTGTCTGGTAGCGAGCGCTCATAGCTGTGTATCGCGGCGGGGTCGTACGCTGCCCTTTGTTCATCCATGCAGCAGTGGCTCAGCGTGCAGCATCTTGAACTTGGTCAGGCTTGCTCGTCTTGCCTACCCGAGCGGCGCATCTCTCCTTTTATTCGTTCACACGTAGAACCGAAATTCGTTAGGCACTACATTATACATCCAACGTAGTAGCGAGCATCTGCTACGTACAGAGGATACGGCAGTGAATGAAACAGATTAAATCCTTGCCCTTTTGAAACTTATTTTCCAGTGGGAGAGAAAGCTTGTAAAGCAATAAATAAGTAAAACATTAATATGCCAAATGGTAATAAGTACAATGGAGAAAACCAAAGTGGGCAGAGGGATAGAGGCGGAAGATGGAATCCTGTAATTTTATAAAGCAAGTCAGGAAAGGATTCACTGACCAACAGTGGTTGAGAGAAGATGTCATTTGGATGTCTGGTAGTAGGAACAGCAAATACAAAGGTCCTGAGACAGAATTATGTCCTGTATGTGAAGGAACAACATTCAGATGAGTGTGGCTGGAACTGAGTGAGCAAGGGAACTTGGGCTAGAGTGAGATGGGAGCCTTTGGACATATGGGTGATATGATCTGACTTACATTTTAACTGAAGTTGCTCCATTGAGAGTAGACTTGGGGTTATGTGGAGTTGCAGGGAACAAGTTAAGAAACTATTATTGCAATAGCTTAAGAGATGATGATGGATTAGAGCAGTCTAGTAACAGTAGAGGTGTTAGAAGTGGTCAAAGAACAGGTCTGTTTTGAAGATGGAACCTCTGGGATTTAGATTTGACACAAGAGAGAAAGAAAAGAGTCAGAGATGACCACAGGCTTGACCAGAATCACTGGAAGGATAAAGTTGTCTTTTTTTTTTTTTTTTCCAGTACTGGTGATTGAACCATTGGGCATTTAACCACTGAACCATATCCTCAGCTCTTTTTTCTTTTTCTTTTTCTTTTTTATTTTGAGACAGGGTCTCACTCAGTTGCTTAGGGCCTTTCTAAGTTGCTGAGGCTGGCTTTGAACTTGTGATCCTCCTGCCTTAGCCTACTGAGCTGCTGGGATTATAGGAATGTGCCACCACACCCAACTAAAGTTGTCATTTCACCAAGGTGGGGGAGCCTGTAGGGTGAGCAAACTTGGGATGGGGAACAATCAAGAATCTGGTTTTGAGCCAGGGGAGGTGGTGCAAGCCTGTAATCCCAGTGGCTCTGGAGGCTGAGGCAGGAGGATCTTGAGTTCAAAACCAGCCTCAGCAACAGTGAGGTGCTACGCAACTCAGTGAGACCCTGTCTCTAAATAAAATACAAAAAAGGGCTGGAGATGTAGCTTAGTGATTGTCCCTGAGTTCAATCCCCAGTACCCCCTGAAAAAATCTGGTTTTGGACTTATCTAAATGTAAGATCCTGGTTATACAACTGGGAGATGTTAAAGAGGCATATGAGTATCTAATGGAGGTGAGAGATAGAGGCTGGAGATTTCAGTTGGGAGCCTTCAGCATCTGACTAGCATTTTAATCCTTGAGACTGTTAGGGAGTGAGTGAAGGCAGGATATTGAACCATGAGGCACTAAAGCATTTGGAGGTAGAGGAGATGAGGGGGAACTAGCAAAGGAGACAAGGTGGAAGGAAGACAGGACAGGGCAGTGTTCCAGAAGCCAAGTGAAGAAAATGTTTCAAGAGGAAGGGAGTAGTCAACTGTATCACATGTTGTTGATTAAATATGATCAGGGCTGAGAACTGGTTATTGTATTTAGCAGTGTGAAGATCATTCATGCTCTTGACAAAGACAGTTTTGAGGGAGTGGTAAGAGTGAGAGCTTTATTGGAATGGATTAAAAACACGTTCAGAAAGAGACAACTCTTTTAAGGCTCTGTTTCAGGCTAGGAGCTACTACAGTGAGGTTAAAAGAAGACACAAAGATACACGCTTCCCGCTCTTCCAGTGCTTGGAGTCAGTCCACGGGGAGGCAGTTAAGTAGCCAACAATAACAGTTCAGTGTGATGAATGTTGTTGGGAGAGAAATAGATTCTTCAGGCCATAGTTTTTCTTTCTTTAAACTAGTTCTTAAGCTGCTTCTCATTTTGAAAGTGAAATGAGTAAGTGCAAAATGGGAAATGATCTCAGTCCACTTCTCAGTTTTCTTTGGTTCTTAGTTCTGGATCCTTTATTTATTTATTTATTTATTGATTGATTGATTGATTGATTGAACCAGGGATTGAACTCAGGGACACTCGGCCACTGAGCCACATCCCCAGCCCGATTTTGTATTTTCTTTAGAGACAGGGTCTCACTGAGTTGCTTAGGGCCTCGCTAAGTTGCTGAGGCTGGCTTTGAACTCGCGATCCTCCTGACTCAGCCTCCCAAGTCGCTTGGATTACAGGCGTGCGCCACCACATCCTGCTAGTTCTGGATCCTTAATGGAAGAGAAACAGGTCTGGGACTAGGATGAGTCTAGGAAGCAGCTAGAATGCAAATTTAAGGAAGCTCTTGCTTTTAAGTTTGTACAAGTGCAGGGTCAGCAATTATAAAGAACCTGAGAGTGAGCACCCCCTTAAATTTTGTGTGTTAGGTGCTTCCCTTGCCTTACCCTAATCTTGGCTCTGAAGAGAAATCTTTGCCTCTCTTCACCCAAAATGTTCCCTATAGTAAGGAAGGGGAATATGTACCACTGCTTAGTTTTCATTTGTAAATTTAGTATCTCAATTATATCGTGCAGGGGTCTGGGGATATAGATCAGTTGGTAGAGTGCTTGCCTTGCAGGCACAAGGTCTTGGATTCAGTCCCCAGCACCTCAAAAAAAAAAATTATATCATGCAGGCTTTTGAAGTGTGTTATTATTTGATAAACAGGTGCAATGTAAAAAAGTATTCTTTCAATCTTTTTATTAAGATGAACTTCATTTACCGTAAACTATTTAAAAGCATAGCTCTCAATGGTATTTAATATATTTACAGTGTCATCCAAATGCCATTTCTCTCTAGTTTCAAAATTTTTCAACATGCCAGCCATTAAGTAATTATTTCATTTCCCCTTCTATCACAACTGATAACCTACAGCCTGCTTTCTGTCTCTATGGAGTTGCCTATTTTGAATGTATCGTATAAAAGGAATCATAGAATGTGTGACCTTTTGTATTGGGCTTATTTTATTTAGCATAATGTATTTTAGGTTCATTCAAGTTGTAGCATATGTCAATACTTTATTCCTTTTTATGACTGAATAATACTCCATCAAATGAATATTTCAGTCTGGGTGTGTTGGTGTATCCCTGTAATCCCAGCAGTGTGAGAGGCTGAGGCAGGAGGATTGCAAGTTCAAAACCAGCCTCAGCAACTTAGTAAGGTCCTAAGCAATTAAGCGAAATCCTGCCTCAAAAAATAAAAAGGGTTGGGGAAGTGACTCAGTGGTCTAGTGACCTGTGTTCAATCCCTGGTGGCTCCCCCCACCAAAAAAAAAGAATATGCCACAGTTTGTTAATCCATTCATCCATAGATGGACATCTGGCTTGTTTCCACCTTTTGATTATTACTAATAACACTACTGTAAACATTTTTATGCAAGTTTCTGTATCATTGTATGTTTTCATTTCTCTTGGGTATATAATTAGGAGTTGGAATTGCTGGGTCATTTGGTAATTGTATGTTTATGTTTTTGAGATTGCCAAACTTTTTCACAAATGGCTTTATAATTACATTTCCACCAGCAGTGTATGAGAGTTCCTATTTCTCTATGTCCCTGACAACACTTACTTTCCATTTTTAAAAAAGAGTTATTAAAGCAGTCTAGGTGAGTATGAAGTTGTACTTCATTGTTTTTTTATTTGAATTTCCTTAATGATCAATGATGTCTATTGTTGCCCATTTTAATATCTTATTTGGAGAAATGTCTGAGTCCTGTCCTCTGTGTGTGTGTGTGTGTGTGTGTGTGGTACTAGGGATCGAACCCATGGCTGCTACATCACTGAGCTACATCCCCTGCCCTTTTTATTTTTTATTTTGAGACAAGTTCTTGCTAAGTTGCTGAGGCTGTCCTTGAGCTTGCGATCTTCCTGCCTCAGCCTCCTGAATTTGCTGGGATTACAACTGTGTTGCCACCACACCTGGCCTTTTCCCATTTTATTATTATAAAGATTCCTTATATATTCTGGACATCCAACTCAGATATATGTCTTGCAAATATTTCCTGCCATTCTGTATGTTTCCTTTTCATATTCTTGATAATGCCCTTTGAGGCACAAAAGTTTTAAAAAATAAATTGATTTTGATTCATGAGTTTCCATCATTGTTTTTGTTGGCTAGGAGACAGCTGTTGTAATCCTTTAAGCATGGGTGCTATTAAAAAAATGGTTGAGAAGAAAATACCTGGAATTTACGTCTTATCTTTAGAGATTGGAAAGACCATGATAGAGGTAAGGTCCTTTGCTGCTCTATTCCTTCTGGGTTTGCTGACTGGTTTTGGAAAATGTGCTGTTAGAATGCTTCATTGGATTTTTAGCAGCAAATTATACAAGAACACCTCCACTCTGGATGGCTTGTGTGAAGGTGCCAACTTGAGATCACCTCTTGGAGAAGTTGCTAGTGGTTGCTTCTGTTCCATCCTTTCACTTGTCTGTGACTCCTCTTTTAGGATGTGGAGAACAGCTTCTTCTTGAATGTCAATTCCCAAGTGACAACAGTATGCCAGATTCTTGCTAAAGATCCTAAATTGCAGCAAGGCTACAATGCTATGGGATTCTCCCAGGGAGGCCAATTTCTGTAAGTCCCTCTCTGTTATGTATTACCACTTATTTGGAATTGATTTTTTCTTTTATTCAGCTCAATCCCTTCTTCTAATTCTTTTGGGATCCTTCCCTGTCTTAGAAGGAAAATTATTCTAAAATGTTGCTGTGTAAGAACATGCAAACTTAATTTACTTTCTATGAAAAAACCAAAAACCAAAACCCAAAACCAAAACCAAAACGGATTTCTGTTTGATCCTGGTAGAGGAAAGTCTCATAACAGTTTTTGGGGGGCACAGTGGGGTATTAAGTAGCTTAATCTGTTGATGCTGACTGTTGATGATATATTTTCTTCTGCCAGCATTGATAACCCCCCCTTTTTTTTATCCCCCAGGAGGGCAGTGGCTCAGAGATGCCCATCACCTCCCATGTTCAATCTGATCTCAGTTGGGGGACAACATCAAGGTAACTTTGACCACTTTATTTCCGTCTTTCTCTGCTCTAACCCTCATGTCCACTTGGCTTTAAAAAATCTAGCAGCTCTGTTTGCACAATAAGTCAGCCTCATAAAATTCTGTTTCTGTGGCTTGTGGCAAACTAGCCAGTGCTGATGAGGAAATAGGAAGAGACTTAGGGTTCCAGAGCCCAGTTCTACAAGTGAATCATTAGGTTGCCATTTATTTCTCTCCGATTTAACCAATGTGATGCACAGATAAGATGGTTGTTACCGGGCGTGGTGGCGCATGCCTGTAATCCCAGCACTTGGGAGGCTGAGGCAGGAGGATCTCGAGTTCAAAGCCAGCCTCAGCAACTTAGCGAGGCCCTAAGCAACTCAGTGAGACCCTGTCTCTAAATAATACAAAATAGGGCTGGGGATGTGGCTCAGTGGTCAACTGCCCCTGGGTTCAATCCCCAGTACCAAAAAAAAAAAAAAAAAAAAAAAAAGATGGTTGTAGCCACATGGCAGGTGGCAGTTGAGAAGTTAGGAAAATATAGTGGCTTTTCTTGTTTCCTGACTTTGGTGCTGTGCTGTTGAATTTGGGCTTAAGCAAAGAAAAAAAAAGTGTGTATAAGCTTTTTTTACTCATAAATTTAACAGTAGAGATTAAAACCTTTGAAAAACATCAGGTTTTCTAGTTAGAATACATATTTTTGGGGAAGGACATGACTTTGGAACGGAATTCTCTCTCTGTTCTGATGGGCGTGGTGCAGGAGCAGGAGAGTTCTTCATGTAATCAGAAAAGCTGGCCACATTAATTGTTGCTCCCCCCTCCCCCCAAAAAACGTTGCTGATGAAGATGCTGAGGATAAAAGTATAACTGGAGGAGGGAAAGAGAATGGGAACAGGCACCACCTCAGACAGTGGAGAGTGGATAGTTGATATTCATAAGTTAAGACTCAAGAGATGCCAATGAGTCTAGCCCTATGATGGAGTGCAGAAGCAGCACGTCCTCCAGGGCAGAACAGGTGCAGAGGTTCTTAGGCAACAGAGGGTGTGGGAGTGTGCATTCATCACATTTGTCACTGTGATCAAAATAACTGACAAGAACAACTTAGAGAAGGAAAAGTTTATTTTGGCTCATAGTTTCAGAGGTCTCAGCCCATGGTTGGCTGGCTCCCAGGCAGAAATATCTTGGCAGAAAGACATGTCAGAGGAATACTGCTCAGCTCATGGCAGCTGAAGAGCAGAGACAGACAGAAGGGGTTTTGGCCATGCCCTCAATGACCCGATTCCTCCAGTCTTGGTACACCTGCCTATTGTTACCACCAAGTTGTCTATTCAAATTACCAATCCATCAAATAGATTAATCCACTGATGAAGTCAGAGCCCTCATAATCCTGTCTTTTCACCTCTGAACATTGCTGCATTGCCCAACACGTGAATTTGTGGGTTGAGGGGGCATTTCAGATCCAGGATAATAGCACCAGGATAAAGCTGGTTATATTATTAGTTCTTGCTGCCTCACTTTTTTGAGGGATAAATTAATGAGATTAAGGTCTGGTTTTTGTCTATTTTTCTTCTCACAGTGCCTTGCACATATTAGATCCAGGACAAGATTGTTGAAGGAATGGATGTTTGTCTTTTGCTGTTGTAGGTGTTTTTGGACTCCCTCGATGCCCAGGAGAGAGCTCTCACATATGTGACTTGATCAGAAAAACACTGAATGCTGGGGCTTACTCCAAAGCTGTTCAAGAACGGTATGAGCTGGTTTTTTTTTTTTTTGGATGGACCTTTATTTTATTTATTTATTTATTTATTTATTTATTTATTTATTTATCTGTGGTGCTGAGGATCGAACCCAGTGCCTCACACATGCTAGGCAAGTGCTCTACCACTGAGCCACATCCCCAGCCCCATGAGCTGTTTTTTTTGTTTTTGTTTTTGTTTTGGCTGTGCTGGGGAATTGAACCTAGGCCCTTATGCATGCTAATTAGATGCTATACTATTGAACTACATCTCCAGCTCCCAAATGAGATTTTTTTTTTTTTGGCAGTGCTGGGGATTGAACCTAGGGTCTTGTGCATGTGAGGCAAGCACTCTACCAACTGAGCTATATCCCCAGCCCCCAAATGAGGTATTTTTTATAACTATTTCTGCACTATCTGTACTGTTTTACTGTAAACCTAAAATGGCTCTAACAATAATATTAATTTTAAAAAAAGAAAAAAAAGGCATTTTGCTATGTAGGAAGAATATAATTTTAACAAATAAACAAACAAAACAGTGTTTAGAAAGTACTAAGCCCATGGAATTAACTGTTAATATTTGGGTTTTTTTTTTTTTTTTTTTTTTTTTTTTGAACCAGGGATTGAACTCAGGGACACTCGGCCACTGAGCCACATCCCCAGCCCTATTTTGTATTTTATTTAGAGACAGGGTCTCACTGAGTTGCTTAGGGCCTCGCTAAGTTGCTAAGGCTGGCTTTGAACTCTCTATCCTCCTGACAGCCTCCCAAGTTGCTTGGATTACAGGCGTGCGCCACCGCGCCCGGCTTAACTGTTAATATTTGGAAGACAGATTGTTCGTCAGCAGGGAGGGGTTAGCCACTCCTATGTCAGTATCCCCAACTGTTCAAATGTGTTTGATTATTTAAAAATATACAGAATCACTTAGGGAGTGTATTTTTGTTCTGTAGTTTACATACTTATTTATACATCAGAATTGCTGGGAAATTCACTAAAAATGGATTCCAGGGCTCTATCCCTATAAATTCTATCCAGCAGGTCTGGAGAATTCTAGGTGATCGCTGGGGTTTGGGATCAACTAATATGTTTATGGTATCTTTCCTGTGGGTTTTTCTAGTGTATCATTCTTGTCAAATAACAATTCTTCAGCACAACACATCCTGGAAGCCATCTTCTAAGGTAGCCTTGTGACTGACTCATAGATACAAATACCCTATAGGTGGCTTTCTTCCTTTCCTACCCATTGGTTAGCTGTCCTGAGCCAACAGTTCCACCTGATGGTGAGTGCAGGAAGCTATATAGTTCTACCTCCTCTTTTAACCCTTCCAGCAACTCAAGCCATGCCAAATTTTGCCCTATACCTGGTTTGACTAGTGATAGCTTGGTTGTTCATGTGCTACATATTCTCTGCTCTCGTTGGATGTGTGTGGCCTCTTTAAATGTCACTCTTACTTCTTTACTCTTTATTCTTCTAACTCTTGACTAGATGCCTCGGAAAAACCCATCTTTTCTTTCTTTGTTTTGTGAACTAAAATATAACCACTGGCAACTTGAATTATGTCGTGATGATAAATGAACAGTTGAAGGGTGGTGAGAAGTGACACTGATTGAAATGGTAGATTGATGTATTATCTTCATTTTCTCTTTAAACTTTAGTAGGAGCAGAATAAAAAGGGATAAACCCACAAAGTCAAAGGAGAATAGGAGAGGAGATAAGAGATAATAAAAGATGTAAACATGTTTTTAAAAGAGAAAACAGATGAATGAGTGAGAGAACTTTTTTAACAGAATAGAAAAACTTGAAACCTTTAGGCCTGTAGAGGGGTACACTGACAAAGAGAAGCAGACTCACCTTCTATAGCTCCAGGAAGGCTCAGGAATTACAGTTAAAAGTTAATTTGAAGGTGGAGGTAAGTGGGTAGTGCTGAAAACAGAGCTTTTTATTGAAAATATTTGGACTCCTCAATTTCCTTAAATGTACATCCAAGCCGGGCGCGGTGGCACACGCCTGTAATCCCAGCACTTGGGAGGCTGAGGCAGGAGGATCGTGAGTTCAAAGCCAATCTCAGCAACTTAGCGGGGCCCTAAGCAACTCAGTGAGACCCTGTCTCTAAATAAAATACAAAATAGGGCTAGGGATATGGCTCAGTGGTGGAGTGCCCCTGGGTTCAATCCCCAGTACAAAAAAAAAAAAAAAAAGTACATCCAAATGACTACTCTTTGCCCACTCTAACAGAAGAAGCAAACTTTATTTTCTGGAGCAACTTAACTAGAGAAGCTCCAGACTTCTGAGACACAAGCACATCCCCTCTCCTGCCCGCTCCAAGAATGAGAGCAGCCAGCCAAGATTACCTCCTAGGCAGTTTGGTTGACACCTGTTCAGAAGAACTGACTTAAAGAAAAGATGTACAAATCCATGTTTGGGAATCCTCCAGCAAGGCAGGATCTCTACCCCCACCCCATTACTGTACATTTAGGCCACCTGTAGATAAGCTCTACTCTTACACAAAGAGCTCCTGTCAGCCCTGACATGCCTCATTAAATGTGAGCATTGACTCAAAGGCCCTGGCCAGACATCCCAGAGGAAAGCTTCTAACATGAAGGACAGGCCCATACAAACAAAAATTTAAAAGGAACTCAGAAAAAGTGGATGACAATTGAAGGACCAGAAGAAATCTTAAAGCAAACAAACAAAAAAACCAATGCAGTTGGCCCTGATTCCTGGGTTCCACATCCATAGATTCATCTAACCTCAAGTAAAAATATTTGGGGGAAAAATGTGTCTGTACTGAACATGTACAGGCCTTTTTTTCCTTGTCATGATTCCTCAAACAATACAGCATAGCGATTATTTACATAGCATTTACATTAGACTATGTTTAATAAAGGTTATAATTAGTGTAGAAATGATATAAAGTATATGGGAGGGTATGCATAGATGATACAATTTTATGTAAGAGATTTGAACATCCTCAGATTTGGGGATTTGTGGTAGGTCTTAGAACCAGTCACCCACAGATACTGTTGGATAACCATAATTATTAGCTTCAGAGAGATTACGTCTATGATATTAGAACAGAATGTGAATAAAATCAACAGAGTAAGATAGAACTCTTAGAAATAAAAAAAATAATAGAAAAAAGGTATGGGAAAAGTTGAGGAAATCTTCTAGAAATCAGAACAATTCAGAGCTAGAGAAAAGGGGAGAAAAGATACAATTAAGAGAAGCAGTATAGGAAATCTAATATCTGACTAATGGGAGTTTCAAAAAGAGAACCAAGGACAGGTCGATTGGAGTTATTAATATTATTATTACTACTACTACTTTAGTTGTAGATGGACACAATACATTTATTTTATTTATTTCTTTTTATGCGTTGCTGAGGATTGAACAGTGCCTCACACATACTAGGCAAGTGCTCCACCACTGAGCTGCAATCCCAGGCCCAGATTTAGAATTATTGAGTAAGTAATACTAGACAATTTGCTAGACTGATAACCAAGCCATCAGTGCATGGGTCTTTGGGGACATTAAAAACCCAAACTATAGCACACACCAAGTGTATTTCTGTAAAATCTCAGAACACCAGGGGTAAAGAGTAGATCCCACTGAGGCTGCACAGGAGTCAGAATCCTGATGGCAGCACATGCCTAATAGCAAAACTACTTACCTAGAAGGCAGGGGTGCAGATTTCTGTCAGCTGAGGGAAGATTACTTCAGACGTACAATTCTGTATACTAACACCCAAGTAGCACTCACATGTGAGGGAAAATAAGGATATTTTCAGTCATGCAAAAAAGGGGAAATGATCTTCCATGCTGTCTTTCCAGGAGGGTGGATGAAGAGCTTTAGTTCTGTTGCCACTTAGTTATATGGTCCCAGGGCATTTTTGAGCCTCATTTCCTTTGATGTCCATGGAGTTAGTACTCTCCTGTGGGACTATTGTGAGGATTAAACAAACTGGATGTAAAACATTTAGTGCAGTGCTCAGTTCATATTAAGTGGTCAGGTTTTTGTTATCACTGGTGGTGCTGTGTTCAAAATATTTATTTGATTTAGTTTTCTGTTTCCTTTATAGGCATTGTAGTCTGTCTGCCTTCCTTCCTTCCTTCCTTCCTTCCAGTACTGGGGATTGAATCCAGGGGTGCTCTGCCACCAAGCTACATCCCCAGCCCTTTTTATTTGTTTATTTTTATCTTGAGACAAGGTCTCTCCCAGGCCAGTCTTGAACATGTGATCTTCCTACCTCAGTGTCCATTAGCCTCCAGAGTAACTGGGATTACAGGCGTGCACCCTGCACTCAGCTTGTTTTCTTTAACTTTTAATTGCCATTATATTTTGTTCATAATTTCATCAAATATTGAGTTATAGCTATTTGCAATATTGTAGGATTCATGGATACCATGGAGAAGAAGACATTGGGGTCCCTGCTCTCATGAAGTAGCATACTAGTGGGGAAAGGGGTAAATGGATGCACTAAGGAATCTCCAACAGGGTTAAAGCCATAACAAAGAAACAGGATGTTTTCATGCAGAGTAATGGAGGAAGTACTTACTTTGGATAGAACTGTACTTTGAAGAAGAGATTTGGAATCTGGAATATGAAAGATGAGATGGAAGGAGCTCAGGAGAAGTTAAGAAGGACCAGGCAGAGGAATAGCTAGCTGGCAGAGGCACTGAGGCTTGGACAAGTTTAGCTTGTTCTAGACCAGGGTAACAAGATGGGGAAAGTTGGACAGAAAAGCAGAGGCTACATCATGCAAGGACTTATAGGCCACATAAGGTGTTGAGATTTTATTCTGAACAGCATGGAAAGCCATTGGGAGGTTTTAAGCAGAAGTTAACATGGCCCAATTTATGTTTTTGGAAGATCTTCATTGCTTTGTGAATTGTAAGGGGCTTAGAGGAAAAATAGGAAACCACTGAGAAGGCTGTTGCAGCAATCTGGGTGAGAGTGGCTTGGACACGGGTCCACACAGGTGGTGACGGTGAGAGGGAGAGAAGAGGAATGACTTGAAATGTTGTATGACATTGTAGGTGAATTGGATTTGTGACCTGAAATAGAGCTGTTTCCATGGGAAGCATTCTAAGTTCTTAGCAGCTCATATTTAGATTAACTTTAGACTACTTTTCTAATTTTGTGAAATTTTTTGCTTTTTCTTTTTAAAATGTCTTTGTATGGGCAAAATCTCATTTTAACAGATGGTCAATATGACAGCTAAAGAGGCAAGTAACTAAAGTTCAGTGGTGGGAAAGGGGAGGGTGAGAGCTGAAGATAACAAAAAGAAACAGATCTGGCTGCAGTATTGTCCAAGGTTGCCCTTTGTATTAGGGAGGATCCTGATTAGCAGAAAGAAATCAAATAAAACCAAAGTAAGTTTAAAAAAGAAATTTATAACATTTTAGTTCCCAAGGCCTCAGAAGCCCTAAAATCAGGAAATGGGAGCCATCAGGAGCCAAGGCATCTCTCTCCAGCTGTCACTCTCGGTTCTTTTTATCACTGCATCTTTTTCCTCACCATGCAGACCACCTTGTACTACCCACATGGTAGCTTGTGCGTCTTCCAAGTGTTTAATCTTCTGCTTAGGAGATTACCTTAGTCTGAGGCTAGAATCTCTCTTTTTGCAGTACTGGGGATTGAGCGCAGGGTGCTTTACCACCTAGCTACCCACCCAATCCTTTTTATTTTGAAACAGGATCTCACTAAATTGCCCAGGCTGCCCTCAAACTTGTGATTTTCCTCCCTTAGCTTCTCACATTGCTGGGATTATATGTGTGTGCTGTCACGCTTAGCTGAGGCTAGAATCTCTTAGTCCCAGTTTAGATTCTTAGAGAAGGGCCTTGCCCCAGCTCAGGTCCAGTCCCCACCTCTGCTGTCATTAGCTGCAACCCAAAATATGGGACCTATGTACCAACCCTCCCCGCCTTGTAACTAGTGGGTGGGGCTGAAAAAGCACAGTTCCCAAACAAGGGAGAATTGTTTTTAGGTAGAAACCCCAAAAGCTGGACTGGGGCTGTAGCTCAGTGCCAGAGCACTTGCCTAGCATGTGTGAGGCCCTGGGTTTGATCCTCAGCACCACATGAAATTAAACAAATAAACAAATAAAATAAGAAACCCCAAAAGATGTCTTCTATACTTTTAAGGTAATTTAACCTTAGCAAAGCAAACGTGATATCCTGAAACACTCAGTAACTAGTAGGAAGTGTTTTTCAAGCCCTAGCCTTGGCCAGGCCTGGTGGAGGCTATGGGAACTGGTGTGAGCAAAACAGCTGTCTCTTTCCTAGAGGTGAACTCTGCCCTTTCATTTTGCAGATGTTGTCAGCCCTTCCTAGCCTCCTCTTTCCTTCAGTTTTCACTTGTCATCCCTGTACTGCCTTCTATCCCCATCCCCATACTCTGCCACAGTGAATACTCCATTGTTGCTCTGGCCTTCATCTTGGCCTTTCGTCCTCCAGAGCCAGCTCAGAGGAAACTAGAGCTTTTACATACCTTTTTTTGTGTGTGTGCATTGGGGAGTGAATCCAGGGCTTCATATATGCCAAGCACATGCTTTATCACTGAGCTAAAACCCTAGTTCAAGCTTTTACATATCATTCCTATCCTCACAGGCTCCTTCAAAGTGCTTTTCCTCAGTTGTCAAATTTCCTCTATATCATTGTGCTCAACTAATAAACTTGTCTCTTCTTTTTTCTGGAAATATTCTGTTTATTTAACAACAATAGTATTGTTGGGCACAGTGGTGCACACCTATAATCTTAGCAGCTTGGGAGGCTGAGACAGGAGGATCATGAGTTCAAAGCCAGCCTCACCAGTGTTGAAGCAATAAGCAACTCAGTGAGACTCTGTCTCTAAATAAAAATAGGGCTGCGGCTGTAGCTCAGTGGTCAAGTGCCCCTGAGTTCAATCCTGGGCAACCCCCCCCCCAAATAATAATAGTATTGTTGGGCATCATGGCTCATGCCTATAATCTCAGGTACTCAAGAGGCAAAGGCAAGAGGTCTCTCAGTTATTAATTGACTAATTTGGGGACAGTGACCTCTGTGCCTCAGTTTCATCATCTGTAAAAGAGGATAATTATACCCTATGTGTTGTAGAGAAGATTAAATGCAGTAATAGATGTAGTGTACTTAAGACAGTACCTGAAAACACTCTGTGTATGCTAGCTGCTGTTACGACAGTGATTGTTAGCATGCGCAAGTTAAACTTTAGTCAATATTGCCAAAATGGTTGCACAAATATAAGAGTTCCTGTTTTTACTGTTATTTAAAAAAATTTTGTTGTTGTTGATGGGCTTTTATTTAATTAATTTATTTATATGCGGTGCTGAGGATCAAACCCAGTGCCTCACACATGCTAGGCAAGTATTCTACCACTGACCCACAATCCCAGCCCTCAGTGTTCTTCCTATTTTTTGATCCTATGTCTTTTAAATTTTTACCAATCAGATGTACATGGAGTGGTTACTATCCTGATCTACAAGTCTTTGATTGTCCCTCAGGTTGAACATCTGTTCATGATTATTCGTCACCCTGGTTTCCCTTCCTGTGAATTGCCTGTTCATAGCCTTTGCCCATTTTCCTGTTGGGTGGTTTGTCTTTTTTTTTTTTTTTTCTTTTCATTGGTTTATACATATATATACACTTTTTCTTTTTCTTTTTCTTTTTTTTTTTTTTAGTGGTGCTGGGGATTGAACCCAAGGCCTTGTGCTTGCGAGACAGGTACTCTATCAACTGAGCTATATCCCTAGCCCCACTTTTTCTTTTTTAATATTAAGACTTTGGGAATTCTGTGGCATCTTTTAATTTTGTTTATGGTGGCTTTTGGTGCAGCAGGTTTTTGTGATTTTTTTGAATTTTGGGCTACTGGGAATTGAACCCAGGGCCTCATGCATGCTAAGCACATACTATGTCACTAACCTATCCTTCAGCCCCAGATTTTTTTTAACAGCTTTATTGAGATATAATTAAAATATTTACAATTTACCCACTTAAAGTATATATTGTTTTTTTGGTGTGTTATATTTTTAATTTTTTTAAAGACATGGTAAAATATATATAACCTAAGATTTGCCTTTTAATTTTTCTTTCTTTTTAAGCGGGTTTGGGGATAGGGTATTGCTTTGTTGCCCAGGAGGGTCTCAAACTCAACAATCCTCCTGCTTTAGCCTTCCTAGTAGCAGGAATTATAGTGGGATTACAGTGGGGTGTGTTGCAACACTGCACCTGGTTCCATTTTAGCCATTTTTAGTGGCATTAATTCCACTCACACTGTTGTACAGCCATCAATCAGTATAGCAGCTTTTAATTACATATAGTCAAATTTATTCATCTTTATGATTGACACATAAAGCTATTTTTCTATTCCATAATTTCCTCTAATTCTTTTGAATTTTTGTTTCTCACTCTCATGCTTTTCATCTACCTGTGTGTTCTGTGCTTGAATCTGTTTTGGGGTTATTCTGTTGCTACCTCATTACCACACCATTTTAGTTACTATAGCAACTTTTATTTAACTCTTTCAAGTCTTGTCTGTTCTTGGGCTTTTATTGTTTCATCTAAATTTTAGAATTAGTTTGTCAGATTCCACCAGAAATCTTAAGGGTGCTGGAGTATACATATAACTTAGTAGTAGAGTGCCTGCCTAGTTTGTGCAAGGCCTTGGTTTGATTTTGAGTACCATAGAATTTAAAAAAAATTTTTTTTTAAGTTGTAGATGGACATGATACTTTTATTTTATTTATTTATTTTTATGTGGTGCTGAGGATTGAACCTCATGCCTCACATGTGCTAGGAAGCACTCTACCACTGAGCTACAACCCCAGCCCCAGTACCACAGAATTAAAAGACAAAACCCAAAACTCATCTTAGGATTTCAGTTGGAATTCCTTGAAGTTTTGATGTCAACTCAACACATTTTCCTGTGCATTTTACTCTTCTTCCTTCATGCCTTTTTGAGTAGCATGTCTCCATGTGAACCACATCTGTACTGACAGCTCAATTCAGCACAGGGGAGAGGAAGAGCAAAAGCGAATATCAACAAATCTAGTATTACTATCTTGTATTGAATTTCTACCCTGGGTGGACATAGCACTAGAGCTTTCCATATCTTGTTTAATTTTTATAGGCTCAGACAGGTAAAATAACTGTGATTCCAACCCGAGTCTGTGGGACATCTGCTGGTACTGTCTGTCTACATCCCATAAACAGAAGAGTGCAGGAGAGTGGTGAAGAGCAGGACCTCTGGAACTAGACTACCTGCGTCTCTGTTCTGGCTCTGTGCTGACCAGCAGTCTGATCCTGGGTGGGTTCCCTAATCACTCTGAGTATCATTGGCTCATTTGAAAACAGAGGGATAATAATAGAATCTGCTTCATGGAATTCATAGGAGGATTAAATAGGTTAATATAACTAAAGTGTTTAGAATAGGCCTGGTATATGGGAAATGTTATACAAGTATTACAGTTATCTCTAAGCCACATGGCTAGAACTGGTCTCAGGTGACAAAGATTTGTCTTATAGGCTGTGGCCTGTGTTTGAGAAGTTTGGCCTGGGGAACTGTCCTTTCCTGCCCCTTGAGCATGGTGTATTGGCAAGAATATAGACTCAGTGGTTCAAGATC
>JAJEJO010005483.1:0-13205 GCA_020662805.1 Glaucomys volans | reverse complement strand
GCAGGCACAGCTCTGGCATCCTCTGTGGGCCTGGGGAGGGCACCATGCATCCTGGTTGCTTTCTGAGGGACTGCAGGTCCAGGAGCAGCTGCTCTGTGTCCCAGGTCACTGCTGTGGAGCAAGGCCCCAGGAGGCCCAAAGCCCTGAGCCTGGAGCATGTAGCACCTGGAGAGGGGGAAGTCCTGGAGCTGCTGATGGCCAGGGTCATCAGGCAACAGCAGGAGTACTCTGACCCCAGCCAAGGCCCTCAGTCCCCACTGTGAGGTTGGGGCCCAGGTCCAGAAAGGGATAATCTGGCCAGGCCTAGCCTGCAGCACTCTGGAGAAAAAAGCTGCCCCGCATTCTTGCCTGCAGTGACAGGCAGACAGTACCCACTGAAACTGGGTCAGACCAGCAAGGTGGGGTCAGCTGGTGGGCATAGGAACCCCAGCCCTTGCTCCTTGCTGGTGGGGGCAGAGACGGTGCCATTGTTCTTGGACAGTCCTGCAGAGCCTCCAAATGACACACCATGGAGAGAGACAAGGGACACTCAGGACCCTGTCACAGAAATCAGGGGACACTAGGGTTACCTGTCACTGGTGAGGGCCAAAGGGATATTGGAAAATAAAGACTCACAGACACAGATCTTGAAGATTAAGCTGAGATCAGGTGGAGCTCTGTTCTCTGATGGAGATGCAGATCTACAGAGTCACCCCAACATTTATTTATATAGGTCTCATTTTCAGGTTGAATACTATGCAACCATTATTCTTTGTATTCAGCAAATTACAGAGACTAGGACACTTATGTAGCTTTTCTGTAATTCCAATCCACAGCAGCAAAGTACAGTGTCAGGAACTCTGTGGCTCTCAAGAAAGTTCACTGTTTAAAGCTACTGTATTGATAGGACTCTTGCATAGCCTCCTCATGCAGGGCATTGTCACAGCACCTAAGCATCCTGTGCCCTTCCACGGGAACATTCCCAGGCACTGGACATGCCACACCCCTGGGGCATCAGAGACCCCCAATCCCAGTCACTTCTCTCCCATCCGCTGTCACTACTCTCCACATGTCTTCCTTTTGTATTTTTTAAATGCAAGTGGTGGGTTATGACTTGCAGTCCTTGGATTTCTCTTTGGAAATTTCAGCATCCTATTGTCACAACACAATAGAGAATTAGTACCAAAGAGCATTCCTAAAATGTACCATACTGTATGTTTCACCATACTCCAGGGATTAAAGCCACTTAGACCATCGAGTATTGGTTTAACAGGCCATGTGGGATCCACAGAATCTGTTTTCCTTTCTTGAATGTCCTGGATATGATGATGGAAGCCCATAAGATCCAGGCTACCATTACTTCTCTGCCAAATGCCCACTAAATGATTTTTCACATTCTCCCAATCCCATAGAGGAGCCCTACACTCTGCTGCTGTGACACAAGCATATCTGCAGTTACCATGGCAATGGGACTTCTGTCTTAATTTAAGAGTGGCAAGTTCATTTCCAATATTAACAACTGTAGCTTCCAAAGCATTTAATTTTTCCTCTCACTTATCATCACTATTTTCCTGATTCTGCAAAGCTTTAGAAGCTTTCTGAGCTAAGTCATTAACAAACTGCGCATTTTGTATCCTCTTGGATAAAGTTATAGCAGCAGTCAAGACAGAGACTAGAGCAGATGTCAAGGCAACTACTCCAATTATAACAAGGCCTGGAGCAGGACGCTCTCTATCTAACTGGGTGCAAATCTGCTGTAGACCTTCAACTCCAGGATCAGGACACCAGGGCTCTGAAATATTAGCTGGAGTCATGATAAAGGAAGGTTGTCTTAGCACAAGGGTTCCTGGTCCTCTATTAAACCTGGTAGTACAATTAGTCAAATAAAGGTCATAACAACTTACAAGATACTTTTATCCTGTTTACTTTTATATTTCCAGTAATTAAAACATGAGGGGATTGTACACAGGCTTTCAAGCCATAACAAGGAGCCAACTTACAACCCTTACTCAGAAGGTCTGGTAGGGGCCTTCTAGTAAAGTTAATGAAGGCCAAGGCAGCTATGAGACACCAAAGGTCTCTTTGTGTTGTAGCTGTCTGGCTAGGCCTCGACCTGTGGGTCTTTGTCCCTTCTGCAGGGGGTAAGTCCGACGGAGTAACCAATGCCCCCAGGAGAGCAGGTTCTAGACACAGCCTAAAATTTATTAAGGAATTACAGCACTTTTATAGATGAGGGGAGTCCAAGGACAAAGAACTGGTAGTGTCACATGATAGTCTGTAAGGATGGTCCAATTAGGAGTCACACAGTTTACCAAAGGGAGGAGGGAGAGAGAAGGGCGAGCGAAGCCAACCTGAGGCAATGGCCGTCTGTGGGTCAGGTCACTTGGGAGTTTTCTCCCCAAGCATGAATAATCCTGAGTGTGCAGTCGACGATTTTACCTTCCCGCAGCCTGAGAACATACACCCCAGTGGCTTCTTTCTGCATCCCCACATTTCCCCCCTTTCTTTTTTAAACTGTGAGCTCATCATTGAATGGCTCAGTAACAGCAACAGTGGCATCACAATACGTGAGGTAGAGACTCCAGCAGGGAAGAAAAACATCTTAAAGCCTTTGGCAACCTAACAAGACACGAGGTTACAGTAGCATAGTGATACATGACGCAAACTTCATAAGTACATCTTAACATTTCAGTAGTCCAACAACATATAAGGTGATTTTCATTAGTAAAGTGATAACAATTCAGCAGTAAAACTTAACAACATTATTGATTAGTGAGGGCAGCTACAAATGCTTGCAGGTTCTCTTTTTCTCCTCTAATAGATGCTGACAGGGCCTGAACCACTAACTGTTGTTGCCACTTGTGTTCCACCAGCTGTCCTTTGAAAAGACTATAAATGCATTGATATCCACAGAGGCAAAGAAACAACAGAAGGATACTAAGCACTCCACTAATGAACAGACTTTTTAACCAAATGATATTTGGCAGCCAAGATGTTAACCAATCCCATAATTCTGAACCTCCTTCATATTGTCTTATGTTAGCCACTGTCTTTAAGGTGAGCAAGTTCTTGTGCAATTGAATCACTGTTATCACCGAGATTAAAACAACACCTATTTTTCACTTCCTTGCAGCTTTTGTGATGTGACAATAGCAAATAATCAATGGCTGCTCTGTTGTGGAGAGTAGCTTGTCTATGCTGCTTTTGTTCATCATTTAATAAAGCTATGGTGGTAGAGGTGTAGTTGATATTTTTTACCACAGCATGCCATTTAGCCACCATCTTATAGGCTCCCACTGCTAAGCCTGGGATGCCTACAAGTGAAAAGGTCAAGGCAGCGTATTCCACCTTGGACATGAGACATACTGAGTCATCACAATCTTCTTCAAGCTGTGTAGATCTCCTGTGAACTCTTTTTGCAGGATAGTAGTCGACAAGCTCATTGTGAGAAGGAAGAAAAACAGTTAATTGACTAAGACAACAGCGAGTGCCATGGGCCATGAATGCTGGAATATAATTGAGAGTATATGTCCCACAAGAGAAAAACAAGCCAGATGGCAAAGGAATATGTGCATTTGCATAGCTAATAGGCTCAATATTAGTACAGTTAAAGGAGGGTTGTTAAAAGATTTCCACTTGGTAGTACAATTTTGAATTTCTGCACAGGTGTCATTACTACTGAAGGCGACAGAGGGAGTAACTCCATTGCATTAGCAGGCTTTGTGGACTGGGGAGTACCCCAACTGTGTGAATCCTTATAAGAGATGCTTTTCTTAAAATTGGAAAATATAGTCTCATTAGCTATTTCATGTGCAGGACGACAGATTGGCAGAAGGCATGAGCCTAAAATCATGCCCGTATGAACATTTTGACAAAGACAAATGTCAGAAGTATTTAGCATGAGCAATAGTAGAGTTAGCAGAAATAATAGCACACATTAAGAGATATAATGTCCCAGCTCCTGGCTGTGGATCCGGTGCCATCGCCATCACTTGGTCTGCAAGATTCTCGATGTCTCCCCAGGTGATTCTATGTGCATGACATCATCTTGATCTGCGAGGATGATGTGGTCCACCTCCTTGAGGATGCTGGTCATTCAGCGACAAATTCTCCATCTTTTGAGTCGGGGACCTGGGCATGAGGACAAATATTCCTGGCCAGTACCCACAGAGGCTTTTCTGCAGTTTCTGGAAAGACACAAGCAAATCCTCTGCCTTGGGTTAACAATGCTTGCAGACCATGCCATGTGTTAGTTAGTGGGTCCCTCCACCAAACTAGTGGCAGTTGGGGTGGTATCAGAGCACCCCAGTGCTTATGAATAGGAGAGAGGCCTTTATCATCAAAGGTGAGAAAATGTAATGTAAAAAGGACTTGCACAGTCAAATTTAAAGTAAAATAGGGGTGTATCCCCCCTTCTTTGTTAATTTGTAGTTTGAGTGTTGCATCAGCTCATTTAATTATTCCTTGGCCTTGGGATTGCAGGGTATACCTGTAATGTGTATACTCTTTAGACAATTTTGAAAGGTAGAGGCAGAGCCTTAGTTCAGGTGAGGCAGGGCTTTTTATAAATCTTAGGTAAATTGTGTTTGTTTTGAAGCTAATCTTTGTTTCTTTTGCTATGATCAGCATGACCAAGCTTGTAGGTCCAGTGAGCGGTAAAGGAGGACTGGAAAATAAAGATTTATAAGCTAAAGAGTTATGTTACCAACCTTTACCTGTATATGGTTTATTAGCAAGTTAAAGATTAAGTAAGCTTTATTTTCTTATTCAGGAAAGTTACAGAAATGAGGATACCTATGTAGTTTTTCATAGTTGCTAAGTGTGATGTTAGGAGCTCTGTGTAGCTCTTAAGAAAGTCCACTGTTTAAAGTTGCTGCAAGGCAGGCAGGACCTGGAGAAGTGGAGCTGGTGAAACATGTTGCTGCTTAGTAAAAGAATTTCGTTTTGCCCAGGAGCTGTGTGCTTGAGATCAAGGTCAGGGTTGATAAGACTTTGCACAGAGCTTTTCCATGCAGGGCATTGCTACAGTAGTTAGACATCCTGGACCTTTTTTTAACTTTCATAAAAGACTCTTTTACAGCCGAGAGGTCATTAGAGATTTTTAATTTTAGATATTGTTCTTGTTTTCCATTATTATCATTTTTATGTTCTTTTGTAAATGTTATGTTGTCTTGTAACATTTATATATATTGCTTTTAGAGTTTAAATAAGTATTAGTTAATATTATGTATCATTATGTTTAAAATATAGATTAAAGAAAGACTGAGAGAACTTTTAACTTTTCTTTTGTGTGTCAAAGTAGCAAAATGTTTTTATATTTTATGATATAGACTTCTGAATAGATTATGCTCTCTTCGCTCTATAAGAATTATATATTTGAAATGTTACCTCAGTGTAAAAGGACATTATATATCTTATTGATAATATTACATAAAATGATATAGGTAAACCTCCAATAAAGTTTACTATTATTATAAGTTTAAAAATTATCATTATAGGCAAGCTTAGTTTGGATACTAGCAGCTGGATAGAAATATTTTTCTTAAGTTTTACTTAAAGATTTGTATACTTGGAAAATATAAACACATTTAGTATTTAAAGAGGAGTAATAGCACAATTATTTTGATGTTGACTGAATTTAGTTTTTGAGAAAGATTAGGCTTTGAAACATAGTATGACATATTAACATTTGTTGGTGAGCCATATTTGTAAAAAACCCCAAATTATAAGATTGATGGCTTTTAGGAACAGAATTTAAGAGACATGATGTTCAGGGAAAATTAGTACTTTTAAGAAATCCTTGTCATTATAGCATATAGATTACACATTGGATTACATTAGCACATTAATGTTTGACCTTAGGGAAAATTTATAATGAGTTTTAATTGATCATTTTATATATATATGTATATATATATACATTATATATAATCAATTTAGTTGCACAAGAACTTTTTAAAATTTGTTTTTACTGATTTGATCTTCATGTTTTCTATCAAAGAAGGAATTTCTAAACCAGAAATATCTTTTGTTTCTTTATTAAATATATTTCACACTTAGAACCTATTACTTTTTCTTATCTGCTAGCTTCATTCTTTGTTCACATTTGAAATATACCTTATAAAATTTTTGAATTTAGATTAAATTATTCTATATAATTAAATGAATTATTTTGTTATTATAGTACTCTGATTGAAACACAGTTGAAACTTTTGGATTTCTCTGTAAGTAGAATTGTACTTGTCAGGAGTTAACTTTTAGTAACTTTGTCTTTAGTGACAATATAAAGTAATTTTAAACTTTTTATTTATTAATCTAGTAAAACACCGTGATGTTCAAGTATGTACTCCTGGAATTTAAGGAGTTTAGAGTTTAAGAGTTAGCATTTTAACCTTTTAACTTAAGTAGATGTCTTCAATAAACATCTTTAATAAATCTCTTGCATATTAAAACCAATTTACTTATTTTCCTATAAGAATAATGATATTAGACAAGCATATTGAATAGTATTCATTCTCTCTTCCTTGTTGAAGAAAAATCCTAGAAACAAAGGACAATAGGCATTTCACAACAAACAGTAGTGTTATCACCTTAAAAAAAAATCTGTGAGCTGATCAATGTTAAGACATTTTACTTTTATTAGTTTACCCAATTGAAATTGAACCTTTTAAATCACATGAATTAAAGGTATGTGGAGCCACTTTTAAATCTTAATTATTTGAGCTCTCTTTATGTCAATTTGACACTATGTACATGATTTTTGGGCACATTAGACAAGACACCACAATATACACACATAGACACACAAAAAAAGAAAAATTCAGGAGCTCAGAAAATACAGAATTTAAGGAAAAAGTAAGTCCTGAAAAAAAGGGACATGGCCACCAAGGATTTAAACAGCATGAGAAAAAAATCATATTTCTGTGTTTCAGCTTAACATACATTCCAAAGCAGACTTCAGCAAGGTCAGGCCAGGAAAGTTGTTGCTTAGGGCTTTTTAAGGAGAATTCTTTTTTTTTTCAAGGAGAATTCAAGTGGCTAGTTCCAGCTTATCTATTTCAGGTTGCATCTGGTGGGGTAGCAGAGCAAGCTAGGTGGGGCTAGAAGGAGAAGAGACTGTAAAGTCCTTTCCCTTGGTTTCTCTGTTAGCCTTGGAGTAGAGATAGCAAAGTACAGACTGTATTGGGTACGGTTTTTGGTGTGATATGGGAGCAGGTTGTAAAGTTTGCATTTCTTACATGTGTCTATTGATTGCTTTTAAGTCTTATTAAAGTTTGTATATAAGATCATTTGCTTCAGAGAAACTGGCATGTTTGGCATAGTCTCTTTCTTTGCATAAGGCTGTGAATTGTGGCTGCTTTGGGGAGGAGATTGCTCTTCCCTTATCTCCTCAGTGCTCAGCTTTCCCTTGGGCCTCTCCCTGTGGCAGGGAAGGCTTTGGTGCCAGCGTGTGCTGTGCTGGCCTTAGTGAGGCAAGGTCAGGGTGACCTGTAAATTTACTTTGCTGGGAGTTAGAAGAATCATCAAAAGAAAAAGTTACAGCTTCCAGAGGAGAAGCAGTGGGTGTAATGAGAGCTGCGTTTTCACATTCCTTTATCTTTTTGCATTTTTCCACCTCATTGCAGGGAGCCAGAAAGTTGGAATTCTGGTTTTTGCATTCCCCCTGGGATAAGTAAACCCATGGGACTGGCAACTGCCTGCTCAATGTCTGAGATGATTTGAGAAATGGCTGGAAGCTGATTGCTTTCTTCCTCTGTGCAGAGTTGCCGGAGGGCTTTAAAGCACAGGAATCTAACTTGTAATCAGGTGATTCATCTTTTATTTGTATTCTACGGGCAAGGAAAATAAGTTTTTCCCAAGATTGTGGGGCCCATGGGCTAGCATTGGTCATAGATGGTGCCAATTTAATCATTATTCCCCAGACCTGGGAATAATGCACTTCTCTCTCTTCCACCTTAATGAGCCTGCTTCTAACTAGGACACACAATGCCCTCACCTGAGATTCTTTCAGACATGATGGGATGGTACTCATGTCAGAAGGTGAACTTACCCAGATACCATGAATTCTTGGTTCAGAGGGGGAATTGATTCAGGGCAAGTTCTCCAAGAACAGCACTTTGTACATGTACCCTGACACACAAACTTGCACACGCAGATACACACTAATGCAATGCAAAAACTCAGATACACCCAATGACACGCACCCAACTAACTCCACACATCCATAGTCATGCACATACATGCACACCAACACACACACACACTTGCATGTATCCAGATGAACATACTTAAATGCATAATCACACACAGATAGATCCCCATTCACACACACACACACACACACCCTGACACACACTTGAACAAACAGGCACACAATAACACAAATGCACACTCATGCACACCTTCCTTCTATATACACAAGCATGTACACACACACAGATTGCCATGTACACCAACCCACACCCACACACATGTTTATACACACAGGCACACAGTAATGCATTACACACAGCCACACCAAGTCCCACACACCCAACTACACACACACACACACACACATGCTTGTGCACACCACATGCACACATGCACACACCCACAGATGCTTGTACACATCCATGTACACTCATGAACATCACCCACGGTCATGCACACTCACCCACAAATGCACCCTTGCATGAACACATACACACTCCCCACACACATGCTCATGCACACACAGTCATGCCTTGCAGCAGTTCCCCATCAACACAGGACCTGCAAAGGGGTGAGTCTGCCTCCCTTGGCCCAGGGCCCCTATAATGGTGAATTTGAATTTTTAGCATGATTGGAATAAGATATGCCAATGATTAAGAGGCTTCTGAGCATGTCAGTGAGGGTGGGTATAAGAATGATTGGAACGTAGGATAGTGAACTGAAGTGGAGACCCTGGGCAGCACTGCCCAATAGGATGGATTAAACCTGGAAGAACAAGGAAGCAGATGCAGATGCAAGCTCTGCTCTTCTTGAATGGGTTCTTGATTGCTGCTTCCCTCACCTATGGATATCAGCCTTTTGCTTCTTCAGTCTTCCAAAGTGGATTCTGCCAGTCATTCTCCAGGGAGTTTTCAGAGGCCTTGGTCTCACACTAGGGTAGCACTGTTGATCCCTCTTGTACTGGGATTTCTGCCTCTTGGACTGCACAGCTGCTGGTTCCTCCAGCTCTCCAGCAGCAGACAGCCATTGTGGAATATCCTGCTTCTGGTGGTGTAAGCCTATCTTATAAAGCCTCCTTTTATAATCATGCTTCCTGTTGATTCTGTTCCTCTAGAGAACACTGACAAATACAACAATTGGTACAAGGAGTCATTCTGGAGAAAAAGAATTGTGAGGATCAATTTCATTAGTTGATTCTGTGGGTTTTGTGGTTGGCTGTCTAAATTGAATAGTTCTAAATTTACTATAGTCTCTCCTACCGGTACTATGGTGAGCACCGATAATCCATAGTGTGAACTGTTTAAAGAGATTCATAAAGTAAATGCATTTGATGTTCCTGATTTGCCACTTATAAAAAGCAAGGCATTTAGTAACTCTACATTTGATACCTTTGAGCAGTTATGGATCACTAAGAAATACGATGATGTTGGTCAGTTGCTTCCTGTGTCACTGGACAGAGTAACAAAGGTGAGTAATGAGCTCAGAAATTTGGGTTGTCAGCTGCAGACATGCATAACTGATCTGAAAGCTGCTAAGTGTGTTCTGAAGGAGACTCTTCTCTCTTGTAGTCCTAGGGTTGAGGTTGCTGAAAACCAAACACAAACCCTCATCCTGCAATTGGCTGAATTAAGATGAAAGTTTAATGCAGCCTCAGGTGTCTGCATTTAAAATGAGATCACTGCTTAGAAAAGAATGGGATCCTGCAAGCTGGGATGGCAGTGTATGGAAGGAGCCTGAGGGGCTGGGGATGTTGAACTCCCATATTCTGATGAGTTTATTTTGCCAGAAGTTGTTGAGTCCCCACCCTCAGCCACAACTGAGGCATCCCCACCTCCACCCTCAGTGGCATTAACTTCTCACCATCCCTGGAAGGAACTAATCCTCTGTTGCTTATGGAAACACTAAAATCCTTCTGTGATTCAGCTACTCAGCATGAAGATGTTGATACTACTCAGAACCCACCCTCTATTGTCACCAGGCTTATGACTAGATCCAAATCTAAGCAGGTCTGTAGAGGTGAGGTACAGAGCATGACCCACATGGAGGTACACTACTCTCCAAAGGAACTTCTTTGAGTTTTCTAGTTCATACAAGCAGAGGTCTGGGGAACATATGTGGGAATGGATTTTAAGGGTGTGGGATAATGGTGGAAAGATCATAAACTTAGATCAGGATGAATTTATTGATATTGGCTCATGAAGCAGAGATTCTAAATTTAATATGGTAGCTTTCAGTGTTAAAAGAAAAAAAGGGACTAATACTTTATTTGGCTAGTAGCTGAAGTGTGGGCCCAAAGGTGGCCTATAATAAATGAGTTGGAAATGCCTGACATCCCTTTGTTTACAGTTGATGAGGGAATTCAGAAGCTCAGAGAGACTGGAATGCTGGAGAGGCTCTGTCATGTATGACCTTCTCCTCCTTACATGGGGGTCCAGAAGATGTTCACTTCACCACAACCATAAGACACAAATTTGTGCAGGGAGCACCCGCATCCTGGGAGAACTCTGTCACTGCTCTTCTTTGTATGCCAGGCCTCACTATGGAGCTGTGTCAACCAGTTGGAAGACTTAAATGGGAATGATTGGATCTCAGGGAGGAAGGGGCCAAGTGGCAGCCCTCAATCATCAAAGACAGGGTGGTCCTAGTTACCATATGGAGAGCAAAGGGGAAAAATGCACACAATGTTCTAACTCATGTAGATCTCTTGCATTGGTTTATTAATCATCGTGTTTCAGAAAAAGATAGATAGAAAACCCACCAAATTCTTACTTGACATATATAAACAGAAAAATTCCAGGACACATGTACAAAAGTCTGGCCTAGATCATAACAGTGGAGAATCACAGCCCCTCAACCACTTAGTGGATCTGAGTCAATTTACAGATCCAGAACCTCTTGAATGAAGGGGAAGCCAGATTCCCTTGAGGAAGGACCCTAGTGTAGTACTCAAAATCTTTAATGTTAATCTTTCCCCAACCTTCCCCAAAGGAACCTAAGGCCTTTAACCAGGTTAATTGTGCACTGGAAAATAGGCAATGATCAGATCTTTGGGGACTACTAGACACAGGCTCTGAATTCACATTGATGCTGCAAGATCCAAAAGGTCATTGTGTCCCTTCAGTAAGAGCAGGGACTTATGGAGGTCAGATGATCAATGGAGTTTTGGACAAGGTCTTACAGTGGACTTAGTGGGCTCCTGAGCTCATTCTGTGGTTATTTCTGCAGTCCTGGAATGTAAAATTGGAATGGATACACTTTGCACTTGGCCAAGTTCCCACATTGGTATCCTAATCTGTAGAGTGAAGGCTATTATGATGGGAAAGGCCAATGGAAACCTCTAGAGTTTCCTATACCTGGAAAAATAGTGAACCAAAAGCCACACCACAATCCTGGAGGGATTGCAGAGATCAGAGGCACCATCAAGGACTCGAAGGGTGCAGGGGTGGTGATTCCCACAACAACCCCATTTAACTCTTCTGTTTGACCTGTGCAGAAGACACATGGGCCTTGGAGAATGACAGTTGAATATCCTAAGCTGAATCAGGTGGTGACTTCAATTGCAGGTGCTGTTCCAGATGTGGTTTCTTTGCTTGAACAGATTAATACATCGCCTGGTACCTGGTATGGAGCTATTGATTGGGAAAATGCATTTGTCCCCATCACAGTGAATAAGGACCACCAGAAATAATTTGCCTAGAGATCTTGATCAGCTTTCCCTCCCACAAAGTATTACACTGCCCATTATATCAATGACATTATGTTGATTGGACCAACAGAGCAGGAGGTAGCAACCACTTTGAACTTGCTAAAAAAAAAAAAAAAAAAAAAAAAAAAAAAAAAAAAAAAAAAAAAAATTTCTAGGAGGCCAGTGGGGTGGCACTTGCTGAGATATTCCTTCTAATGTGAAGGATAATTTGTTGCATCTGGCCACTCCTATGAAAAAAAAAGAGAGAGAGAGAAGAAGCACAATGCCTGGTGGGCCTTTTTGAATTTGGAGGCAGCACAATCCTCACTTAGGTGTGTTACTTTGGCCCATCTACTGAGTGATTAGGAAAGTTTCTTGTTTCAAGTGGGGTCCAGAAGAGTAGAAGGAAAAAAAAAAAAAAAAAAAAAAAAAAAAAAAAAAAAAAAAAAAAAAAGGGAGACCCAATGGTACTTGATGTGGCAGTGACAGATGGGGACACTGTCTAGAGCCATTGGTAGATCCCCATAGGTGAATCACAGAGGAGGCCATTGGGATTTTGGAGCAAGGCCTCATCTTCAGACAACTACACTCCCTTTGAAAAACAGCTCTTGGCCTGCTACTGGGCATAGTGGAAACTGAATGCTTGACCATGGGACACCAAGTTACTATGAAACCTGAGCTCTCCATCATGAACTGCTGTTATCTGACCCAGCACACCATATAGATGGATATGTGCAATAGCACTCCATCATCAAGTGGAAGTGGGACATACATGACCAGGCATGGGCAGGACTTGAATGTACAAGTAAATTGCATGAAGAAGTGGCCCAAAGGCCCATGGTTCCTACTTCAGCTGCAGTACATTCTGTCCCTCAGCATGAACCTATGTCTTCATGGGGTGTGCCTCATGGTCAATTAACAGAGGAAGAGAAGTCTAAGGACAGATTCACAGAGGGTTTTGCATGCTACCCAGGTACCTCCCACAAGTGGACAGTGGCAGCACTGCTGCCTCTTTCTGGGACAACCCTGAAGGACAGTGGTGAAGGGAAATCTTCACAATGAGTAGAACTTCAGACAGAGCATCTGGTTGCATATTTTTCCTGGAAGGAGAAAGGGCCAGATAAGCACTATACACAGACCTATGGGCTGTATCCAATGGTTTGGCTAACTGGCGAGAGAACTGGAAAGGACATCATTGGAAAATTGAAGACAAGGAACATTGGAGAACAGGTATGAGGATAGACCTCTCTGAATGGGCAAAGGATGTAAAGATATTTGTGTCTCATGTAAATTCCCCAAAAAAGGTTGTTGCTCCCTGCCGAGCAACAAGGTCCGGTGTATCTCCTCA
>JAJEJO010005482.1:173577-227614 GCA_020662805.1 Glaucomys volans | reverse complement strand
GGATAGGATAGGATAGGATAGGATAGGATAGGATAGGATAGGATAGGTTAGGATAGGATGGATAGGATAGGTTAGGATAGGAAGTCAGGTCTTCATCCTCTCATGGACTATAAGCCTGTTTGATGAAATAGAAATAAAATTTATTAAAACAGTGCTTCACAACCTTATTCCTCTTGTCTCCCTCTTTTCTCTTGTCCTTCAAGTTACAAACAGCATTGATACCTTTAGCCTAAAATGACATGTGACTTGAGAGTGGGTAAAACGCCACCCAATTCTCCTTAAGAAAAGATAAATGATTGTGAAAAATAGGCGTGGATACAGAGGAAATGTAATTTTCTTCCTTTAAAAAAAAGAGAGGCGGGGGAGAGGGAGAGAAACAAAGAAACATTGCCAGAGTCCTCGGTGACCCACACATATCAAATTATACAGGATGGGGTAATATGATTGCCCATTCTCAAATCAGCCAGCAGATGTGCTGCTGCATTCTGCATGAGCAGCAAGTGACAGAAAAGCCCTGCTGGAAGTCCTACTAAAAGAGAATTACAATAATCAAGCCTGTGCTCCATCAGGGCATGTGTTACTGTGGCAAATTAAATACAGAAGCACACCCTGCCTAAGGCCTGAAAGGCACAAACCACTGTCTTCACCTTCCAACTATTTCATTGAGAGAAAGGGTATAGTTTAAAAAAAAAAAATTGAGATCAAGCACAGGGACATGATTTATTTTCATTTTTGTGCCATTAAATCATTGGCTTTGTCCACCTTGCTCTTTCTTGCTCCTGATGTCCTTTTCCCTTGTTGTATTGTCCCCTCGATCTTGACTTTCAATCTCCTGATTGAAAGTCAGGGATTTAGAAATTATTTTCTCCATAGAACACTTTAAATAAAACATGTGGCAAACAGTTTTATCTACCTTAATAAACACACTTCCATCATCAAAAACTGTCTTTTGAATATGACAAACTAGAATTTTAACTTTAGAGGAAGTACAGGTCCAACCACTAAGTCATGTGATCAGTTCAGCCATATCATTGTTTTGTGCCTGAAATTTTCAATCCGATTCTTTCCTACCCTCTGTAGATTAATGATTTCCAATCACTGTTGAACCAGGTAGTCAGTAAGGCAGAGGGCTCCCCAGATGTGGGGGGAAGGACAAGAAGAGAACAGCTCCTACACTCCACCCTATGCACAGCCACTGTCCTTCACCCAGACCAGAGCAGGAGCCTCTTTCCACTCCCCTTGTTCTCCTGCCCCTGTTCCTCAAGCACCAGCCCCAGCATTCTTTTCAAACCACATAATAGCTTATATTTCTCACCTACCTAAGCTCCTTGAAGGGCTTCCCATTCCATTTCAAAGAAAACCCAAGCTCCTTGCCTCACCTTAAAAGACCCTGTATAATCCAACATTCACCTACCCATCCTCCCAGCTTGTGACACTCTCTGCCTTGCTCACAAAAGCTCCAACTGTGTAAGAAAAATCCTTTTCTTTCTGTTGCCTTGAAATACCAAGCTCCTTTGCGCCTCAAAGAGTTCAGACCTCAAGGTCTTTGCTAGTGCTCTTTCCTCTGCTTGGATTTTCTGCTCCCTCTCTGAATGGCTGGTTCTTCCTCATCATCAGTTTGAACTTTGACATCTCCTCCTCAAAGCTGCTGTCCCTGACCACGATAAGTAGTTTTCTCCTCGGCACTGTTGTCTATCATTCTACCTTGTTCATTTCCTGCATAGCCATCATTCAATGTGTAATAATGAAGTTAGGGTTTTTTTTTTTTCATTTACTAATACACTAATCCCCCATCAGACTGAATTCCACAAGCTGTACATGTTAACTTCCACTCACGTGTCCCTTGTGGGCTAAAGACACTTATTTCGTCATTGGCTCACAGCAAAATGATAATGCAAATACATGTTTGACAGCTAAAGAAAGGAAAGGAAGAAGGGAGGGAGCGAGGAGAAAAGGAATGAAAAAATAAACCCATTTGTAATAAACACTAAAAAAGGAATGACATATAACAGATTCCTAACCAGACAGTCATGTCACTAAGGTCGGAAACTGAGTTGAATTGAATGCTGAGCAATCTGAACTGCTTCCTTGCATGTCTTTTCCAACATCCTCAGGGAAGCAGACAAGGAAGGAATTAGGAATAAGTTTTGGACCTGGTTCTCCCCCCACCCCAACTAACCTTGCCTCCTGTTCAATGGTGTAAAGTAACGCAAGCATCCGGGGGCTCCTGGGCCTCCCCTTACAGCAACTTTGTGTGTGCTTGATTTATACAGCAATCTCTCCTTATTGGCCCACGGTCCCCCCTCGTCAGTGGCTCAGGCAGCACGCTTCCTACCCAATTTTGCGAGGTCTCCTGGAGCACATATAACATCTGGCAGCATCCCGAAAGCACACATCAGAATGCTGCAAAGGTATCTCCATATATTACCTTCCTGCTCTGCAGGGAGAAATGTTATTTTTGGTTGAAATCACTTTTTCATTTATCCCAGGTCAAAGGAAGTTCATCCTCCCCGTTGTTCAATTTTCCTGAGTCAAATTTTTAAATTTTGTCTCATTTTAAAATAAACTACATTTAAATGTTCTATTGTGTATAGATATGTATCTAAAGGCAAGAGCATGTGATTGAGTATAATTTTCTGTATATGTATAAATAATAAACACACATATGACAATGAAGTCTTATTTTAAATTGTAATTCACCATGTATAATCAATGGTTTTTTTTCCCCAAAACAGTTTACCAATATACTTATCAATTTTTGAATTTCAAAAAGATCATTAATTCAAATTTTCCCTCATATTGGACAGAAACTCAATGACCAGAAACTTAATTTAATACCAAAAAGAAAAAATTCTAGAACCAAGTCATAAAACAACTTTCACAAATTATTTAATTCTAATTTTATTTTTAAATTATTATTTTAGTTATACAAATTTATAGTGTACATCATGATAATTTAATACATGTATACAATGTGTAATGATTAAATCAGAGTAGGTAACATTTCCATTTCCTTAAACATATTTAAAATTTTCTTTTTTTAATATTTTGTTTTAGTTGTAGGTGGACACAATACTTTTATTTTTATGTGATGCTGAGGATTGAACCCAAGGCCTCAATGCATGCTAGGTGAGCACTGTACCACTGAACCCCAACCCCGGCCCCACATTTAAAATTTTCTGATTAACAAGTCATAATTGCATATATTATAGGAAATAGTGTGATATTTCAATAAATGTATACAATATATGCTGATCAAAATCAAGGCAATATTTCCATCTCTTTATCATTACTTTGTGTTTGGAGCCTTCAAACTCCTATCAATTATTCCTAAAATATATAATAGGTAACTGTGAACTATAGTCACCCCACTACTCTGTAGAACACTAGAACTTGTCACATCTATCTAATTGGTTTTGAGTACTAGTTACCTGCCCTCACACTATCTCCCTTCCCAGCTCTGATAATCACTATTACACATTCCAATCATCTTTAACATCCACTTGTTAGAAAGAACATGCAGACCAAAAAAAAAAGAAAGAACGAACCTGCAGAATTTGTCTTTTTGCCTCTACTAATTTCACTTAACATAATGTCCTCCAGCTCTGTCCATTCTGCTGCGAATGATAGCATAACCTTCTCTTTATGGCTGAACAATACTCCATTGTGAACATGTGTGTCTGTGTATACACATTTTCTTTATTCATTCATCTGTTGATGAACATCTAGGTTGATTTCATATCTTAGCTATTGTGAAACATGGGCATGCAGGTGTCTCATTGATATGTGGATTTCATTTCCTTTCGATATATACCCAATAGTGGACAATGGGATCAAATGATAAATCTATATTTGATTTCTTAAAGAACTGCCATACTGCTTTCCATAATGACTACTAATTTACATTCTCCCCAACAATTGATTAGTTAAAAATATAAAAGATATTTTTATATCTTTTGTATTGTATGTGTATGAGAGTTCCCTTTTCTGTACATACTCACTAGCATTTGTTATTTTTGTCTTTTTGATAATAGCCATTCTAACTGGAGTGAGATGACATAGCAATTTTGACATGCACTTACCTGACAACTAATAAAGTTGAGCATTTATTCATAATGTTGACTCTTTGAATTTCCTCTTTTGAGAAGTATCTGTTCTTATCCTTGCTCATTTTTATTGGATTATTTGGAATTTTTTTTTTTTTGTTTATTTAATTTTGATCCATTGAACACAAATGGAGTACAGCTATTATTTCTCTGGTTGTACACAAAGTAGAGTCACACCACCTGTGCATTCATACATGTACCCAGGGCAATGATGTCTGTCTAATTCTGTTATTATTCTTGCCCCCCTACCCCGACCCCTCCTCTCCCTTCCCTCTATGCTATCTATCCTTCCTCCATTCTTGCCTCCCTTCCACCCCGCATTATGCATCATCATTCACTTATCAGAGAGACCATTCGGCCTTTGGATTTTTGGGATTGGCTAATCTCACTTAGCATTACAGTCTCCAACATCATCCATTTACTTACAAATGCCATAATTCTATTCTTCTTTACGGCTGAGTAATATTCCATTGTGTATATATACCACAGTTTCTTTATCCATTCATCTATTGAAGGGCATCTAGGTTGGTTCCACAATCTAGCTATAGTGAATTGGGCTGCTATAAACATTGATGTGGCTGCATCATTGTAATCTGATTTTAAGTCCTTTGGGTATAGACCAAGGAGTGGGATAGCTGGGTCAAATGGTGGATCCATTCCAAGTTTTCTAAGGAATCTCCACACTGCTTTCCAGAGTGGCTACACCAACTTGCAATCCCACCAGCAGTGTATGAGTGGACCCTTTTCCCCACATCCTCACCAACACCTATTGTTGCCTGTATTCTTGATAAAAGACATTCTAATTGGGGTAAGATGAAATCTTAAGGTAGTTTTGATTTGCATTTCTCTTATAACTAAGGATGTTGAACATTTTTTCATGAATCTGTTGATTGCTTATAGATCTTCTTCTGTAAAGTGCCTGTTCATTTCTTTGGCCCATTTACTGATTGGGTTATTAGTATTCTTGCTGTAAAGATTTTTGAGCACTTTGTAGATTCTGGAGATTAGTGCTCTATCTGAAGTGTGTGTGGCAAAGATTTTCTCCCACTCTGAAGGCTCTCTCTTCACATTGCTGATTGTTTCCATTGCTGAGAAAAAGCTTTTTAGTTTGACTCATCCCAATCATTGATTCCTGCTTTTATTTCTTGTGCTTTGGGAGCCATGTTAAGGAAATCTGGTCCTAGGCCAACATGATGGAGATTTGGACCTATTTTCTCTTCTATTATGTACAGGGTCTCTGGTCTAATTCCTAGGCCCTTGATCCATTTTGAGTTGAATTTTGTACAGGGTGAGAGATATGGGTTTAGTTTCATTTTGCTGCATATGGATTTCCAGTTTTCCCAGCACCATTTGTTGAAGAGGCTATCTTTTCTCCATTGTATGTTTTTGGTTCCTTTGTCAAGTATGAGATACCTGTATTTATGTGGGTTTGTCTCTGTGTCCTCTCTTCTGTACCATTGATCTACCTATTTTGGTGCCAATACCATGTTGTTTTGTTACTATTGCTCTGTAATATAGTTGAAGGTCTGCTATTGTGATATCCCCTGCTTTGCTCCTTCTTGCTAAGAATTGCTTTAGCTATTCTGGATCTCTTATTCCTCCAAATGAATTTCATGATTGCTTGCTCTGTTTCTATGAGGTCTGTCATTGGTATTTTAATTGGAATTATTTGGAATATTTTGTTAGTGCATGTTTTAATTTCTTTACATATCCTGGAATTAACCCTTTGTCAAATGAATAGTTTGAAAAAAAAATCCCATTCTGTGTCTCTTCACTCTTTTTGTTCCATTGCTTTGCAGAAGCTTCTCAGTTGGATATAATCTCATTTGCCTATTTTGTTTTTATTTCCTGTGCCTTGGGGTCTTATCCAAATAAACCATGGCCTATGCCAATGTCTTCAAATGTTTTCTAACAGCTTCATAGTTTCAAGTCTTATATTTGGGTCCATGATATATTTTGCATTGATTTTTGTACACAGTGAGAGATAAGGGTCAAGTTTCATTTTTTTTAATACCTTTATTTTTATTTGTTTATTTTTATGTGGTGCTGAGGATTGGACCCAGTGCCTCACACAAGTTAGGCAATCCTCTACCACTGAGCTATAATCTCAGGATCAAGTTTCAATTTTTGGTGTGTGGGATATCCGGTTTTCCCAGCACCATTTGTTGACAAGGTTATCCTTTCTTGATGGTTTGTGTTTTTCGTTGTTGTTTTTTTTGTTTTTGTTTTTGTTTTTGTTTTGGTGCTCCTGGCAAGAATCACTTGGTTGTCATGAACTCCATTCTGCTCCATTGACCTTGTGTGTCTGTTCTTATGCAAATGTCAATGCTGTTTTATTATTAATGCTTTGTAATATATTTGAAGTCAGGTAGTGTGATACCTCCAACTTTGTTCTTTTGCTCAGGATTGCTTTGGCTATTTGAGGTCTTTTGTGCTTCCGTATGAATTTTAGAATTGTTATTTATAGTTCTGTAAAGGTCATTGGAATTTTGATGGGGATTGCATTGAATCTGTAAGTCATTTGGGGTATTATGGACATTTAAAATATTATTACAATCATAAATATGGGAGGTCTTTCCAATTTTTTGTCCTCAATTTCTTCTATCAGAGTTCTATAATTTTCACTGTAGGGGTCTTTCACTTCCTTGATTAAATCTATTCTTAGAGCTGGTTTTGTTTTATAGCTATTGTGAACAGTATCCCTTTCATAGTTTATTTCTCAGCAGTCTCATTATGGGTATGTAAGAATGCTACTGACTTATGTGTATTGGTTTTATATTCCACAACTTTACTGAACTTATCAGTTTTAATGTCTTAGTGGAATCAGTGGGTTTTTCTATATGTAGAATCATATCATCTGTAAGCAGGGACAATGAATTCCTTCCTTCCTATTTGTATGCCATTTACTTCTTTCTCTTGCCTAATTGCGCTGGCTAAGACTCCCAGAACTATGTTGAATAAGAATGGTAAGAGAAGACATCCTTGTCTTGTTCCAGATCTTAGAAAGTGATCTCAGTATGATATTACCTGCTGGATTGCTACATATATCCTTTATTGTGTTGAACTATATATGCCTTCTATACCTAACCTTTTCAGAGGTTTTATCATGAAGGAATGTTGAAATTTTTGAATATTTGCTCTGTATCTACTGAGAAATTACATAATTTTGCCTTTTATTTTGTTGATATTATGCATGTTGAACCATTCTTCATGTCCGGTATAAATCCTACTTATCTATGATGAATGATCTTTTTCATTCAATTCGCTAGTGTTTTATTAAGAATTTTTACATCTATGTTCATTAGCAATATTGTCCTACACATTTTTTTTATGTTGTGTCCTTGTCTGGTTTTGGTATCAGGGTAATGCTAGTCTCATAGAATGTGCTTGGAAAAATTCTCTTCCTTTTAATTTTTTGGGCAAGTTTGAGAAGAATTGGCATTATTAAAAGTTTGATATAATTCAGCAGTGTAGTCATCCAGTTCTAGACCTTTCTTTTTTGGGAGAGTTTGTGTACTGATTCACTCTCATCACTTGTTATGCTTGGGTTTTCTGTCTTTATGATTCTTTTTCGTTGGGTTATGTATGCAGAAATTTATCCATTTCTTCTAGGTTTTCCAACTCATTAGCATATACTGTTGCTAATAATCCCTAATGACTCTTTGTACTTCTGTGTTTTCAGTTGTAAGCTCTCCTTTTTCATCTCCAATTTTATATGAGTCTTTTGTCTAATTAAAAGTTTGTTAATTTTATCTTTCCAAAAAAAAAAAAACTCTTGGTTTCATTGATCTTTTGTATTTTTTAAATCTCTATTGTTGTTTCTTTCCTTCTACTAAATTTGGGGTTGGTTTGCTCTCACTTTTCTAGGTCCTTAGATGCACTGTTTATTTGAAATCTTTCTCTTTTTTTATGTAGGCATCTATTGTTATAAATTTACCTCTTAGTACTGCTTTCACTGTACCCCTTAAATTTTATTATGCTGTGCTCCCATATTCATTTGTTTCAAGAAATATTTTAATTTCCCTTTTGATTTCTTCAATTACCCATTACTTGTTCAGTAGCATGCAGCATGTTGTTAAGTATCTTTCAATTTGTAAAATTTATGGAGATTCTCTTGTTGTCTACTTCTAGTTCTGTCCCTTGTGGCTAGAAAAGAAACATGATGAAAGTTCAATTGTTTTGGATTTGTTGGGGCGTGTTTTGTAGACTGATACATGGTCTATTCTAGAGAATGTTCCATGTGCTGCTGAGAAGAATGGGCATTTTTAATTATCAGATGGAAGTCCTGAAAATGTTTATTAAATCCATTCAATCCAAAGTATACTTTAACTCTAATAGTTCTTTGTTGACATTTTGTCTGGCTGATCTGTCCATTGATAAAAGTGGTATATTAAAGTCTCCCACTATTATGTATTGGATCCTCCTTCTCCCTTTAGATTTAATAATGTTTGTTTTATACAATTGGGTGCTCTGGCATTAAGTACATTTACAATTGTTATATCTTTATGTTCAATTGATCACTTGATACCTAGCCAGTGACCTTTGTCTCTTTACATATTTATTTTCTTTAGGGCTATTTATCTGGTGTATGAACAGTTACTCTTGCCTGTTTGGGGTCCATATTTGCAGGGAATATCATTTTCCATCCCTTCACTTTCAGTTTCTGTGCTTACTGATAAAGTGAGTTTCTTGTAGAATTATCACTGTGTCTTGTTTTGGAATCCATATTTTAGCCAGCTCATATCTTTGTGTTGGGGAACCTAGTAGTTTTACATTCAAGGTTATCTGTAAAAACTTACTCCTGTCACTTTGTTAAATTTCTTGTATTTGTTTTGAATATCCTTTGCTCTGTTCTTTCTCATGTAAATTTTTGTGGTTTGGTGGTTTATTATACTAATAAGATTTGATTTTTTTTTCTATTTCTTTTTTGTGTATCTACTTTCCCAGTAAGTTTTATCTATGCTTTCGTGCTGATAGTTATCATTCTTTCCCTCTGGAAAAGAGGAACCCCTTAAGCATCTTCTGTGAAGTCCATCTTGTCGTGACAAATTCCATCAGTTTTTCCTTGTCTTAAAAAATCATTATTTGTTCTTCATTTCTGTAGGATGGCTTTGTGGTGTATAGTATTCTTGATTAACAGTTATTTTCTTTCTGGATGGAATATGTCATTCCATTCCCTCGTGACCAGCAAGGTTTCTGCTGATGTTGTGGTTTGAATCTTAAATGTCACCCAAAGGCCAGTGTTGAAGGCTTTGTCATCAGCCTATGGCACTATTGGGAGGTGGTGGAATTCTTAGGAGGTGGGACCTAATAGGAGGAAGTTAGGTCATTGGGGAAGCGTTCATGCCAGAGTTATTGGCACCCTGGCCCCTCCTCTCTTATTCTTTGCTTTCAGAGGGCCATGAGGTGAGCAGCTGTTTCACCACACACTCCTGCCCATGGTATACTGCCTTGCCAAAGGCCCCAAATCAACAGGACCAAGTAACTATGGACCTCTGAAATCATGAGCCTCTAAAATAAACCATTCTTCCATATAAGTTGTTTATCTCACAGATTTTGTCAGTGACAGAAAGCTAGCTAACATAGCTGAGAACACTGCTGTTTAATGGAGGTGCCCTTAAAAGTAATTTTGTGTTTTCTCTTAAATTTTATAGAATTCTTTCTTTGTCTTGTACTTTTGACAGCTTAACTATAATACACCATGGTAAATATATTTTCTGGTCATGTCTATTTGGCATGCCATGAGTCGCCTGTATCTGGATGTCCTTATCTTTCCCAATATTTGGGAAGTTTTAAGATGTTGTTTCATTTAATAGGTTTTCTATACCTTTCCCCTTTTCTTCCCCATCAGAAACCACAAAAATGAAAATATTTTTTATTTAATGATGTTTCAAAGGTCTCAAAGTCTATATTCATTCTTTCATATTTTTATTCCTTTTATTTCTCTTTCTATTGTTTTTCTTTCTTTTAATCTGATGAGGGTATTTCAAAAGGTCTGTCTTTAAATTCATATTTGTTTCTTTTGTTTGATCTAGTCAGTCAATGAGGCTTTCAATTTTATTTTTATTTGATTTATTTCACTTATTTCCAGGATTTCTATTTGATTCTATTTCAAGCTATCTCCTTGCTGAATTTCTCAATCATAAATGCATTGCTTTCCTAATTTGGTTCAACTTTGTGTATTCTCATGAAAACTTTCCTTCAAAATTGAAAATGAAATAAAAACCAGAAACTAAAAGAATTCATAATTACTAAGCCTGCACTAAAAACATACTAAATGAATTATTTCACACAGAGGAGATGAAAAATAAAAATAAAACCATCATAGGAATGAATTACACTAGAAGAATAGTCAATTAAAGGAGAAGAAAGTCTGAATTAAGCATTAGAAATAAATCAAAATGTCAGGAAACAAAAAATCATCTCTCTAACACTGAATGTAAATGGTCTAAACTCTTCAATCAAAAGATTCAGATTGGCAGATTGGATGAAAAAACAGGACCCAACCATATGCTATTTATAAAAGCATCACCTTATAGGCAAGACAACCACAGACTGAAGGTGAAAGGATGGGAAATGACATGTCATGAAAATAGAAACTGAAAGTAAGCAGGGATAGCCACTCTCATATCAGAGAAAGTAGACCTCAAGCCAAAATTAATCACAAGAAATAAAAGTCACTTCATACTGGTTAGGGGAACCATCCAACAATATATAATGTTGTAAACATTCATGCCCCAAACAATGGGCATCTATGTACCTAAAATAAATCCAGAGGAGAGGGTCTCTGGCACTGGCATCCCAGTGGAAGGCCAGAATCACCTGCAGGCAGTAACATGGGGCCAGGTGTGGCATGGGAGGAGGCAGTAGTGGGGATCCAAGGCACATACTCCTAGTCTTGGCAGTGGTGTGAACCCACACACAGCTGCCCATGGAGGAAGGCAAGCTTGATGGCCCAGTTTGGCACCCCACTGACTCTCAGTTCCAGCAATGACATATGTTCACACACATTTCCACAAATTATATTAATTTCAAAAACTGAAATTTCCTATCCAAACCTTATAGATAAAATTATAGATCATTTGTACATGGTAACCAAATTATGGAGTAATGCTTACACTATTTGAAAGAAATCTATGGGGTTTTATTTTTCCGCTTCTGTTTTAAAATTTGGTCAAATGTTGACAAAATAGGAACTATTATCCCCTCCAAAAATCATGTTGATGTTTAATCGCCATTCAGAGGTATTTAGAAAGTGGAAATATAATCCAACTATGGGGCTTAGAGAGTGAGCTTTTGGAAAGTGATCAGGATTAAATAAAGTCAGAGTAGAGTCCCTATTACTGAATACTGATTATAATAAAAGAGAAGATAGCAACACATGTGCATGCACCCATACACAAACACAAACATACACACACATACACAAACATACACACACACACACACACACATTCACACTCCTATCTCTTGCCATGTGATGCCATATGCCAACTTGGAACTCTGCCAGCAAGAAAGCCATCACCAGATGTGGATACTTGATCTTAGACTAGAACTGTGAGCCAAAAATAAACCTCCTTTCTTTTTAACTTACTTAGTCTATGTAATTGTATTATTAACAGTAGAAAATAGACCTCAAAAAAATCATAAAATTTCCTTTGAAAACTTGGAATGGAACCACCATTTGATCCAGCTATCCCTCTCCTTGGCCTATACCCAAAGGACTTAAAATCAGCATACTACAGTGATGCAGCCACATCAATGTTTATAGCAGCCCAGTTCACTATAGCTAGATTATGGAACCAACCTAGATGCCCTTCAATAGATGAATGGATAAAGAAACTGTGGTATATATACACAATGGAATATTATTCAGCCATAAAGAAGAATAAAATTATGACATTTGCAAGTAAATGGATGGAATTGGAGATCATGTTAAGTGAAATAAGCCAATCCCAAAAAACCAAAGACCGAATGATCTCTCTTATAAGTGGTTGATGACACATAGCGGGGGTTGGGGGAGGCTTGGGAAGAATGGAGAAGGGATGGATTGTATAGAAGAAAATGAGTGGTGGGGAGGGGATGGGGAAGGAAAGATAATAGAATGAGTCAAACATCTATACCATATGTATATGTATAAATATGCAAATTGTATGATTCTACTTTGTGTACAACCAGAAAAATGATAGTTGTACTCCATTCATGTACAATGACCTAAAATTAAAAAATAAATTAATTAATTTTTAAAAAAAACAAGAAGACTAGAAACTGGTGGCAAAATTGAACTATATGACTACTTGAAGGAATTAGGAAGTGAGGATTTAAAAGGAGAGATTATACTGTATAACGGCTATGTGATTTGATAATACGTAGATTCAATACAACCATTAAACCTGTGGAGAGTATGGGATTAACATATGTAAAACAAGTAATAAAATTGTTTTCAGATTTAAAAAAAATCATTAAGTGTAAAAAGGAATGATAATTGTGGATTTTTTAAATATTCGTTATAATCAACCCAAATGGGTTTTTGGTTTTTTTTTTTTATTTACTTATTGATTCATTGAACACAAATGGAGGAAGGATAGCCAACCCAAATGGGTTTTATTGAAGATAGTGAATATTTAATTTAAGCCCCCAAAACAATTTACTTAGAAAACTATCTGGTGATCAGTCTCAGCTCCATTATAATTATTTCTTAATCCTTTCTCTTTATTTTTTTGCTAACCTATATATATTTTTCTTGAATTTCTTTAATTTTAATTTTGCATGTCCTCTATTTTTCCACTTTTTCTTTGCTTTCTGGGGGTAAGGTATTTACCGTAGGGCAGGGGAAGAGTTCCTCTATGCAATTTTCCTAGTTCGTGTGATGAATAGTAAGCACCAAAATATTTACTGTTATAGTCAGGCACTGACAAAACTGGAGTCTGGGTACAATTCCTTTCACAGGCTCTATCTCCCTTTCCAGTGTTCTCTACAGTTTTAGTATACGTCCCCCAGGACACTCACTCTATACCCCAACCTTGACCATTATTTCAAGTCTTGTCCTTTCCTTTCCAAGCACTGCCCAATTATGACTTGCTCACTCTCTACCTCCTTACTCATAATTGCTTCACAGTTCATTCTTCCGGAAATTGCTTCTCCAGGAGACCTTGAGCCTAAGCAGAAAGGACAAGGGTTTTAGAGCTCAAAACCATTGAATTTGAATACTTAGCTATGCAGCTCAAACCTGTGTAACTTTAAGCAACTTACTTAACCTCTCTGAGACCTAGTCTTTCTATATTTAAAATGAGAATAATAATTCCTCCTGCATCTTTCAACAGGACATTTAAGTATAATAAATATGAAAAGCCTTATTATATAAGGCTAGCATATAGTAAATACTTAACAAATTGAGTGGTAATTATAATAATGAATATTTTTATATGAGTTTAATGTGGGTAAAGCTCTAATCTACATGTAACTATAAACATATAAAGAGGTAATATCACCTTGATACTACAACAATCTGAAAGCATTTTTAGCCCAAGGTCATTATGACTCCTTTAGGAAATACACCACAGAACTTCAGTTACCATTTTTCATCCTAAGCTCAGGCTTGATCCACTCTCATAAATATTATGAAAGGTTTCTTCCCATAAAGTTCTAGAAAGACATTAGTTGCAAATTAGAGTGACAAAATTGTGATAAACATTTAGAAAACAAGTTACGAAAAAACAGAAATGATTCATGGACCAAGAAGTTCACTCATTTATTCAAAAAGTTCACATCAGGTTGGGAAACCTAAATAAAATACTCACTACTTGCCAGACCCTGGGAACACACAGATAATTAAAGCATGTTCCCTACCATCAAGGAATTTGTACACCAGTGGAGAACACTTAATCCAAGTTAGTTCAAAACACAAGATGAGTGACATGATGGAAGTAGGCATGGTGGAGCCCATGAGTGAGTACTGCTGGTTCTATAAGAGGAGGGAAGATAGCAGCACAGGTGCACACAACTAAACACACACACACACGCATAGAAGAAGGGCCCTTCACCTAACCTGCAGTCAAGGAAAGATCTTCTGAAAATTCAGTACCTGAGCTATTTTTATAAAATGAATCAAAATTATCTATGCAAAGAAACATTGAAGGATAGAGATCACAAGAAAAATTAACTGCTTGAAGAGAAGTATGAAAAATTAAGGTGTACAGAGAACTATCCAGCAGGGAATTGTTATTAGAACATCAAATGTGTGGGAAGATTGACAGGAAGTGGGAACATGTATAAGCTGAGGCCAGGACATGGAGGGTTTTGTCTAATGTGCTGAGAAGTGTGGCCTTTGTTCCCCTTCTGGTAGAGGATATTGAGGGTGACTGACCTGATGTGGAGGGATTTGGTTTCAAGGGATCATGCTGACTGTGGTGAGGAGTTAGTGGGGAAGGAACTCAAGAGTAGAAGCAGAAATACAAGGTAAGATTGTACTGCAGAAATCTAAGAGGACAACAAAGCCTTGAGTTGGGCAATGACATAAGAGGACAAATTCAAGAAATAGGTAGAGGGGAAAACCAAAAACCTGCTCATAAAACCTTGAAGAAGCAATGAAGAAATAAAGAAATATCAAGATGTCAGCCTTTCACTAGGTAGTCACAAGTACATAAAATACTTAGATTAACTGTGACTCCTGATTTGTCATCTATGAATCGATGCCTTTACTTGATAAATCAGGTTCATCTGTTTAATAAAATATTTTAAGTGACTAATGACATTTTTTAAAAGAACATTGAACTTTGGAGCTAGATGCATAACTAGGTACTGAAGTAATGCTCCCTTCAAGTTCTTTGTTACATTAGGTTCTTTGCCACCAATCTTTGAATTAATCAATGTAGGTATAAGATTATATCCAAACAGATTATTTAACAATCTAAAATGAAATGGCCACCAGACGTGGTGGCTCACACCTGTAATCCCAGTGATTTGGGAGGCTAAGGAAGGAGGATTGAAAGTTCAAAGCCAGTCTCAGCCATTTAGTAAGGCCCTAAGCAACTTAGCAAGACCCTGTCTTTAAACAAAATATTAATAAGAGCTGGAGGTGTGACTCAGTGGTAAAGATCCCCTGGGTTCAATCCCTGGTACAAGAGAAAGAAAGGGAGAGAAGGGAGGGAAGGAGTGAGAGAGAGAGAAGAAAGAAAGAAGTGACAAATGTTTTTGATCAAATAACTATTTTTACAAGTGTTGTCAAAAATTGGACTCATCCATCCAAGCAAGATAGTTAAATTAGTTGCCCTATTGATATATTTCTCATTTAAAAAAATGGTCTGTAATTGTATAAGTAGCAAATGCTTTTATACATTGGAGTTTGATACATTTTAAAAAAATTAAAGCTATTGAGCCTAAACCAAGTAGCGCTAAGTATTAGTGAGTGGTGGAAAATTTTACAATGGATTAAAATATCCATCAAAAATTGGTTAATAGCATTCTCTGACATCAACAGCCATACCAGTGAATGGAGATTTCTATAGTATTCACTATTTTAAAATATCGGAGTGCTAAATGTCAGCCAATAGGGGAGTAATAGAAAATGGGTACAAGGTTTCTTTGGAAGGTAATTGAAATATTCCACAATTAGAATGCAGTGGAGCTTACACAACTGTAGACACACTGAATTGCATTGGTTTCTACATTGAAAACAAGTAAATTTTATGGTATGTGAATTACATTCTCAATAAAGGTGTTCAGGAATGCAAGCAGTAAAAGCAATGTGTTAGGACACAGGCCAGTCCTCTCTCTGAATTAGGGAGGATCCCCCAAATAAACAACCGCATGGTCTCCTGTGTGGGAGCACTGAAAGCAGTAGTCATCAGACTCCTCAGGGAGACGACAAAGCCATCAACAGCAACAAAATCATAGTGGGTAATCGGCAGATGACCGACATGCTCCTTGGCCTTTCTGAGTGGGAAATATTCTTGCCGACATAGCAATTGGTCACATGAGGCCAAAGAATACAGGGAAAGTCACAGAATGCTCTTTAGAGATGCCAGCAAAGAACTTCCAACAGGAAAAGGACCACATGGATGCTTTTAGGGAAACGATGAAGCATTGGGGACTTGCACTGTGACTGGAATGACTGAATTTGTGTAGGCACAAACAAAACTGGGGCAAAGATGGCATGCACAAAGGCCAAGAGATGAAATGAATGACCACAGAAAGGAAGTGGGAGCAGGGAGGAGATGTGGCGCCCAGAAACAGCACTGGTATTGCAGCAATGACCAGGCCAGCTGCATCAGGTTTTTAAAAACCTACCAGCAAAGTCTGTATTTGGTCTTAACTAGCAACAGGGTCTAGGACCTAAGTTCTAGAGAAGGAAAAGATAAAAAACAGTGTTTGTAGGTGGGCTGATTTAAAATTGACCTCCCCAATCCTTTGAAAGGGTGAGAGATTTACAGCATTTATTTTAATAACCCCAATAAGGAAACATTTCAGAGGAAAACTTTGGCAATTATGGAGGTTTAAGAGAAGAACAAACGAGAGGGAAGATTCCAAATGGCCACTGATTTTTAAGCCCAAAGGAAGAAACAGAAATAAAATTGAGACATATCACAGTTTGGAAGAGAGAAGATTGGTTTATGTCGGGGATGTTGAAACTGAAGGCAGAACATCTGAACAAAACCGTTCTATCAAATAATGAGTACTTACAAAAAATGAAAGGGAGGGGGAAAAAGAGGAAATACTGCCTGCATCCTTAGCCTTCCTGTCTCATTCTTTGCCATAAGAAACTCAGTCTGTCTCCCAAAAAAAGTCTGAGTTCTCAAAACTACAGTTTTTAAAGATATCTGTTTTATTCAAGGAAGTTGAGTTATAAAACAGTTAAAGTATGAATTAACAAGAATTCCAATGTCTTGAACATATAATTCAACAGCTAGATGTTATTGCTAGTTAGAGTGATTTTCAAGGCATGCGGCATTAGTTCTACAGGAAGATTTGCTTCATGTGTTTTTCTTGTAGAAAAATTAATAATTTTGGCAATGTGTTTGTGATGTTCTTTCTCACACGTGTTGTAGAGGGATATTGTTGTAACTGCTGCTTTGTGTATTCTGGCTCAAAAAGATGATTTCTCACTTACTAAGTTTGAAATCTAAATCATAGGTTTACTGTTGCCAGACAGTAATATAGTAAAGGTAGGATATATTTAAGAAATTCATGTTGTCGTTTTGAATTTTTAACTTTATGCAGAATAAAAAGCCTGTGCAATGTCAACATTGCAGGCATGTGAGGTATAGGCTCATAGTTTGCCTCAGATGAACAGTTTTTGCTAGTTCTGAAAGATCTGCAGGGTCTGTGCTACTGAAACAGCTCATTCCCAAACAAAGCAATAAATCTAGGATTGACAGCTACACAAATCCATCATCAAGTCAGGGAGGCATTGTGCACAATGCCAAGGCATTCAGGTAATTGGAGAATAAGAAGGAAACAGTAGAATGACAGGACCGCCCCGTTGCGATAGATGTCAGAGATCATTTCTAGATTACAACCTGCACAAAATCACCAGATCTGAGAATATAGAAGAAATCTTCAAGTGTTTTTAATGCTAATCACAGAACTCATTAAAATTTTAACCTATCTCTTAAAATATATGTCAGTTAGCCTCTTAAATAACAGCCCCAAGAACTGATGGATTTTTTTCTTCAAGTAAAGACATTTCCAAGAAAAGCCAATGTGATTTACAGTTTTGTGAAAATCTCTGAGTTTTAAAGACCTTTTAATGAAAGTTAAAACCCTCTTAATTCTAATTTATACATTAAGGTTGTGGGCTTTAAGTGGCATTTGCTCAGATACTATGTCCACCCCCACTCCCCAAAAAAAGAGTTTATTTTTTTTAAATCTACATTGTGTGAAATAAATGAATTTGGATATTGGGACCATCAATTACTAGAATTGAAAAACATTAATTTATTAATAACAAGACAAATTTCTTTCAAATTCTCCATAATCTTGTTTTCTATGAAAATTCTTATGACACTACTCACGAAGGCATCTTTTTAAATTTTTACATTATTTCTGATGACAGTATATTTCGTATGTCTATCATGGAAATGTGTATATCTGCTATACAATGTTTCCTTTGGCTTACTGGCACAGCACTAGGGAAAAAAATGGAAAACTGTTTCCAGAAAACTGACTCTCGGTCACATTCTTTAATATTAAAGGCTGTCTCCTTGCTTAAAGAGAGGGAAATATATAAAGGCATAAAAATCAAATGGGTGATACAATTTTAAAAGTTTCTTTAAAAACTATGTTATTACGAGAACTGCAAAAGTTTAGCTGGAAGATATTGTTAATTATACAATTTTTTTTAAATTCCCTTTTCCAAAAGGTGTCATCTCAATAATTCATGGAGGATGGCATGATTTAATGAAGATCTCTAAAGCAGGGAGCTAGTCCCTCCCACCAGTCGCATCAAAATCAGAAAATGACTCTTTTACAGAAATACATAAAATGGGGAAGCACTGTTTGCATTTTTTACATAAATTCGTGAAATTACCGCCTAGAAGATGTGATTACAAACAAGTAAAAATCAAACGTATCCAACTCTAAGGTGGTTCAACACAGAATTTGATATTTGAAACCTGCAAACACTGATAAATGGACTAGAGGAAAGATCTTTTAAACAGCTAACCAGCAACATCTACTGTCTGGAAATGAAACAGCAACAGAAACCATTTCATCCACTATGTGCAGATCCCTGGGGGAAGGTGGCAAGGCGATGCACAGGTGCAGCTCAGCCTGCAAACTAGAATGAACTTGCCTGGTGAGACAGGGAGTACTCTGCAGAGAGTGAGGAAGAGGAAGGGAAGAAAAACAGAAATAGGGAAGCCACAAGCAGAGCAGTGAACCTGTAAAAATACCAGGCAAAGAGGGAGGAAGGCAGGGGACTAGGGAAAGTGTCATGAGCAAGAATTATTTTTCCCCTGAGCACTTAGGACTCTTTGGAGAGAAATTGTCTCTCCTATGCCATTTACTTTCTTTCTCCTCTCTCTATCCTGTTGTCCTCCCTAATTAGACCCCCCCTACAAATCTTCCGGAACTGGAAACCACCTACAAATGTACAAACACTTCTTTGTATCTTTATGCAACTTTCTGCCATTGTTGATGATCCAGTATTTTTTTTCACTTCCTTTATAAATCAAGAGCTTTCTGGCTTTGAGAAAATATAATGAACATTTAAAACTAAAGTGATCCTTACAGCCCATCTAGTCTCTACATTAAACAGATGAGGAAGCTGAAGGAGGAGAATTGGTGTGCCCTTGAGGTCACCCAGCCTGTGAGTGATAAAACCCAGATGGTGTACTAGGTTTCCTCAGATAGGGCTCAGTGAGAATAAATTTTCCTGTAAGGGGGGAACACCTACCAAGCACTCCTCACAGGTTTTCCTAACCCAAGTCTGTTTTTGTTTTGCATGTTTAGAATTTCAGCAGATTTCATAAAATTCTGCATTTTGCTCATTTTTGAACCATTTTGAGGAATTAGCATTTAATATGACTACATAGCTAAAAGAGAAAATAAAATAGACAATTATCTCTAAATCAATGTATATAGCATAGTACATTTCTGAAAAAAACTGACTTTATGTAAATTTTATATTTTGTGGTCTCTTTTAACACAATATTAGCAAATAAAACACCTTTTTATTTTAACTCTTTCTCTCTTTATGCAACTTCCTGTTATAACACTGTCACTCATTGTAGAATGAAATTTCTTAGATCAGTAAGTACTCCTTAATTTTCCTATAATGCAAGTAACTTAGGATATGTTGAATGCTTACCTTTATGGTAAACTTTCTAAATATTATTTTTCATTAATCAATGTTCCAAAGAAGATTTATCTTCTACACTCATATTCTTTTTTTGCAACTATGCAATGACTCTACAAGTCAGCTACCATACAAAGCAGCAAATTGAACCCCTAGAAGGTACTTCATTTGCAAGTTTAAAGTTCTACTTTTTAACTTGAATTAAACATATATTCTCCTTTTTTTCAAGAAATACCCTGGAAATATTTCAAATGTCAAAATTAACAGCCATCTGAAAGTTTTCATATTAATACTTCTATAAAAAAGAGACAACAAAGCCAGAGTATTTTCTGAATCCTTATAAGTTTTAGAAGCTAACAATGTGGAATTTTACCTGTGCTGGAAGACACAAAGGGTTAAATGATCTCTAAGTTTGTATTCTGCAAAAGGGTTCATTGCAAAGAACTACCCTTTCTGTAGGACTTGGATAAAACCTTTGTATGCCCCTTGTTTCCCTATGACAAAGTCAAATGCAGACCCTCCAAATTACCATTCTTTATCTCATAAATGGTTAGCTGAAATCTCTTATTGTCTTCATCAGTGGAAGCAAAAATAATTGTTAACCAAACTTTGGTCTAGCTTCTCCCCTCCTCTACTATCTCAGTGCCTCTCTTTCATCTTCTCTACACCAGTTCTTTCTTTCTTTCTGGCCTCACTCACTCCTCTCATAAAGGAAACAGCCTTCCCCTTACACTTGAAAGACTCCAAGACCTTATGGGCACAGTATTCTCCCTACTGCAATAATCTCTTTCCCTCTAGCAATAATTCTTTTGAATAAAGCTTCTCCTTACTAAGTTCAGTTTTGTTTTTTTTAATTTGACAAAATCAAGAATCCTAATTAAAGTTGAGGGAAATAGACTAAATAAAAGAGATCAGAATTAAAAGATAAAATATTCTTTCTGTAGAAGCAAAAGCATGTAAAGAAAACTGACATTTCTCCTATTTTTTATTTACTCCAAAACAAAAATGCAAACCCCTTACAGAGCAGGACTTCTCAAATAAATGAAAAGTGAAATTATTCTATTTTATACTTTTGCAAATTCTTCTAAAAGCCCCAGTGTTTTCCACATTTTGTCCTGCTTTCCAAGTTCTCCAAATTTGCCCAACCTTACTTTCAATGAGTAAAAGAACTACTGCTTTAGTATTCACTTACTAAGTCTTCTTGCAACTCACTATTTTGCAGCAAGATGAGAAATCTAAATATCTTTATACAAAATTCTTGTCAACATGCTCGGTACTCAGTTGTTTCCCAGAAAAGGAATTTAATTTTTCAATGACAAGAACCACATTGTGAAGCCCAATGCTACTGCAAATCTTCAGGACATTTCTATGGCCAGAACTGACCAATACCATATGCCACATTATGTAAACAAATATGTACCAATGGGCTCAATTGTATAAGCCACAGGAGGAAACAAAAATGATGAGCTGAACAGATGTCTTTGAAGCATAATCATTTCTCTGGCAATCCAGGAGACAAAGACCCTTTGCTATGTGGAAACAGGTTGAAAATCTTTATAGACCACTTTTTATTTAAATATATATACATACACACACCAATGAAACAATTAGTTGGATTTTCATAAACATAGCAGATCCAGGTAAATGTGAATTAATTTAGCAAGTGCCTTTCCACACACATTGGGAAAAAAACACTCATTTCCCTTGACATTAGTTCCAGGCTCAGATCCAACGCCTATATACTCTGATTCGTTTCTGCTATGTTTATTGAATGCTGTTGTCTATTTGTTTCTTCACTCATTAAATATTTATTGGTCTCCTACTATGCACTAAGCACTAGGGACAGTCATGAACAAAAGAGACAAAAATCTCTGTCCTCATGGAACTTGCAGTCTAAACAGAAAATAAACCAGATAAATGAGTGAAAAATACAGAATGCTAGATGAATTTTGTGCTAAGGAGAAAAGCATAAAGCTGAAAAAGGGATTCTGAAATGTGTGGTGGGGCAGGAGGGTTTCAGACAATGAAAAGGTGAGGCTTGAGTGAAGATCTCAAGAGAGTGAGGGAACCAGTCATGCAGAAGTGTCAGAGGAAACAATCCCAGCAAATCAAACAGCAAGTGCTAAGGTCTAGCGGTAGGAATCCTGCCACATGCAAAGCTAAGCAGGCAGAGGATATAAAGCTGAAGAATCTCAAAGAGCTTCAAATCTAGTAAAGAGCTTTGAATGCAGATTTTTCTAAAACAAATACCAAATAGTTTTAAAAGTTGGAAGAGAGGCACAAGCATCATTCCATAGCAGTTCAGAAAAGGAAACAAAAGTATAATTGGGCAGCCTCAGCAAGCAGAGTGAGGCAGGGTGACTTCAAATCTGAGAGCCATCTGTACAAAGTATGTGCACCAATGCAGTGGCACCCAAGGGACCAACTTGGGTGAGGACCAAAAAAAGGGGAAAATGTGCAAATATTAAAACTTTTATAGATACATATAAATATGTGAAAGATGAATATGATGAATTGCAGCATTATGTTTATAGCATAAATAATGTTTGGATGAATGCAAAATATATACTTCCCTGTGCGTAGAGCTTTCCTTGGTATATGTGGTATGGACTTGTTCATATATTTGTTAGTTGAAAAAGAAATGTTCTTATGTCAAATATTAATACCTGACAAATGGGTGTGGGAAGGGCAAGGGAAATGGCATCAGAAGAGAGTCCACAGAGTCAGACAATTACTTCCTCTCACTTTGGCAAAAGACACCATTGAGCAATATCATGAGATGTATCCCCCTTTGTGGCTCCCTCCCCACCAACTCCAGGCTTCCGAGTCACCCTGTCTTCCAGAATCCTTGCCTGTCTCCCTGCTCCCCAGTAGACAAGCATCCCTCATCCTCCTTGCCCTCCTGGACACCCTTTCTTTCAGAAAATATATGCCAGGCCCTAGGGTCTGGGGGATTCAATTATGAACAGGACACGGTCCTTGCCTCAACATGGGGGCTAAGACCAGTAATCAGGCAATTACTAGACATCCGAGGACGGACAGGGCAATGACCCCCATGGGGCGGCAGGAGCAGACAGAGAGGGAAGGGCCAGAAGGGAGGGTTTACCAGACCTGGAGGAGGAGCACTGGGCGAAAGGCCAAATCTTCCCTATAGTGAAGAAACTTCACCAAAAAAGAAGCATCCTACAGCATAAACAACGGCCGGTGGCATAATTCCTTCAGGCATATTTCCTTTCCGGTGTCTTTTTCCCTCATGGCTGCTTAGAGTTCTTTTCCACTTAGTGCAAAGCAAATGGTTTCCAGGGGTTAGGAGAGCACCCATGTAGCTTTGGTGGTAGAGTGGCATCCTCTCAACTTCTTTCCTTCCTGCCCTTTTGTGTATTTCCTGTTTTCAAAGCCTGTGGCTACTCTTTTAAAATCATGAAAAATGGCTTGTAAGAGAATTATTCTAAATTAAAGAAATGATCCCTGGTGGTAGTCACGTGAGAGGAGATGCTTTGGAGCAGGGTCGTTTTAGGGCTCACCTTGAGACCCTCAGGAGGGGAGAGACTGGTGTGTCAGGCCCCTGCAGCACATAACCCACCCAGGAGCTGGGACTTCTGCCATCGCCCAGGAGCCCAGGGTGTGCAGTTCACTCCAGGTTCTGCCCTCACCCTCCCCGGGCACCAGCTGCCCTGGCAGCGTCACCCTCAGTCCTCTCCAAGGGCAATTATGCCCTTCTGCACTTTGGATTAGTGTCTGCATGATGGCAAATAAATAATTATGAATCTCTTCACCTTTAAACTCATAGTTATGAGGGTGCTAGGGATCCTGTCACAATTCTAGTTTTTTCGGTCTGATTTAGAGAAATTAGATCAAAGCCTTCCCCATTAAACTATGTAAGAATTAATGAGTTGTTATTTATTAATATTCCTTAAAGACCAAATGCCCTATTCTGCTATCCTACGTATTATCCCTTTCCAGTGCTCTAAAGCTAGCCCCCAAATCTTTATTTAAAGTATATAGTCTGTATACCGTTTTACAGCTTAGAAAACATAAAATAATATGTAAGTTGGTGGTCATTTCTCATACTACTTTCTTCCTTTTTTAATATTTGTAAAAATATTTTATATACTTGAATTTTAAGTCCTATTACTAATTAAAATATATTAGCGTAAATACCCTTTAATTCCATTTTCTAGTTGCAAAAACAGAATTTAAAATATTTGCAAGGAGTATACATATTCCAGCATTCTTGAAATATTATAAAATCAAAATGGAAAGGTACTAGTGATGTTGAAATTTAGATCAATATTCAGATCGAGATGATATTAGTCTGTGTATATTTATAATTTTAAAGCAATATTTTAAAAGTTAACCTTAGCATAAAAGTAAGTTTATTCTAAAAGAATAAAGAAAAGACTAGGGAAGACTTCCATTGTCTTATTTTGGGGCCTGTTAACTACAATTAAACAGAAAAGCTATCACAGCATTTTTTTTTTTTTCCATTTGCAATAAGCATAGTTGAAAAGCAATCATTTGCTGCCCCCTGGCTGTAAGGAGATTCCTTACCAGTAAAACTGTCTAAATTCTGAATATTCAGACAGTGGAGAATTTGGAGGATCTGTTACCTCCTACAGATATCCGGGTACTAATTAATATTGGTTAATATTCTGAACTTTTAAATCAGAATGCCTGGATTCAAATCCCAGCCCTACCACAGACTAGCTGTGTATCCACAGTCAGCTTAACTGAACCCCTCTCATCTTCGTTTCCTAACATGTATGAGAATAAAAATAATTCCTATTTCATGGAGTGGTTGGTATGAGAATTAAATGAGCTCAGAAGTGCATAGACAGTGTGACTCAAATGTTGGACATTAATAAATCCTATGCTTAAAAACAAAAACGGGGGGCTGGAGTTGTCCAACATGGCACAAGCACTCCTGGGCTCTGAACTTGCTGCGTTTGTCTCCTCTGCTGTGGCACTTATTGCCTTGTAACATACTACACGACTGTGGCTTTATTGTGTCTGTTATCCTTTGCTTGTATCTTATCACTAAAAAGAACACAGGGATCTTTGTTTTGTTCACTGATAAATGTCCAGCACCCATGTCAGATCTCCAACAGAGTAGACAATAAGTACTTTGCTGTTGAATGCATTTTCTGCCCATAATCTCCTTAATATTCATGAAACCTTAAAGTCATAAGGGTGTCAGGAGTTTTAAAGGACAGCACAAACCCTTTTGTGTTTGCCACGGTGAGAATAAAAAATAAGGGAAATACTTCAACATATAGGCACAGGCAAAGACTTCCTGAATAGCTCAAAAAATAAAAGCAAGAATCAGTAAATGAGATTGTATGAAATTAAAAAGCAGCCGGGCGTGGTGGCGCACGCCTGTAATCCCAGCACTTGGGAGGCTGAGGCAGGAGGATCAAGAGTTCAAAGCCATCCTCAGCAACTTAGCGAGGCCCTAAGCAACTCAGTGAGACCCTGTCTCTAAATAAAATACAAAACAGGGCTGGGATGTGGCTCAGTGGTGGAGTGCCCCTGGGTTCAAGCCCTAGTACCAAAAAAAAAAAATTAAAAAGCTTCTGCACAGCAACAGAAACAACAAAATGAAGAGACAACCTGCAAAGCAGGAGAAAATTTTTGCCAGGTTCTCTTCTGATGGAGGATTAATATTTGAAACATATAAAGAACTCAGCTCAACATTTAAAAGAAAACCCAAACAATAAATGGGTAAATCAACTGAACAGATATTTCTCAATGGCCAAGAACTTTATGGAAAAAAATCAACATCTTTAGTTACTAGGGAAATGTAAATCAAAACTGCATTGAGATTCTATTTCACTCCAGTTAGAATGGCAATCACTGAGAATATGAATAACAAGGACATGGAAAAAGAACTCTCATACACTGTTGGTGAGAATGTAAATTAATATATCCATTGTGGAAATCAGTATAGAGGGTCCTTAAAGAGCTAAAGATAGAACTACCATATGACACAGCTATACCATTCCTTGGTATTTGTGCAAAACAATAAAATCGGCATACTTTAGAGATAGATGAGATACCCATGTTTATCATGGCACAATTCACAATAGCCAAGTTGTGGAATTGACCTAGGTATACATCAATAGATGGGTAGATAAAGAAAATGTGATGTGATATACACGATGGAGTATTATTCAACCGTAAAGAAGAATGAAATTATGTCATTTGCAGGAAAATGGATGGGATTGGAGACCATAATTTTGAGCATAATAAATCAGACTCAGAAATAAAAGTATTCTATGTTTTCTTTCATATATAGAAGCTAGAGTGGAAAAAAAAAAGGATGCCGTGAAATTAAAGTTGAAACCATAAAGATCAAGGAAGAGAGACCAGGGAAAGGGAGGAGGAAAGGATGGGGGAGATCATGGGAAGTGAAATTGGTCAAATTACATTTTTATGTTTATGTAAATATACCATAATAAAACCCATCTCTATATAATTAGTATGAACCAATTTTTTCAAAATTTTTAAACCTGGTTGACTTACTCTGTGACTGATGTTCAAGGCACATAGTATGCAAAATGATTAATGTGCAATTTGTTATCAAGGAGTAAGTGGAGCACAAAATAAATCATTTCAATATAATAAGCAGTAAAAGATTTCAATAATATGTTGAGAATTGAAAAAACAGAGTGTACATCTCTCCAAAAGAAAGAGACAAAAGAGGTAAGATGAGAGGTATTTTCTGGGCAGAAAATGCAGGGTATGTTCAAGTTCAGGAACAGCTTGAAACTGAACCACAAAAGAACAAACCGTCTGGAAGACACAGAGGAACATAGGGGCTTATGATGGGAAGATTTATTGCTGTAATTATTGGAGGAGACACTCTTAGATACATAAGGGCCATTTTTTTTAATATGGTTGTTATTTGGTTTTGTTTGGATTTAACCAGGTGTGGCTAAACACTGAGAGGTTAGGATATCAAGAGGGGCTGGAACAAGCAAGGGAGACCAAGATATAATCGACAGATACCAAAATAGGCAAGCAAGGAATCAGTAAATACAAAACAGAGTCAGAGCAAACCATGAGGAAGACGTCAAGGAGATAACCATGACCCTATTTTGAATGAAAGTTCAAAGCATCATAAGAGTCTTTTGTTAAATTAAGAAGAAAAGTTTTTATGCATCAGCGTGTTAGACCAACCGCTACCAGAAACAGAGAGAGACCAGCCAGAGCTGGGATAATGGAAGAAAAGTACTCAATCCTGGGCCAGAAGAATACATTTATGGAAACTCATATACGATACATGATAAATTCTCCTGGGAAAAGCTATGTTCCAATAAAACTCTCCTTACAAAAAACAGGAAGCAAGTTGGATTGTTTGCCAACCCCTAATCTAGAGTGTGTTTTTCTCTCTTGACTTATCTTGCAGTGAATTTTTTTGTGTGTGTGAGTTTTAAAATATATCGGCACATTAGAGAGATCCCATTTTAAAATAAATATATATATGAATCTACTGTATGGATATAATTCTTGCTATTATAAATAATAGCTACAGTGAATTATAATTTTCATATTTCTTGTGCACATGTATGAACATATATTTTAGATTAATACCTATAAGTGAAATTATGCAGTTTAAATTGATATTGCCAAAATGCCCTCTAATTTTGCACCCCACCAACAATGTATGAGACAAAATGTTCTAGCTCCACATGGCATTATATGGGTATAGAAGAAAATTGTGATCCAACCTTATTATTTTATAGTTCTACAGATGGTTGTTCAGTTGTCCTAAGATCATTTATTACATTATCTTTACCCACTAATTTGAAATGTTATCTGATTAAAACCTTCTGCCTTCAATAGCAGCCAAGAAAAATGTTCCCTATTGACTTACCAAATTAAGAAGTTAAATCTGAATGTTATTTCATCAAAGCTGCCTCTCTTCCTTCTCTATTCACATCTAAGAAGCAATTTTATTTTGATTTTGTTTTTATCAATCTATAAAAGAGATATGGAGATTGATTTAGATATACACATCATCTATGGTCTGATATTGAAAACAACACAACTAGCTCTCAATATAATAAGCATGAGAATCAAATAGTTACATGTGTGTGTTTTTACTGTGTATGTTACTGTATTGTCTTATCCATTTCAAAATTCTGCAATTCTATGCAAAAAGTGTATGAAGATCTGGACTCACAACCTGGAGGTTATGTCAAACTCAAGTTTTAAGGAGAGAAGAAACCCTTTTCTGGGGTATTTCCCCTATAGCAACTGACTTTGAGTAATGTAAAGCTAAAGGTAGATTATCTACATTATCATTCTAGATCTTCTAAATCCACACATTCTTTTGAATTCTGGACCATATGATAGCCATTAGCCACATGTAGCACTAGGGCACCTGAAACTTGGATAGTTGAAATTAAAATGGACTACTAAATTCACAGCAGATTTCTAAGACATAATAAAAAATGTAAAATATCTCAATAATTTTATATTATTTATCATTGGGACCTCGTGGAGCATGCCTGTAATTCCAGTGACTTAGGAGGCTGAGGCAGAAGGATCACAAGTTCAAAGCACCTCAGCAACTTAGCAAGGCCATAAGCAACTCAGTGAGACCCTGTCTCAAAATAAAAAATAAATGGACTGGGAATGTGGTTCAGTAGTAAAGCATCCCTGGGTTCAATCCCTGGTACCAAAAACAGAGAGAAATTCCTTGAGGACTATTAGTATCATCAATAGGACTATTACTATCACCAATAAGAGAGATGGCCAACATGTACCTCCAGACATGATATTTTGAAAATGAAAAACCATCAACTATGCACTTCATTGGTCAATCTCTTTCAAGGAAACATTGGACAAGCATAAAATGATGAATGTTCTATGAGAAAAGTGGGGCAAGAAGACTGGGAACTACATATTCTTAAAGAAGGCAGATGAGGAAATGTTCCATACTGAAGAGGACTAGAGAGGGAAAACAATTGATTGCAATAACTTCCCTAGGTTGGAGATTTTACTGCACAGGAATAAATGCCTTTAAGATATTATTAGGTCAGCAAACAAAACTGGAATACTGATGGTAGATTAAAGTATTAAATCAATGTAAATTTATGAAATTGGTAACTTCATTGAGATTATGTAAGAGTATTTATATTCTTGTCAAGTGAACACAGAAATGTTTAAAAGGCTATAGCTGATGTAACCCTCAAATATCTGATAAAAAATTATGTACACACACACACATATCCATGCATACATATACAATGAAAGTAAATGATAAAGTAAATGGGATAAAATGCTAGCAATGGAGAACCTGAGTATTCTTTTTATATTTGCAGTTTTGGTAAGCTTGAAATTGTTTTCCACGTAAATTATTTTAAAATGCCCCAAAACATGGAGCACTTCAAAGGATGATCAACTTTACCACTATTTAAGGAAATTCAAATTTAAATATTGAGAGTTTCATTCACTATTGGCAACAATTTAAAGGATAGTTAATATTCACTAAAGATAAAAATATAAATAATCTCACACAAGTGCTGAGGGGAATGCATATTCTTTTTGAAGGACAATTTGGTACTACCAATCTATACTTTAAACCTAACAATTCAGTGTCTTGGAATTTGTCTTACAGAAATGCACACATTTATGCACATTGATACTTACTTCAGTATTGTTTTAATAGCAAAAATTGGTGAACAGCCAGGTGAAGTAGCACACGCCTGTAATTCCAGTGGCTTGGGAGGCTGAGGCAGGAGGATCACGAGTTCAAAGCCAGCCTCAGCAAAAGCGAGATGCTAAGCAACTCAATGAGACCTGTCCCTAAATAAAATACAAAATAAGGCTGTGGATGTGGCCCAGTGGTCGAGTGCCTCTGAATTCAATCCCTGGTATCCCCCTCCCAAAAAATTGGTAAACAGTCTAAATATCCAATGATAGGTTAATGACTAAATGCATAGTGGAAAGTTCACACCACTGCATACTATATAGCCATTAGACAAAGTAAGATAGGTGCAGGTATTCCATCATAGAAGAATTTCCAAGATATATTACCAATTATTTTAAATTTACAAGACACTCTGTGTAGAGTAATCCCATTTAAAAATAAATTTGTGTCATTGTATGTTTTTGTGTTCATAGAAAAGAAATCTGTGTGTGTGTGTTTGTAGAGAGAAAAAAACAGAGAGAAAAATCTTTTCCATATATATGTATATATGTACATATATAGTCTATGAACATATAATATACACATATATATAGTCTATGTATATATAATTATGCATCTATGGTAATTATTCCTTCCAAAATTCTACCCACTAGAAGAGAAATTCTTTATCAAAAGAAATTTTTGAGATGGAATGAGAAAAATAACCAGGATAACACAGTGGCTATTTGTGTTAGTCAGATTTTCATCCTATGACCAAAATACCTGACAGGAAGAACTTAGAGGAGTAGAAGTTTATTTTGGCTCTTGGTTTCAGAGGTTTCAGTCTATGGAGGGCCAAGTCTATTCCTCTTAGCTCAAGGTGAGGCAGAACATCATGGCAGAACAGCAGTGGCAAAGGAGTACTGCTCTGCTCATAATGACCAGAAAAAAGAAAGAGAGAAAGGGGAAGAGGCAATAGTGAAGATGAACCCTTCTAAGACATGTCACCAGTAACCCACCTCCTCTAGTCATATCCCACCTGCCAACAGTTACCACCCCCTTAGTGCATTCAAACTAGGATGGACTGATTCTGTTAATCTAATCATTTCATTTCTAAATATTCCTGAGTCAACAAAGAAGCTCTTGGGGACATCTAATATCCAAATCATAACAACGATGGGAGTAGCCAAGATGTCCATTTGGCACTCAGGTCTCAGAGGAACTTTATGCAGAAGAGGACTTAACAGGGCATACCAAGGAACCAGCATTGGTAAGCCATGTGGCAGTGATACACAGAAGGACTAACAATGATGTCACCAGGAATGTGACATACAGAAGATCAGAGTGGAGCTTGGACACCAAGGCAACTCTGGGGAAGACAAGTAGAGGAGATTCTTCCAATGTTGTGGAAAGGGGATGTGTTGGTAGACACCATTGCCTGTTGATCTTCAACATGCGGGCTCTAGGAAGTCATTGGTCTATTATACCCAATCTCATTTTATGTGCGTACCTTATAAGAAGGAACTCAAATGAAATTCTGTTCAATGGTTTTTTAAAAATAAGTCCACAAAGACTCTGACCTACCTCATTATTCACCAATGGATTTCGTGACCTTTTTAAGAAGGGTCAGAGGAAAGTGAATTCAGAATCCACCAAAGTCTAACATACAAATGGGAAGCTGTACTAATTCCCTAGATGTCTTCCATATCAAATAACAGCAATGATAGTGTGAGAGACTATTCCAGAGCAGCTGAGTCAGAGTCTACATGAGGAAAATTCTTGGATAATTCTTGGATATAAAGAATTCAACAACCTACTAGCTGAGAGCAGACTTGCTGATTTCCCATGGCTTTCAGTTTAACCAATCTTAGTTTCATGCCATTGTTCTGTTCCCTCCCTCATGGCACTTACCTCACTTCAGTATAATTATCTGCTGATCTATTTGTAACCCTACTAGTATACAAGCTCTACGACATGATATTTCATTATCATCATACATCTCCATTGCCCAGCTCAGGGCATAGACATTAGATCCTTATAAATATTTTCTGAATATATGAATGAACTTTGAGAGAAAGATCATGACTATTCAGTTCTGGGGATACTTAAGACCCAAATGACTAGGCACTACTGCGGAGAGGTGCAATTTATTCAGATCCTTAATAACCAGCCACCTATATGAATTTCAATAATCATATTTCTAAGAGTCATATAATCCTTTGAAGGAGAATGGCCTGAGTTCATCTCTAAAAGAGGTTGATATAGCAACCCAAAACCTATAATGGGCTGACTACTAAGGTTAGAATTGATATAGTTAAGTAGTGGTGCATTAACAGTCTTGCTTTTTAAGAGACCCCCAAAAAAAAATACCAGCAGGAAAATATGAACATGGAGACTCTAGAGAAATTAATTCAGGTCTAGAGACAAGAGACAAGTTGGGTATAAGCCAATGCCCCCAGAGATACATGCAGAACTGCCCAGAAATATGGACAGGAAAAACCAGAACTTAACTCTAAAACTCCAAGACAAGAGTGTGATTAAAATCATTAGCTCAAACTCAGGATGGGGAGGTCTTCCCCAAGTGAGGTTTGCTCAGCTACTGAATTAGGGAAGAAACTAGAAGTCTTCTAATCTCATTGACAGTAGTAATGCAGAATAGATACTGAATCAAGGAAGATATTCATTTAAAAGAGTCAACTAAACATCAATATGTAAGACCATCCCAGGTGATCTAGTTGTCTGTACTTGGAGTAAAGACACAGCTTCATACCAGAACAATGGTGACCAGTAATGTTCTCACAATCAAATCTTACCTGGAATGGAAGGTAAAACTTAAGTCATAGGAACCACCTTAAATGATCTGTAGGAACTCCTAATGCTTTGGGAAAAGAATTGCAGATAAATACAAATTCCCTAAACAACAGAAAAGTTCACGAAGCAGAAAATCTGTACAAAGAATCTGAAAATTAGTAGGAGTGGCAGAAAACACTGTTGTCCAGGGCATATTCATTCCCCCCTCTTTATTAATAGAACCCCAATTTTTTCCACTTAAGCAAGGTTCTCTGCTAGACCACATTTTATCCAGAAAAGCAGTTTTCTGTGCTAGAACAGGATAGGGGCAAGAAGCAATTTTAAGTTCTGGTTTTCTATTTCACTGCAAGCTGACTATAGTTAACAATATTATACATTTCAAAATAACCAGAAGAGAGGAAAATGACTAGAAATAAATCATCAAATTAGAGAGGATGAATGACTTGATTTGATTGTTATACAATGTATACATGTATCAAAACATCACCTTATATCACTAAGTATATATAACTATGTATCCATTAAAAACAAAACTAAATAAAGTCTATAGTTAAAAATTAAATGAAAAGTTAAAATATTATTTTATTTTTTATTGTAACTTAAGATTCTGGTCCCATTTCTAAGTACATACTTTAGAGAAGTCTCTATGAGACCAATAAAAAGAAAAGATACATGGCGTTCCAAATTATAAAGGAAGCTATACATTAAATCAAGAATACTGTGATTGAAAAGTACTTAAAGAATGCATATAACACTGTTCCATCACAATTCATAACATAAGTTTTAGATGGGTTAAAAATGACTTGCATCAAATTAAACCTTATACAAGTTATAGGGGAAAAAGGTAAATGTTTAATTGATCTCAACTTGGGAATAAGTCTTTCAGAAATATAAAAGCAAATTACAGTGGTAAATACCACTAAAGTGGACCACATAAATACGATTGTCTGCTTTTTTGAAAACATAAAGAGGCAAATTAAAAATTGAAAATGCACATACATGTATTTAGCAAATACGTGTTCAAGAAAAGTGCATTGACCATCTATTACATTTGTTCCTGGTCGCCCTCTGGTATGTTCACATATACTCATCGTATCCGCACAGATGCAGTCCAAAAATCAGCAGGATCCAACCAGATATTTTACATATAGTTGTGATCATCACTATGGAGAAGTAGAATATATCAGATAGGGTCTAACAGTGGGTCTACATGTTCCACAGTTTTGTTTTTTTTAAAGCAAAAAATATGTGGGAATTTTTTTAGGAAAGAATTTTAGGTTTTCCCTCTCCCTCTCCCTCTATCTTACAGTACTGAGGACCCAACCACCCAGGGGCACTCTACCACTGATCTTCATCCCCAGTCCTTTTTTATACTGAGACATGGTTTTGCTAAATTGCCCGGGCTGGCCTTGAACTTGCAATTCCTCTGCCTCAGCCTCCCAAGTAGACAGAATTATAGGCATGCACCACCATGCCCAGCATGAAAAAATGTATTTGGGCATGAAATAATATATATCTCAGCATGAAAAAAATATATTTCTTTTTAGCACATGTTTCAAAAATGTTTAAATGTTTCATTTACTTCCAGAATATAGATCTGGACTATAATAAATCTCTGCATTTTTCACTTCACAGCATTTATCATATAAACACTGTGTTTATTAGCTTCTGCTATCACAATGAGAAGTATATCTAAAAACTGGTAATCTGAAGAAATATTGCTCTTTCTTCTCTTTAGATCAACCCTGTGAATATTATACATCATAAGTGTCTCCAGTACAAGTAAAATGTATTATTTCAAATAGACTATTGTAGAATTTTAGGCTTTTATGCAAAAGTATAAAAGCACAAAGAGCTATGATTTAACCCAGGTTTTTCTATAATATTCTGTTGTTAAAATATAAACATACTGATTCATTGACCATTGAGCTAATAGACAAAATGGGTACTTCAACTCTTTATTCAGCAGGCTAACTATTCCCAAAACAATCTCAGAGAGATTGCTTCAGTGAGGAACTTGGAGTTTTCAGTTTAAAATGGTGCTCACTGTTCAAAATATTCAGCAGTGAAGGTACAAAGTGGGCCTGACAAATCATGCCAGAACACAGGTATTCCTGTAACGCCAACATGCTTTATCTTATAAATCTACCAAGAAGTTTCTCTTGGTCTTGAGTCATTTAATCCTTTAGAATATTTTATCTCTAGTTAAAACGGTTTAGTATTGGCACAGAGTTAGACCAACAGGCCAATGGAATAGAATGCCCCCAAACAAACCAACCTATGCACAGAAAATGGTTATTCCATTGAAGTAGTAATAAAAATAAGCTGGGGATGAATAATTCAATAAATTAATTTGGCATAAATGGTTATCCATATGGAAAAGAATAAATTAGATCCTCACCTCATAACATATACAAAAAATAAATTCTAACTTGATCTAACTTAATTAAAAACCTAAAATTAAAAACTCCTATCCTGCAAAAGTTATTACAAACAACATGAAAAGACAATCTGTATCGATACTCTAGAGAAAAATCAAGTATTTACACACTGCAGCATATTTTGTGATTACCAAAACTGAAAAAAACCAACATCAGCACTGTGATTCATTCATACAATAGAAATCTATACTGTACTAAGTGTAACAACACAGAGAAACCTCTAAAACGTCATGTTGTATTTTAAAAAATAAATTTCAAAAAGATATGAAAAATATTGTACCAGTTTCAAAAAGTTTTTTAAAAAACGTATTATTAATGCATTCAAAGCAAAAATACAAAAACAGGCATGAGAAAAATACACACCAACTTGAAGAAAGGAACTACCATGAGAAAAAGTACTGGTCAGAGGAGTAATTTTTATCCTGAGGAAAAAAAGAATGGGGCTTTAACTTAATCTGGAATTTGATTATTAAAAATCTGAAGCAAATACAAAATAATCTACCCAGTTAGTATATAGGTGTCTGTTAACTACTTTCTATATGTTTGACATATTTCATAATCTAAATAAATCCTGTAATGCCCAAGGCAAAATACAGAAAGAAATACAAACAAAAATCCTATTTTTATAAGATTGCCTTTAGGTTTACTATATATATTATCCATATATATACTCTGTCTCTACCTTCAGGTAGGTAGCTACACAGATGCAAATAGATCAACCTACAGCAATCTTCACCTAATATTAACATACCCATTTTATTATGATAGCTTTGATATTTTTTTCCTTAATATGCTTTTCAGTATTAATGGGATTTCTTCTCTCTCTCCCCCACCCCCCGCCACCAACTCCCGGCTAAGTTCAATAAACTACTGATGGTATGTGACAAAGTAGGACTCCCTAAGCCTCTCACCTTCTTCAGGGGGTTTAGGATGGAAACTGGAAAGAGGGGGGATTCTATGAGTTGAAGCAGGGACTCTCCAACAGCTGAAAGTCCTTCTAGTCTTTTCATGTTCTTGCTGAGGTGGGTGGTCCAGGGGGCTCTTGAAGGCCATGCTAAGGTCAACCACCCTGTTGCCATAGCAAAATTTTCATACCAGGAAATGAGGTTGACAAAGTGATTGTTGAGGGTAATGTCAGCCCCAGCATTGAAAGTGGAAGACTGGGTGTGACTGTTAAAGTCACAGGAGACAATGTAGTGCTAGGCATGGTCCAGAATGCCCTTTGGGGGACCTTCTGATGCTTGCTTTGCCATCTTCTTAAGGTCATCATATTTGGTAGCTTTCTCCAGGTGGCAGGTCAGATCCATGATCAACATGTTGGAGGTGGGCACATAGAAGGCCATGCCAGTGAGCTTCCCATTCAGCTCAGGGATGACCTTGCCCACAGTTTTGGCAGCACCAGTGGATATAGGCATGATGTTCTGGATAACCCCATGACCATCACATCCCTGTTTCCCAGAGAAGCAGTTGGTGGTCTTCTGGGTGGTCGTGATGGCCTAGACTGTGATTATGAGTCCCTCCACAATGCCAAAGTCGTCATAATGACCTTAGTTAAGGGGACTAGGCAGTTGATGGTGCAGATGGTCTTGAGGAAGGTGTCAGACTTCTTATGGTTCACACCCATCACAAATATGGGGGCATCAGCCGAAGGGACAGAGTTGATGACCCTTTTGCCTCCACCCTTCAGGTGAGCTCCAGCAGCCTTCTTCATGGCGGTGAAAATATCAGAGGACTGCAGAACATATTCCCCATCCAACATCACCCCATTTGATGTTGGTGGGCTCTCACTCCTGGAAGATGGAGATGGGTTTTCCATTGATGACAAGCTTTTCATTCTCAGCCTTGACTGTGCTATTGAATTTAGCATGAGTGGAATCATACTGGAACATGCAAACCACGTAACTGAGATAAATGAAGGGGTCATTGATGTGACAATATCCACTTTGCCAGAGTTGAAAGCAGTCCCGATGACCAGGAGCCCAATATGACCATATCTATTTATTCCAACTTCCACCATGGTGTCTGAGGGACATAGTTGGCACCGCATGAAAAGATGTGGCTATCTATCAAACAGGGAGAAGCAGAGAGCCTCAACTACTAATAAACATGTATCAATTTTTGTCTAAAAGTCAAAACTTTTTGCTTTATTTTTTCATACTTTATTCACATTTCCTTAATCTTTACCTAATGTCCATTTGCTTTTCCAGGATCTCATCTGGGATACCACATTGCATTTGCTTCTCATTTCTCCTTAAGCTCCTCTTGGCCATCATAGTTTTTCAAACTGTCCTTGTTTTTTTATGACTTGACAGTTTTGAGGAATACAAGTCAGGTTTTTGTAAAAATATTCCTCATTTATTTGATGTTTTTCTCATGATCACACTGGGGTTATGCGCTTAGGGGAGGAAGAACACAGGTGTGATATATAATTTTCATCATGTCATATAAAGTTTACTTATGCTACACACTAGTAAAAATAACTACCACTTTCAGTATCGACCTTGACTGCCTGCTCAGGTAGTTTTTGTCATGTTTCTCCACTATTAAGCTATTTTTTCTTCTTGTCAGTGCTGGGAATCAAACCCGGGGCCTTCACGTGCTTAGCAAGCATTCTACCACTGAGCTATAATCCCAGCCACAAAGCTACTCTTTTTTCCAATTTCCATGCTATAATTTTTTTTCCACACATAAGAATTGGTCAGTTTTACTCCACCTCCTTGAGGACACTGTGTCTACAAAAATTGTTCAGAATTCTTCTGCATGGGAGATTCGTCTCTTTTCCATCTATTTCCTTATTTATTTATTCATTCAATCATTGATTTATTTCAGCAAGGATTCAGGGATATTGACCTTTTACTCTGGGTTATATTCCATTACTATTTTGTTGCTCAATTGTTTCAACTTTGGCCATAGCTCTTTCAAGTGACTCCTGTGTCTCTTTGACACAACACCCCCATGTGTGTCTTTATCTTATTCTGTATAAATTTTTCAAATCATTGTGAAAAAAGATTAATGTATAAATAATTAGAGAAATGCAATGGGTATATTAAAAGTGCTTATACATGCCAAGCACAGACACCTTAAAGATAAATAAAATTGCTGATATAACTTAGCTAACAGTATTAGCTAGACAACATTATTTAAAAGATATATAAGATATATCTATCTTATATTTTGAATTTTTCAAACTAGGAAACACTGATAAATCTATGATAGCAATATAAAAAAACATTTATGGAGCATTTACTAAGACAGGTAGCATACTAAGCATTTAATCCTCACAACAACCTATGGCTAAACCTTGCAAAACATAAGACTTAGTTTGCTCCCTGAATTATCAGAATCAATATCACCTAAGAAAGTGCTATAAATGCAAGTTCTTTGTCCTCACTCCAGACCCACTGAATCGGAAAATCCAGGGCTTGGGCCAACAAAGCTGTGTTTTCCAGATGTTCCAGATGTATTCTAATGCTTGAGAGAGTGACAGCATCAGACCTTAAATCCTGGTATTAGACATAAAAGCCCATCAAATCCCACGTGTTTAATTACTTAATCATATTCCCTATTACGGAGAATAATTACAGGTGATTTCTGCCTAAATATTTGTCATAAAAGAAGCATCTAGGGCAGTCTCAATCTATTCCTTGGCTTCTAGTATTCGACCAAATAAGTTTATGTACTAAATTCACCACTAGAGGGAGCTCCCACATCCAGCCCCTCATATGACAATGTTTAAAAAGCAAAAAAGTGAACAAAATCAACAAAAAAATTAAAACTCATTGGAGAAAAGTTTTAGCTATGTGTATTAATATTAAAACAGTTTGCTTGATCTATCACTGAACAGCTGCATTTGAAGTAATATTGTTAGGCATGAACCCACTGTTAACATAAATACAATCTAGCATGGTTGGTCACTTAACATGTTTGTTCACATCTGCCTTATGTATGTGTTTGTGTATGGTGCTGGGATTGAAGACAGGGCCGTGGGTATGCAAGGAAACTGCTATACCCCTCAGTTCCACTCCCAGCTCCCAATTGTTCATTTCAAAAATGGGACCAGGGGGCCAGGCGTGGTGGTGCACGCCTGTAATCCCAGCACTTGGGAGGCTGAGGCAGGAGGATTGCGAGTTCAAAGCCAGCCTCAGCAATTTAGTGAGGCCCTAAGAAACTCAGTGAGACCCTGTCTCTAAATAAAATAAAATTAAAAAAAATAGGGCTGGGGATATGGCTCAGTGGTGGAGTGCCCCTGGGTTCAATTCCCAGTACCAAAAAAAAAAAAAAAAAAAAAAAAATGGGACCAGGGGAAGAGAGGCAAAAGCTCAGAGTAGCAAAATAATAATATTTAAACAAAACAATGTAATTTAAACTGCATTATCACCTCTAAAGTCCCAAAGAAGACAACCTGGAAAAGAATTCAAAAAAGGATCCAATTGATTGTGTGGCAGCTCCTTCCGTCTTGCTCAGATTACTTGAGTTCAGGAATGGTAAATTCAGCACCTGGTATGTGACAAGTACTCATCAACAAATGCTAAATAAATGAATCAATGTAGCTCTTTGCCTCCCCCAGACTCCTCTCAAGTCATTCCAAATAAATTGGAATTCATAAGTGTTATATAAAATAATATCATGCTGTTTTTCATAATATGCAAATATCATGTAGTAGTGTAAGAAAATTAAAAGCCTATAATGTTTGAAACCTGAGATTTTGGAATTCTGTATTCAAAAATGAATGTGACATATAACTTCCTTGTTTTGTTTTGTTCCCATTCAGAAACCAGAACTACTACTGAGCCATATCCCCAGCCTCTCTTTTATGTTTGTTTATCTTTTTATTTCTTTTTAGATGTACATAACAGTAGAATGTATTTCAACATATTGTACAGACATGGAGTATAAATTCCCATTCTTGTGTTTGTGCATGATGTGGAACTACACTGGTCGTGTATATGAACATAGGAAAGTTATGTCCAATTCATACTGCTGTCTTTCTTATTCCCATCTCCCCTCCCTTCCCTTCATTCCCCTTTGTCTAATCAATGAACTTCTATTATTTCCTCTGCCCTTTATTGTGAGAAGCATCTGCTCATCAGAGAGACCATTCAGCCTTGTGTTTTTGGAATTGACTTATTTCACTTATCATGATATTCTCCAGTTCCATCCATTTACTGGCAAATGCTATAGTTTCATTCTTAAGACTGAGTAATAGTCCACTGTGTGTATGTACCACATTTTCTTTATCCAAGTCATCTGTTGAAGGGCATCTAGTTTGGTTCCATAGTTTTGTTATTTTGAACCGAACTGCTATAAATATTGATGTGGCTGCATCACTGCAGTATGCTGATTTTAAGTCCTTTGGGTATAAACCAAGGAGTGGGATAGCTGGGTCAAATGGTGGTTCCCTTCCAACTTTTCTGAGGAATCTCCATACTGCTTTCCATAATGGTTGCACCAATTTGCAATCCCACCAGCAACATATGAGTGAATCTTTTCCCCACATCCTGCCAATATTTATTGCTATTTGTATTGTTGATAATTGCCATTCTGACTAGAGTGAGATGAAATCTGTTTCTTTTTGTTTTTTGTTTTTGTTTTTGTTTTTGTCTTTGGTACTGGGGATTGAACCCAGAGGCACTCTACCACTGAGCCACATCCCCAGCCATATTTTGTATTTTATTTAGAGACAGGGTCTCACTGAGTTGTTTAGCGCCTCACTAAGTTGCTGAGGCTGGCTTTGAACTCGCGATCCTACTGCCTCAGCATCCCAAGTGCTGGAATTACAGGCGTGCGCCACCACACCTGACTCATTGTAGCTTTGATTTGCATTTCTCTAGAGATGTTGCTAGAGATGTTGAACATTTTTTCATGTATTTGTTGACCAATCCTATTTCTTCCTCTGTAAAGTACCTGTTCAGTTTGTTTGCCCATTTATTGATTGGATTATTTGGGGTTTTTTGGTGTTAAGTTTTTTGAGTTCTTTATATATCCTGGAGAGATTAATGCTCTATCTGAGGTGGCAAAGATTTTCTCCCATTCTGTAGGCTCTCTCTTCATGTTCTTAATTATTTCCTTGCTGTGAAGCTTTTAAGTCTAATTCCATCCCATTTATTGATTCTTGATTTTATTTCTTGAGTTTCAGGACTCTTGTTGAGGAACTTGGTTCCGAAGCCAACATGGGCCTACTTTTTCTTCTGATGGGCACAGGGTCTTTGGTCTAATGCCTACGTTCTAGATCCACTTTGAGTTTTGTGCAGGGTGAGAGACAGGGGTTTAATTTCATTTTGCTCCATATGGATTTCCAGTTTTCCCAGCACCATTTGTTGAAGAGGCTATCTTTTCTCTAATGTATGTTTATGGCACCTTTGTCTAGTATGAGATAACTGTATTTATGTGGGTTTGTCTCTGTGTCCTCTATTCTGTACCATTGGTCTTCATGTCAGTTTTTGTGCCAATACCATGCCATTTTTGTTATTATAGATCTGTAGTCTAATTTAAGGTCTCGTGTTGAGGTGCCTTCTGTGTCCCTTTTCTTGCCAAGCATTGCTTTGGCTATTCTCACACTCTTATTTTTGCAAACAAATTTCATGAATGCTTTTCTATTTTTATGAAGAACATCACTTGAATTTTAATAGGAATTGCATTAAATCTGAATAGCACTTTTGTATACCTTCCTTCTTTCAAATATAGCATGTCATTTATTTTTGTTAAGAACTTTGCCAAACATAATCTATCTTAAGAGAGCATGAGAAAGAGAAGGGAAGGTGTCTGCTATAGTGGAAAGAACATTAGACAAAGAAGACAAAGAGTTTAATTCCGGTTTCCCTACTATCTTACCATGTGATCTTGGCCAAAGCTCTCAACCTTCCAGGTCTGCAGCTCTGTTTTAATTAAAAGGATGTGTCCTAGGAGAAAAGTTAGCCATAAGAAAGACACAGCATCTGAGTAGTGAAAAGACTTGAGAGCAACTGCACTGATACATGTTTTGAAATGTCTGTTGACAAGAGAATAAGATCAAGGACCCAGACCTCAACTAATAATGCCTATTTGTTCAAAATTTCTATACAGCACATAAGTCATTTGCTAAAAGCTTTATGTTACATGATGAATAAGCTAGCCCTTTTTCCAATATGTCAATACCTTCACACTGATACTAAAATAAGAATTGTGCTAATTGTATACATTGCATGACCAGGCCACAGGTGCCCAGATGTTTTGCCACATATTATTCTGAGCATGACTTTGAAGGTGTTTCTGAATGAAATAATAATTTTAATCCATAGCATGAGCAAAGCAAATTGCTCTCCCTAATGTAAGTAGCTCTTATGCAATAATTGAAGATCTGAATAGAACAAAAAGACTGAGGAAGAAGAACTGCTCCTACTGGCTGCATGACATGGGACATCAGCCTTTTCCGGGTTTCTGACTAGGACTGAGGCATAGGATTTTGGGGGTCTAGATGCCTCCAGATTTCAGACTGGAACTTATACTATCATCTCTCCTAGTTCTCAGGCCTTTGGACTTTGAGACTCCACATTGGCTCTCCTGTGTCTCCAGCTTAAGAACTGAATATCTTGGGATTTCTCAGTCTTTCTTTAATCACGTGAGCCAACTCCTTATAAGAAAACAATGTTATATTAGACACATACATGTTCACACTATTGGTTCTGTTTCTCTGGAGAATCCGGACTCATACAAGAACTCCAAACTCCTTAGCATGGCCAAAATGCCCTGTACTATCTGAACCCTGCCTACCCCTCCAACTACATCCCATAGCCATCCCCACCATTCCAGGCTCATTGGCTCCCTTCCATTTTCCCACACACAAGAGGCCCCCTCTGCAATGGAATTTTCACTCACTCACTCATTGATAAAGTCAAGTAATTGTTTAGTTTCTACTGTGGGTCTAGCACTATGGTAGTACTAGGAATGTAATGTGAACAAGATCACAAAGTATCTGATTTCAAAGGGAGTATATCCTAGTCATGGGAAACAGAAATAGCATAATAGCATATAGACCAACAGGTTAATTTCAGAAAATGATATATGCTTCAAGAGAAACAAAACTGGATAACAGCAATTTGATAATCGGAGAAAACCTCACTCTGTAAGTGCTTTTGAAGCATGATCCTATAATGATAAAAGGAGCCATTTGTGTGATGACCTCAAGGGGGATTATATACAGAGAGAATGACAAACAGACTCTGAAATAAGCTTGATACACACTAGGAGCAGAAAGGCACAGAGGGAGCAAGAAGGTAGGAGGGGATGAGATAATGACCAGAATTAAGATTTAAATTTTTATTTAAAGCATACTGGGAGCTTTGAAAGGTGACATGATTTGATTCACATGTTTTATTATACACTACAGTGTATAACTGTGGATGTGGGGAGACCAATAAGTAGGGAGGGAGGTGTTGCAGTAGGGTGAATGAGAGTAGCTTGGATTATGGGGATATACAAGAAATCAAGGAGAAGTGATTCAGGATATGTTTTGAAGGTGGAACAGAGAGGAACTGCTGGTATAGGTGGGGAAGAGAAGGGATGACTTCGAGGTTTTTGAGCTGAACAATCAGCTGGAAGATAGTACCATTTTCTGAGATAAGGAATTCTGGGTAGAAATGAGAATGGGTTTGAGGAAGGAGGAGACACTTACCTGTGCTATCCCTCTCACTGGAACTCCCTCCTCCTCACCTCATTAAGCCCTTCCCATTCTTCAGATTTCAGCTCAAATGTCACTTTCTCAATGAAGTCCTTCTTCAACTAATTCAACACAAAGCTTTTTAAGGATGTATTCTCTTGGTGCCATGTAATTCCCTAAGCACCTATGTGCTTTAACAACTGTCATGCCCACTCACTCTGACTCTGGTCTGGGCCACATGACTTGCATCAACCAAAAAAATATCAGCAAATGTGACACAGGTAGAGACTTGAAAGGCACTCATGGAGTGGGACTTGTCCTGTCTTTCTGATTTGAAACCCTGAAGCCACATGAATAGTCCTGGCTAGCCTGCTGGAGAATGAGAAACATGTTGCCCCTGCTAACAGACTGCCTATCCCACGACATGTGAGGCCATCTGTATTAGTCTGGTTTGTATTACTATAATGAAATAACTCAGGCAGCCTAATTTTATTTTAAAAATAAAGGTTTATTTGGTTCACAGTCTGTTGCGGTTTGGGTATAAGGTGTCCTCCAAAATGTCCTAAGTGAATGCAGGAATGTTAGGAGGTAAAAATAATTGGATTGTGAGAGCTGTAACATAAGTAATCCATCCTAGTTTAAATGGACTGGGTGGTAACTGTAGGCAGGTGTGGCATGGCTGGAAAAGGTAGGTCACTGGGGGTGAGCCCAGAAAGGGTGCATCTTCCCTGTGGCCTTTTCCCCTGTCTCTTTGCATCCTGGATACCTCACTTGACCAGAGCAATGGAGTTGGCTTACCATGGACTGAACCTCTGAAACCTTGAGCCAAAATAAGCTTCTCCTCCCAAAAGTTGTTTTTGTCAGGTATGTCGGTCACAGAAATAAAAAGCTGGCTAAAACATGCAGTCCAGGAGGTTCAAGGGTATGGCACCCAAATTGGTTCACTTCTAGGGATGACCTCATGGCAGAATGAGTTACAAGGAAACGGAAAAGATCCTATCAGGGTGAGGCCAGACTCAGGCTGTTGAGAGAACTAACCAGAATCCCACCAGAATTCCTTAATCCCTTCCAAGGGCAGCGCCCCAAAGACCCAAGGTGCTCTCCCTAGGCTTCATCTCTTAAAGGTCCACCACCTCTCACTGCCAGACTGAGGTCCAAGCCTCCAACACATGAATCCTTAGGTAATACATACAAACCATACCAAACCATAGCACCAAACAAAATCAGCTGACACACCAAGATCAGATGACCTACCAGCTTACCAGAAAGGTAGGAAAGAGCCAATTTGAACAGAACCAAAGTAGAACCCAGCCCATTCAGAATCCTGAGCTCACCAAAGGATTTTGGTAGGACACTAAGTTTTGTGGCGACCTATTACACAGCAAAAGCTGATCCAGTAACACATACCTTAATTACATATATTTGTTTGATTAGCATCTATCCCACTCCCGAGACTATGAGCTCTATAAAGTAAAGACTTTTCTAACTTTAGATTATCACTCCATCCTCAGAGCCTAGCATAATACCTGGAACATAGCAGGCATTCAACAGATAACTTGCTGACTGAATGCAAGGGGGGAAGGGAGGTATACATTGTAACATGAGAGTAAGAGGAGTTCTAAAAGTGAGGTAATAAAGGTCTTAGGGACATACATTTGTGCAAAATACACTTTTATCCTGTCACACGAGGCCTGGGAAATACGAGAGCAAAACCACATTTCCACTGTCTCAAAGAATTCAAGGTCAAGAAACAGTAAAAAATCAGCAAAGGGTCCTCAAGCTCCCTGGATGAGCCAAGTGTGGGAAAAGCCTAGAGGGCTTTCTTGAGGTAAATAAAGTCTGAGTTTAGACCTCAGGTTTATTTGGAAGAGCAGTTTAAGCAAATGCCAAGAGGACAGAAAGGGTATGGGTGTTCAAACGGGGAAAAAAATGTTTGTGTTTATTATCTTAGTGTATCTTCAACAGCTGAAATGTCTGCCTCCTCATCAAACTCTCAGGCCCTTCAAGCAGGGAACTCCTGGTTCTTATCTTCGTATTATTCCCAGAGTCTAACAATCTTTGCCACAAAGTAGGAATTCAATGATCACTTGCTGAGTAAATGAAAAGTTAAAGATGAGGCGGTAAGCCCTTCTCCTTCCAAAGGCGCCTTCCAGGAGTCCACAGTTTCACATTCAACACAGAGAAAAGCAGACAGACAAGAATGTTACAAGACAATTTAGCATAAGCGGAGCCTGGACCCCATTCGCCTTTAGTTTTATGTCTCCCCCCTGGTGACTCGTTGATTGGCCTCTCTCTCCTTCGCTTACAGCCGCCTGCAAGCACTGGAGACTGGGGTCTGGTGAGAGCAGCGCTTACGCAAGATGAAAGGGCAAGGCTTCCCGTCTGCCGCCGGCGCCCGCCCGCCTGCACCGGTGGGCGCGCTGTCGCCATCCTTCCCTGCGTTGCCCGGCTCGCGCTCTGGCTGGGCCCTGGTCGCCTCCGGCGTTGACTGTGGGGGCGCGCGCCACGTTTCCATAGAAACGCCCGGGCCGGCGCGGCGGCGCGCGGGGCGGGCTCTCGGGCTCCCGGAGGCGGCGGCTGGCGTTCGGGAGTCTCTGAGCCCCCGTCGTTGGGCTCTAGCCGAGGGTCCCTGGCGGTTCGTGAGCAAGATGTTGAGGCGCAGCCTGGAAAACCGGTAACAGCCCGGGCCTCGCTGCCCAGGGCCGCCCTTACCCGAGGGCTGGGGTAGGGAAAGTGGAGCGTCTCTCCGAGGGGCCCTCCGCGCGGAATTCCGATCCTGGGCCGGAGGCTGCGCAGCCCTCCCGGCGCCCGGGGGCCTACCTCCCTGGGCTGCAACGAGTGTCCGCGGCCCGGCAGGGCCCGAGGCAGGGCTGGCTGCCACCCACCGCTCTTCCCGGCTCCGGTCCCTCACTGCCGCTGGCGTTGCAGAAGCCCGAGAAGCTGCCGGACGCCCAGGCCGCGCAGCGCGAAGAGGCACAAGCAGTCGCAACCCCGCTGCAGTGAGGCCCGCGTGGTCGGGGCCTCGGTATGGGCGTGCGGGGTCTGGAGCGGGAGGCCAGGGTCCGAAGGGGTCCTGGAGGAGTGCGATCCACCCCGGAAGACCGTGGGATCATTGAGGGGGTTTGCGCCTTCACGGCTGCAGAACGCCTCGAAAATGTTTGCGTATCAAATTAACGCGAAGCCTTCTCATCTTAAGGAAAATGTTTTGCTTTTTGTGTCACCTTTATCCCTAGGGACGCTCAAACCAGACAACTGCAAGATGCTGTCACAAATGTGGAGAAGCATTTTGGAGAGCTGTGCCAAATCTTTGCTGCTTATGTACGAAAAACTGCCAGACTGAGAGACAAAGCAGACCTTCTGGTGAATGAAATCAACGTGTATGCCTCTACAGAGACCCCAAATTTAAAACAGGGCCTGAAAAACTTTGCTGATGAGTTTGCCAAACTTCAGGATTATCGGCAAGCAGAGGTATGGAAAGAGGTCAGGGCGTCTTTGATATGAATGAGCCAGGAAGTAGAGGATGAAGGAACCCTGAAGACTTTAATTATAATCTACCTAACTGCAGTGGCTAACACATACTTGATGATAAATGCATATTTTCTTGTCTGTAACATTGTATGAGTCTATTAAAGGGAAACTTTATTGTGATTTATCTTACCGTTTCAAACTATAATGTGTCTTTGAAGTCTTGAATTTCCCCCACTTTATTTGCCAGCTTTGGCAAAGGGGTGCCCCTGGAGAGGGCTTTAAACCTAGTGCTTATGGGAAGAAAAGAAGCATGACTTGTGTCTTGTGTGCACCTAAGTACATTTTTTAAAGTATGATGAAGATGGAAAATGTTGACACTGGCATGTGAATGAGTAACTGGTTACTAAATGGGTAAGATATTGATGCTTTCATGATCTAGACTGCTGGCCAAGGGCAAAGCTATGATTTATATCATAGAAGCTAGACATTGTGAAGTGAGGTTGGTGTGTGTGTGTTTTGCCTTGAGTGGCCAGGGACTTGTGATTGTTTTCTTTCTACAGCACCCCCCACCTTTTTCTTTTAATATTTCATAAGCACTTTCACTTGTATTTATTTTGCTTCAAACACACATTAACTTGACAGAAGTTGCCCAGTTAGAACTCCATTGCTTTTTTTTCTTTTCATCAGTGCTTTTCTTTTTTAAAGCCTAAAACAAATTTCAATTATTAAACATAAAATTAACATAATAATATTTGAACCCATCATTATTCTATGTACAAAAATTTGAGTAGACTCCTCTTGGGTACCTTTTAGGAAAATGTTGAGTTCTTGTCCTAGAACATTTCTCTGGTAATGAACCATTCTGAATTATACAGGAACACATAATTGGGGATTTGTTTCAAAACTAATTTACAATCACAGATAATTTTAAAATCTTATTGTAGCCAATAATTTCCCCCTTCCAGAAAACTTCAGTGCTATTTATCAAAGTGAATTGATTTACATTTGTTCTCCTTTTTATTTTCCAAATGGTGGAGATGCTAATGAAAAATGACAAAAGATAGGCAAGAGAAAGGATAACAGGAAAAAAAAAAAGCTATGAAATCCTTACACTGTTTAGGCAGTGTGGATTATTAGAAATGCTATAGATCAAACTGTCCTGATTAGTCATGGTTTTGACTTTGGAATTCCAAATATTTAAAAGTTAGATGAGAACTTGATTTTTTTTCATTTTCTTAAAATCTTTTAAAGTGAAATATAACATTTGGTTTACAGAAACTAAAAGAAAATCAATATGAAATGAAATGATTGTACATTGTGTTCAAAACAAGCTTTTTTACCATAAAAATGTTCATTTTTAGCAATTAAATAAATGTCATTTGCATTACCTGACAGAAAATTTTAATGCCCGTGTTATTTTTCTTATACTATATTTATATATGTACTTGCCTATTTAAAAAAAAGTTTCAGTTCTAGTGTTATTAGTAAAAGAATCATTCAAATTACTTTATGTGATTAAAACTATAATGTTTAAGAAAAACTGTTCAATTCTAGATAAAAATGGGTTCAGCAATATACTTTGACCAGCAATACAGACCACATGTAATCTAGGGTTTGATAATTCACAAATGACTGTCAGAAAAAAATTGCAGCTAATATAGTAATCCCAAAGCATTTTTGCTTTTGAAACTTATTTTCAGTGTGCAATATCTTTCAGCTTCAATTTTCTGGAAAGTTGAAGTATTATAATAAAGAGCTAATATCTGTAAAGTGTCTAATACTATACTAAACAACTGAAAATGGTGGCAGTATTAAAATTTGAGATGTCTTGAAAGGTACCTGAAAACTACTTCTTTAAGGTAAAACATTAAGATGATTGTGTGACATGAATCAGCTCCTTGGAAATCTCAGACTTTTTTTTTTTGTCATACTGTACACTGGATGTTTCTCTTTATTTATTGTTACTGTAGAGCTTACCAGTTTTTAATGTTTGAGTTTAGAGTCTGTCTTAAAAATTTCTGGTGATTATTGTTTTATTCATAAAGGTTGGTTAAAAAGTGGTTTTTAACTTAAAATTTAAAAATTATTAATCTGCACAGTAAATATTTCAAGTTAAATAATTTATTTCAGCACTTAAAATTTGATATCTTTATATGTTTCTTTTCAGTTACATTTTATAATAATTTTCAATAGGTTGAAAGACTTGAAGCCAAAGTAGTTGAACCTTTGAAAGCTTATGGAACCATCGTAAAAATGAAACGGGTAAGTAAATCTATTTTCTTATCCTATTACTAGGTATTCTGGAAAAGGACAAGAGGTTTCCAAGTCTCCTTTTAATAAAAAGTACAAAGTAACATAATCATTCTGTTTACATACTCTGAAAGATAAATTTCTTGGATATTTAAAAATAATGGGGTGTGGTTGTGGCTCAGTTGTAGAGAGATTGCTTATCACGTGTGACGTACTGGGTTTGAAACTTAGCACCACATACAAATAAATTTTTTTTAAAAAAAGTATTGTGTCCATCTACAAAATGATGTGACTTGATACTCATCTACCCTACTTTAAAACAAATGAAATATTTTTAATGTGTTTTACTAAGTATTCTATAGCAGCTTAAGACATTACTATGGAAATTTAAAAATGTTTAGTATTTATAGTCATGAAGGCTATATGAACAGAAATTGTTTTACTAAATGTTTTATGTTTTTGTTTTTATATTTTTGTTTCAAAGCAGATGACACTTGTATTTTTAAAATGAATGTGGTTCTATTTTTAAAATCAATGTATAATTTGCATGTAATAAAATCCCTCCATTTTTAAGTGTTCAAATGTATATGCCATATAACCACCACCACAGTCAAAACTATACATATATATATATTTTATGGTTGTAGCTTTACATTGAAATTGTCATTATTTTGAGAAACACATGCTGTCTCCCTTTCTCTGACACACCCTGCAGTATTCATAATTCCTATGATAATGTTGCCTGAATAAAAACAAAAGCATTCTTCCATTCATAAAACATTTTATTTCTTAAATCAGAAATTAACAAAAAATGCCTATTTGCAGGATGACCTCAAAGCAACACTAACAGCAAAGAATCGAGAAGCTAAGCAGTTAAGTCAATTAGAAAGAACACGTCAACGAAACCCATCTGATCGACATATAATTGTATCCTTTGAATTTTGGTCTTAAAAAAGTGTTTTGTAAGGTATGCAGTACAAAAGTAAATGTGTATGGAAATTATACATTTATAGTTTTAAATGTGTGGAGACTTCTAATATAACGCTGAAAAGAAAAAAAAACTGTTATTTAGGAGTTCTCACTATAGAAATGAGCTCATTGTAAAGCAATTATACCACCTAACTCAGTTCCCCTATATTGTTTCCACATGGACTTTTTTAAAAAAATCCACTCATAAATGCAGATGTTTTCAGAGTAAATTCAAATTTTTGAGTTTTTTTTTCACATGATGATTACTACACATTAATTATAAAATTAAAAACCTATCATTAATGCTAATATATCAATGTCTTTCTGCCCCACTTTTGAAAAAAGGAAAGAAAAAAATCCTACAATAATTCCCTTCATCCTTTAAAAACTTTTGTGAAACCATAATTATGACTTTCAGCCAAAGACCCTCAGGAGTTTCAGAGTATACTGAGGTTCACAACTGGACACAAAGGAATCTAAATAGGAGTATCTACTGAAACAAGGTTCTTATGGTAAACATTACTATTTCCTAACCTAGAATGTGCCTTGTTCATGACTAACAAAAACATAAAATAGTGCTAAGTGCCAGCAACAAGGATAGGGGATAGGTAGGACTGTGTGGAAAGCACTAACTTATCCCTGCTGCCTCTCTTTTCCATTCCTTATGTGTCTCCTTCCTACTTCCTTAAGGTTGTTACTACCCAGCTCAGCCAGATGAGGAGTGGCTCTTTGGGGGCATTTGAGGTTCCAGAACACCTCCATTCCTGAGGGGAGTCCCTCGAGCAGTGATCTGGGGCTGCGCCAGTTGCCTGGTCCTTCTTCCCTTGGACCAAAGGTACATAAGCCCAATCTTGTACTAAAGAAAAATAGGCAGCCTTAGGGCTGGAAGTACCCTTTGGAGGCTCTGACAGGAACATCTAGACAATTCTTGAGGCTTAAGATCTCAAACTAGAGATTATAGAATCCATTTTAAGCAAGTCAGACCAGAGAATGCGGGAAAATTCAAGACTGACACCTAAAAATCAAGGCAGAAGCCAGGCAAGAGCACCAGTGTTTAAGAATTAAGCCAGAGATCAATTTTGTTTTGTTTTGTTCTTGCGGGGGAAGGGTATATGAAGGCAGGTAAAATATAACATCTGTAATCGTAAGCAACTGGCAATTAAATCAGGAGTATTAATATTGATACTCAGTACAGAAATAAAAGCATTTCTGAAGATTTTTTCTGACTTCAGTGTTCAGTTTGGGAAGGACTAAATGCAACAAGAGATTACTACTACAGGTAAATTGATTTACTCATTGGGTAAGATCTACAATTTATGGATTTTGACAACCTGAGACTAGAAAATAAATGCAATCTACAAATGAATGTATTCAACAAATACATTTATTGAATACAAAAATATTCAATCATAGCATCATAGTATTTTTACCAGGATACATCCTTAAAATTCAGCTGACTCTCTGTTCAGAAGTATGCTAAAATTAAACATTTAAAATAAAGTCCCTCTAGTAGAAGATAAAAGAGTCCTAGGGCTTTGCCTGCTCAGCACCAAGGCCAGCCCCAGGTGACTTCTGAACAAGCTTCTTGTAACACAATTTGAAAAACACCAATCTGGCTCCCCCTTTTATAATTCATTTGAAACTCTTGACTGGTTCCATTAAATACAGATAGCTGTATCTTAATATTTTAATAGCATTTTCTACTAAAATTGGTACATTCCAGAATTTGAGGAATTTTCAGTGACAGAAGAAATATTAAAAAATCTATATTCACTTTCCTGAAACTAGTTTGTGACTCTAGAGGAGTTACTGTGCTCAACTTTATTTCAGACTTTCAAAAATGAATAGAAGTTGCTAGGATAGAGATCCCATCTATGGCTACTGTCCCCAATGCTTTCCTAGTTTAGCGAACTCTACATATACTTATATATTTGAAAGTGAAAATATCAATATTTGGGGAAGGAAAAGACATGAATCAAAAGGAAACAGTCATAAGAACTCAGTCAGTCTTATGTAATAATATTAGGAATTAATTTGCTTGAATATTCTCAGCAAAACATTAACAGACATCAAATACTGATTTTTTTTCCATTTTATATCTTCAGAGGAGCTCTATTTTACACTTTCTGTGATGACAGAATCCTAAGCCGAGCAAAAAAAAAAAAAAAAACTTTTTTAATACTAGTTATGATTGAGAGTTTCTAAGGTTAAAAAGACTTTACATTCCTAATGGTAAATGAACATATTTTTAAGTGGTTGGTATCTTGAAATTGTATAATTGCTAATTATAAAAGTATATAGTATAAATGAATACATGAGTTGAATTTACTGAAAAACTTGTTATATTCTCTTTGAAAAGTATTTTTTCCTTTATGAAAAATTTCAGTCACAGGTGGGTAATAAAGTGGTGTATCAAGAAATGGATCCTTATAGTAAACCCTTTTACTTTATTTCAATTTTTACATTTCCTTGAAAAAGAAACCAATGGCTAAATGTCACAATATTACATGTCACAGAACTTTAATGAAAAATACAAATTTTTTCCCATAGTTATTAAATGATTATATATGAAACTTTTGAGTAAATATAATTCTAGCATAAGAAACATCTCTATTAGAATTTAATCAGAAAATTGGGCTGCGACTTTGAAATCTGTTACTGTTGAAAACATTTTAAATGTTTTTGGGCAACTACTTGTCCTTAAGAAAGAGACGCTTAATTGAACAAATTATGTTATATACATGTACAATTAGGCAACAAATCCCACTGTTACATATAGTTATAATGCACCAATTTAAAAGTACATGATTAAATTGGAAATATTCAGCATTCAACAGTACTTTGTCGCTGCATATGGCTGTTGAGTTCTTGAAATACACCTAGAGTTCCTTGGGAACCAGTTTTCACATTTTTATTTAACTTTAATTCATTTAAATGTAAATAGCTATATGTGGCTAGTGGTCATCATATTGACTACACAGCACAGATCTAGATAGTTGTAGTACAACTCAGCATGTATAAAGCAAAGCATTAACCTTGACATCTAAATTAGTTGTGTACATATTTATGTAACAAGTATATGCTACATAGAAATAGTGTAATGTTAGTGTCTAAGATATTTGTAGTGTATATACTACTCTACAGGATTAGATTATAAAATTAGAACATTTGGAGAATTATTAAAACTAAGCAAGGTGAGCCAGGTGCAGTGGCGCACACCTGTAATCCCAGCACTTGGGAGGCTGAGGCAGGAGGATCGCGAGTTCAAAGCCAGCCTCAGCAACTTAGTGAGGCCCTAAGCAACTCAGTGAGACCTTGTCTCTAAATAAATAGGGCTGGGGATGTGGCTCAGTGGTAGAGTGCCCCTGGGTTCAATCCCCAGTACCAAAAAAAAAAACCTAAGCAAGGTGGTGTGGTAGGAGACTTTAGATATATACTTGCCAGCCTTAAATATGTCAGTATTATGATTGATAGATAAGAAAAAAAGAGAAAGAAAAGAAAAAAGAGAAAAGGAAAGAAAGGAAGGAGGGAGGAAAAAGAAAAGGAAAAGAAAAGAAAGAGGGGAAGGAAGGAAAGAAGGGGAGGGGGAGGGAAAGGAGGGAAGGGAAGAAAGGAAAGGAAGGAAGGAAAATTAGACTCAGTTGTGGAAACTGACATAGCAACAGGTCCTTCTACTGTTCCCTCCTTAGTTCTTTAGAAAGATGGTTTCATTAAATCCATACAATACATTGTCCTTTGAGATAAACCTTATTGTATTTTATAGATTTGAAATAATATTTGAGAGAATTGGAAATACCTGGTAATAAATCCCAAGTCCTTTCTTTTGAGAAGAAAGTGGTAAGGAAGTGGTAAGGTAAGGGGAAGAGAGAGAGAGAAAAAAAAAGGATAGAATTATAAATGGCATAGATAGTGAAATAGATGGAA
>JAJEJO010005482.1:0-173177 GCA_020662805.1 Glaucomys volans | reverse complement strand
ATATGTAAAGGGGCTACCTTTCAACCAGAATTTAGACATTCAATTTTTTATCCCAGACTGTTTTTCCAAGGGGAACTAGTATGTTTTTTATGTATCAGATGCCATTACAGGTACTTTATGTAAACTGTCTTTCAATCTTCACAACAGCCCCACAAAAGTGAGGTGGTGTTATTAAGAAATTAAGCCAAAAGCCTGTAATCCCAACATCTCGGGAGGCTAAGGCAGGAGGATCCCAAGTTTGAGGCCAGCCTTAGGAACTTAGTTTTAGCTAACCAACTTAGTGAGATCCTATCTCAAAAGAAAAAATTTTTTGAAGGGCTGGGGATGTAGCCCTAGGGTTCACTCCCCAGGACAAAAAAATTTTTTCAAAAGAAATTAAGCAGAGATACAACTTTCTCAGAATACCATAGTCAGAAATGAGCTATAAACTAGGTTTTTAAAAAAAATCTATGCTTTTAGATATTATAGCTACTAAATAAGAAAATAGGGTTAATAGCCAATTATATAAATTTGCATCCACCACCACAATAAGGTGTTTTATTCAACAAAATCACAATCATTGCCTTATTTATTGTATCACATCAGTAAACAGAAACCTTTTTCAGACTCAGGAAATTTAATAGGTCTTCAGTGGCTTTTTATTTATACATCTTGGACAGAAGAACTGCTTAAAACTATTTTATATACTAGAAAGCTTTCCTGCTTTTATAAGCTATGATCTTATCAGTAAGCATTATTTGCCAGTTATGATTCCTCTCATGAAACAACATTCATTTGCATCTTTAATTTCCTACTATAGTTTCAAAGGATTTCAGAACTTTACCTTCTTAGTTCAGTCACAGGCTTTGCACTCTGCTAGTATACTGGCAGATTGCTACTCACAGAAGAGTCTAAGGAGGCTGCCCTGTGACAAATGCCTTTACCAAGGTGGGAGAATAAGGGGACAGCATGAACTTCTACAACTGTTAATTGGAAGGAATGCCTGATTCTGCTGCCACCTAAGGGCTTCCTTAGTAATGAGAATTGAATTTCTCACTCCACCCCTGTTCCTTGTGCCTGCAAAAAAAAATTTTACACATGGAAATTCACCTCTGATTTTTGGGCTCACCTTTGTGTTCCACCTTCATGCTGGCTAACTCTGCAGGTGTTAATTCCTTGAGCATCACTAAGTAAAATACCGGGGCATAGAGGATAAGTGCAGAATTCCCAGAGAAAATTCCTACCTGGGATTTCCTGAAATAGGAAATGAAGGGGCTACACAGCGGAGGGTGCACGAAGAGCTTCCAAGCTCTTTTCCTTGCCTGCAGTATCATGCCCCTGAAAAGAAAGTCCTCTGGCCAGGCGTGGTGGTACACACCTGTAATCCAAGCGACTTGGGAGGCCGACTCAGGAGGATTGCGAGTTCAAAGCCAGCCTCAGCAACTCAGTGAGGCCCTAAGCAACTCAGTGAGACCCTGTCTCTAAATAAAATACAAAATAGGGCTGGGGATGTGGCTCAGTGGCCGAGTGTCCCCGAGTTCAATCCCTGGTTCAAAAAAAAAAGAAAAAGAAAGTCCTCTGATGGTTCTGGGATGGGGAACAGGAAGAAATCTTCACCTTTAAAAGTTGAGATAAGCCAGGCACAGTGGCACATGCCAGTACTCCCATATCTCAGGAGGCTGAAATGAGATTATCGAGGCGCTATCTCAAAAGACTTGGGGACATAGCTGAGTGTCATAGCACCTTCAGTTCAATCCCCACTTAAATTCCATCTGTAAAATTTACTGGTTTTGTATGTGCAGCCATCACCAATTTGAGGACATTTTCATCACCTCAACCTTGTACATGTAAGCTTCTACCTCCCTGCCTGCCTCCCACACCTAAGCAACCCATAATTTATCTGTCTATATGGTTTGGGTTATTCCAGACATTTCACATGAAAGAAATCATGCATGAAATTTTGTGACTAGTTTCAGTTAGCATGCTTCCAAAGCTTACCCATTTTGTAGCATGTATCAGTACTTTTATGGCCAAATAACACTCCATTTATTATATAGACATTGTTTTGTTTATCCATCAGTGGATGTTTGGGTTGTTTCTACTCTGGTTATTAAGATTAATGCTGATGTAAATAAGAATTCATGCCCAGGTTTTTGTGGACCTTTTTTTGCATATATTCCTAGGAGTGGAACTGTGGAACCATATGGTAACTGAGGAGTTGCCAGACTTTTCCATTTTTCCGAAGTACCTGCACCATTGTATATTCCCTCTGGCAGGGTATGAGGGTTCTAATTTCTCTGCATTCTCTCAATACTTCCTATTCATCAGGCTTCTTGATTGCAGCTATTCTATTATTGGGTGTAAAATAATAAATGGCTACTCATATCTTTTGCCCATATTTTTTATCTATCCTATAATTGTCATCTTTTTATTCTTGAGTTCTAAGGGTTTTTTAATGTATTCTGGATGCAAGTCCCTTATATGACTTGAAATTATTTTCTCCCAGTCAGCTCTTTCACTATCTTGATGGTGTCATGTGAAGCACAAATTTTTAATTTTGATGAAGTCCAGCTTACTTTGTTGCTTGTGCTTTACTGACACAGCTAAGACTCCATTTTTGAATCTGAGGTGATGGTCCTTGTTTTCTTAGTTTTATAATTTTAGTTCTTGTATTGAGTCTTTTATCTATTTAATTCTTGTACATGGTTAAATTTCATTCTTTTTCATTAGACTATCCAATTGTTGCACCACCATTTGTTGAAGAGAGCACTCTTTCCCCATTGAATGGTCATATTCTTGTCTCATAGATCTGAGACTATCTTTATGCAGTACCACAATGTCTTAACATTGCTTTGTTGTAAGTTCTAAAACCAGGTTGTGCGAGTCTTCCTGTTTTCTTTTTTAGATTTATTTGTCTACTCTGGATCTGTATTAATTATAGAATCAGCTTGTCAATTTCTTCAAGAAATCAACTGAAATTTTAATAAACATTGCATTAAATCTGTAGATCTTTGGAGAATACTGACATCTAAAGACTGATTCTTCTAATGCACGAATATGGGATAGTTACACTTTTAAATTTTCCTTTATGTTTTTATATGTTAGTTTTCCATATGTGAAGTGGGTTATGTGAGCAAGAAACATAAATTTAATTTTAACAGCTTCCTTTTATTACAAACACAATATCATGATTTTTTCCATAAAATTATAGAGAACAGGAATCTCTGCATTCAAAAAATAATGCTAGCATTTTGGTTTAGATCTTTCCAGACTTTATCCTATGCACATATACAAGAGATATAGTAATAAGATTAATAATAACACACATCTCTTAGGCACTGACTATATACCAGGTACCATTTTATGTAGATAAACTCATTTATTTCTCATAACAACCTTATGAGGAAGGCACTATTAACTGCTCCATATATAAAATTTATCATGGACATACTCATGGTAAAAAGTAGAAATCCATATCATTTCTTTTTGATTTACTCAGTATTTTGCAATATGAATATTAGTTTAACCAGCCTTAATAAACACACCTAGGTTATTTTGCAATTGCAGATGGCATTCTATCACTAAATGACCTTAAATGACTTTTGTGCTGGTCCAGTTATTCTCTTGGGATAAGTTGCCAGAAGTGGAGTTTCCTGGTTCAAAAACACACACTTTAAATTGTAATACCTATTTTTAAAACTCTTGTCCACAAAGATTGAACAGTTTCTTTTCCTATTAGACCTTACATAAGTATACATGCAGCAATAATTAATATTTTAATAGTCAATCTGATGGGTAAAAGAATCAGTATTTTATAATTTCATTATTATTACTGTTGAAGCAGAGTACTTTTTCATGTATCTTTTCTTTACCAACACACTGTTGGATGTTGCCATTTTTCCAATTTTAAACAACTCTTTATATTGAGAAAACTAACTCTCTAAGAGATGTGGTGCAAATATATTTCACATTTTACTGCTTATGGTATTTTTGCCACCTTAAACCTTTGTTTTTGTTGCCATATCTATTGGTGGTTTTGGTTTCTGCCTTGGTGGCATACTTAGAAATGTTGCTGTCCCCAAGATTACATAAATATTTGTTTTCTACTATTTTTATGAGTTTTTAGAATATTGTTTACATTTAAATATGTTTTCTGGTGATTGTTTTTCATATGAGGTAGATATATATAACTTGATTCTTTTTTAATAGAAAGTCCTATTGACATCCTCTTTTGAAGAGCATCTACTCTGAAAAGTTTTCATTTCCCCCTACTTGCAATTTTTTGTTAAACATCTTCCTTGCAAATCAAACCAGATGGAGGCTCTAATATTAGTGGGTAAATAATACTTTCTAATTTAGCTGACTGAACAGGAAAAACAGATGATTTGGCTTGTCACTCACTGAATTCCACTCTGCTGTTTTCCCTGTATGAGTTTCCACACTCTTAAAGGCACTTGATTCCTTACTGGTTAGCAACTACCTTAGGAAGACTAGCAATTTAAGAAAGTCCCAGTCCTGGTCAGAAGCCATTCCACCTCTAAGGCATCCTTGGGTATCTGGGGAGTCTTAAGCACCAAATCCAAAACTGTAACTTAGCATAATGCCGTTAATTATAATAGTCAGTTGCTAGGTCAGTACACCAAAGCCCTCTGTGACCAATATAAAGTGAAAAAAGAGTTATTGTTGGTCATAATTATGCATCTTTTTATCCCAGAATATAGTCTTCTTTCACATCAGTTCGAGTTACTAAAATACCAGCTTCAAAACAACTGGAATACTTTAAGGCATGTATCAGAAAACCTGGTGGTGTACATTTTAGTCAGACCTTTATCATCATAGCTACAAGTATCAAGATAAATGATAAAGAGAACTGACAAAAAAAAATGAGAAGTGAACAGTGATCCAGGAGACACTTTGTATAATTTTAAGGTTCTGCCACAAAAGGTGTTTACAACTATTTTTATTTTGGTTATCTTTTGTATTTCGTTTGTCTTGTAGAAAAAATAGATACCTTATTCATTCATAAAATTTGTTAAGACTATAGTGGGGAATAAGTACTTAACTAAATTCATAAAAATTTAATGACTAAACTTAAATCTTTGTTTTTTTAGAATATATTTTCAGAATTTATCACAATTGAAATGTTATTTCATGGCAAAGCTTTAGAGGTCTACACTGCTGCCTACCAAAATATACAAAAGATTGATGAGGATGAAGATTTAGAGGTAGGACTATGTCTAAGCTCAGTTCTGTTAAATGTGGAAATGTTTAAAAGATAATATTAGTTTGTATAAGTAAAAATATCTTTAAAATTATAACACTACAATGGTGGTTATTATGTACAGTCCCAAATACCTGACTTTTGTCATTTTCCATTTATTTCTTAACTTTTCAAATTAACCATAGCAAAGAGACAAGACAATTTACTAATGACTAGTAAAACAATCTACATCAAACTATTACATGAAATAAAAGTGTGCATCATTTGGCTGGTGATATAAACCCAATAAAGAGTACTTAACAATTGATTTGAGCAACGTTTTGAGTGTTTATGCCATACATGATGCCCAAAGCTTTACATGTATTTTCTTCTTTAATCCTCACACAAACCTATGAGGTAGGTGCTGTTTATTCTTATTTTACAACTACAGAAGCAGGCTTAAAGGCTTTAAGTTCACTGTCTGTGACCACTTCTGGTAGTAAACACTGGCTTTGTGTAAATTATTAAGCTAGGAAATAAACTTAGGTTTTACGCAGGCTTGCTTTGTGCTGACAGGAATTTTAGTTAAATGCAGGTAATTCTAATTGGCCAGTTAACAGTAGAGCAATTAAGTGCCAAAGCCTGGTCTTCAGTAAGCACACCCAAAGAGCAAATGCCTACCTTATCTTTCAAAAGAAGAAAAAAAGGGACAAGTGTTTCTGCTAAATGACAGAAAACATGCAAGATACACATTATACATATTTTCTCTAATGTAGAAGTGAAAAAAGTTGTGTACTCCCAAGATATAATCAGAATTCTGTATTAATGAATGACTGAATTTGGGAGTATCTCTCATTTGAGGATTCTGAAGACTGACCTCTTTTAAAAATATCTTAACTCTCCATAAAGACATATCCTCTCAGCCTTCTTCTCTGATTATGCAACTGTTTACAGGAAACAAGTAAAACCAGGGCACAGCTTAACTAAAATGATGAAAGGTACATGTTTTATTATGTGTATGTCTCTAATGCCAAATGGATTTATGACAGTTATGCATACATGATCATATTTATAATACTCCATTTGTCAAATGGAGTATTGCTTCAAATACTAAATGTTTCTTTCACCCCTTTTCATATTGTTTTCAAAAACAGATTATCAAGTTTTTATCTGTCATTTATAAAATACAATAGCAAATGTTTATGTAGCGATTACTTTGATTTATACATTTTAGCTATGGTAGTTATCTTAATCTTCCTATACCTTCAATAAAAATACTTATCTTCATTTCTCTGGATAAGAAAACTGAAGCACAAAAAAGTTAAACTTTCCAGAGATTCCATAGCTTAAGTAGCAGAGCTGGGAGTCAAATTCAGAGGTCTGATTACAAAGCTGTTTTTAATCCTCTCTATACCGTAATACCAGAAGTGTGATTCTGGGTGAATCATGAGAGTCATTTCCTGCAAGACACAACATTGTACTTAGGGGCAGGTTAAAAATGATCACCTCCTCTTTATAAGAATTTTCAGTCTTTTTCTACTTCCTTTGATATGCCACTTGTGAACTGTTCGAAAGTTCCTTCAAATCCTTTGGTCCCTAAGATTTTTCCTTCTCATTCCTGGGACCCTAGATATCTTTTTGTCACACTACTTCCTTTATAACTTCTCTTACCAGGTAGTCTGTGGGAGAAGAGATCCATAAAAAACTAGTCCCAGGGTATGTGGATAGACTCCACTTTCTAGTGGAGTACTAATGAACTTCACACTTTAGCTTTCCTCCTAAAATGGAGATTGTAGCACCTCATGTTTGTTCAACAACTGTTATTGAGCATCTATGATACGACAGGCATCATTCTGAGTGCTGAGGATTTAGCATTTCAAAAAATGGTCCAACTGATCACAGGAATTTAAAATATACCAAGAAGTTCAAACATTAAAACAAAAAAATACTGTGTAAGCTGTTTAAGTTTTTAAATGTAACCTGTTCCATTAAAAAAAAAAAGTATGCTGTGTATGATACAGGGTTCCAAATAGTCTCAAGAATCAGAAACTTGAGAGATAAGGATGACGACTCGCAAAAACGTTCTAGTCCTGAGGCAGGCTATTGTGAATATAGAGCAGTATATTTTAAATCACCCAGTACAGGGTACAAGCATTTCTTCAATGAACCAAAATCATACCCTATTATTATTCTGCCATCCACCAATTGTGGAGAGGGGAACAGTCTAGAGTTGTAAGTCCAAGGGAAGTAAAATTATGTCCAGTAGGTCCCAAGAGGAGGAAGGATCCTATAAATACAAGAATTCTTGAAAATATAGAAAATACACAGGGAGGGTCAGAGAAATAATTCACTGTTAATCCATGTAGTCCATGTTTTCTGAGAACCACTGAGATTTATTCCAGCATGAGTCATTTTTTGCAGTTAGGCACTCTGGTTACATTCAAACTATCTTACCTTATTTGTTCTTCACATAAGTAATGTTGGGCCCATTTTCCCCTTCAAATATCACTTCTGTGCAATCATTTCAGATCTTGAGATTCACACCTAAAAGAGATCTTGGATCATGTTGGAAAACTCATGATTGCTAATAAATTAATCTTTCTATTGATCTGTTCAACAGCAGACCAGTTGTTTTGCAATAGGAGACTGATTGTAATACTTAACTGTTGTAACTTATCCCAAAAGTTCCATGTTTCCATTTTCTCCTTATTTCATCTTTGCTAGAAAAGGTTGAAAAGTAATGTCTAAACAAAAATATTTCTCCTCCAATTATCAATTGACTAATAAATCATCCAATTTTTATATCATACCTGGACACCAATTTAGTTCTTGGAACCTGCTAACCTAATTAGTACTCCAGAATTGCCCTAAAATACAGGTCTTGCCTTCTACGTTTCCTTTTGTGTCTTGCAGTTCTCTAAGGTTTAAAAGAATTATGTAGAGAAATCTTTTGATTTGGATCTCCTTTGTTTTTCCAAAAAAATGGGGTTTAAGTTCCTGTTAAATCATTCTTTAGGCAAGCAAATTAAATGAACATCTATTGGGAGGACTTGCAAAAAGAAAACAGGGTTCCCTGTAGTGGCTGTAGCAACAGACACTTAATCCATTAAAAACTGATATAACTATTCTTGAGAATAAGAACAGTAGGAGCTACTGACCAGAGAATAGGGGAAAGCAAAAGATAACATTTGACTTGGCTCTTGAAGGATGAATGAATTTGTTGGGATCCCAAGCTGAGGAGATGACATTGCAAAGGCACAGTATAACATTGTTCTCCACATAAGTATGCAGACTACAAGTGATGAATAATAAGCTTAAGCCTTGGATGTCACCTAAAGCACTTGGTCTTTAATAGTCAAACACCACAAACTGTTTTTAAATAGAGAAATAATATATTTTTGGTCTTCAGACAAATCTAAGAAAGCTATGAAGAAAATTCTATAGTCTGTAAAATTGAAGTACCTTGGTAAGAAATTTAGGGACAAAGGCTTATAATTTGGTCTACTAGGTAATGTAGTAATGTAGAAAGACTAACGTCTTTCACAATAAAATTGATTCTAGAGCTTCACTGTCCAATATAATAGCTACTAGGTATATATGGCTTATTTAAGGTTAAATAAATTAAAGTGTAAATTCAGCTCCTCAGCCACATAAACATATCAAGCACTTAGTAGCCACACACAGCCAGCAGCTTCCTTTTAGGACAGCACAGAACATCAAACATTTCCATGGAATTAGGAAATTCCATTTGACAAGTCGCTGGTCTAGAACTGGAGGGAGTTGGGAGCATGAAATGTGGCCATCAGAAGAGAGTATGTGCAGTATACAGAGAAGTGATTGAAGGGCTGGCCATGAAACACTGTAAATAAGATCTTCCAGAGAAACATCTTTTTTTTTTTTTAAAGTAGCCTAAGAGAAAGGGCATAAGCAATAAAAAGGAGATGTGAAGAAATCTAGCTTTCAAAAATCTAGCCAGCTAGCATGATAAAAGAGGTTTTTAATGCCATGGAAAAGAAGGGTTTCAGGAATGGACAGGGAAGATGAAGACAAAAAAACTTTGATTTTGGGAAGTGCAATTTTTGTGGAAAGTGAAAGCTCAGTTGTAGTTCACTAAAAAATGGAGATGAAGTAGAATATTTGAGAAAAATTTAAGGAGCGGGCTGAGGATATAGCTCCGTTGGTACAGTGCCTGCCTTGCAAGTACGAGGCCCTGGGTTCAATCAATCCCCAGCACCACAAATAAATAAATAAATAAATAAATAAATAAATAAATAAAATTTAAAAAATTTAAGGAGTAACACTGTACCTTGAAGTTTAAAAAAAGAAAATCTGGAGCTCGTTTTCTAGAGGAAACCTCTGAAAAATGGACATTTTTGTTTGTACATTTAAAGTTCTAAAGGAAAAATATTGCAAAGGATCAGGATGATGTTTGCTTTTTAAAATAAGGATACACTGAAGAGTTTGAGGAAAAGTGGAAGCTGAAGAAATTCACACCTGATAACCTTTTTAGTCTGTATGTTAGAAATATGGGGAAAGAAAAAAAATAGATAGGAAGGTTTACTAAAGTGCTAAGATTTGAAAGCACTCTCTTAAGGGAATAAAAACTGACAGGTCATGGTTCCAGATCCTAATGAGGCTGGAATCCATGAATTAATAGTGGCTCCAGTTTACTCTTACGTGATTTTTCCATAGCAATGCTGCAATGAAGTTAAATTGATGAGTTGAGAAAAGGCAGAACAAAAAGAATCAAAGGTATGAGCTACAACTGCCTTACTAACTTGCATACTCTTTGAGGTCCAGAACTTGTGCAATTTCCTGGTAAAAGCACTCAAATTTTTGTTTCATAACTAACTACTGCCTATGTCCCCCACCATGGTATACAGTTCCAATGGAATTTTTAAGCCTTCATCTTCTTAGACCATCCTGGTAAATTCACAATAATTCAAATTTTGTCTATGAAAGGGGTGCTTAAAAAAATCTTCATTAACTTGACTGTCTAAATTTTAATTTAGCATCTCCTTTACAATACTGGTTCATCATTCCAATAGGTTTTCCGAAATTCTCTGTATGCACCAGAATATTCATCTCGTTTAGATATTGTAAGAGCAAATTCAAAATCACCTCTTCAGAGATCACTGTCAACTAAGTGTGTATCTGGAACAGGACAGGTGAGCTAAAAACTTCTAAATCTAAGCTGCTGCCTATGGAGCTGTTCAGTATTAAAAATGTTTTCCATCAGTCACATTAATTTACTGTCTTGAGGTATTTTCTATTCTGTAAATGATGGGAAACTGCAGTTATTATCTTTCATCTTATAGTTGCACATTATTCTCTGAAACAGAACTCTTGAAAGCAGAGATGGAAAAGACAGAAGAATGCTAATATAGATTTATTGTCTGGTATATGAAGAGCATATATTCTAAAGTCAATTTAAATCTATCATTTTTTGTATTTACCCAAAAAATGAGTTTTGCTCAACATTTTCATGGCTCCAGAAGCACTGCTCTTTAGAGAAAGAAAGAGCCAGTTTTCTCATTTCTTCTAACATCCAGAAAGCCTGAGAGTGACTGGACCATAGCATGGCAAACTATAGTCTAAAGAGCTATGACCTTTCCATATCTAGCCTTCAGAATTTAAAACTGAACAAATATTTTCTAAGTACAACTTTTACATAAATTTGACTCAGTATCTTCTATTTTCATTTAATTCTCTTCTGAGCATTCATTTTCTGCTTTTTATTTATGTATTTCTTCCAACCAAATTATATTTTATTATCTCAGCATTAAGTGCTTTGCACATATATTCCATAAATTTAGTATTATATTACATACTAAGTTTTGACCATTTGGAACTAGTTAAATATTACCTAAGTTAACTAACATTTGTATAGCACTTTTAGAGTACTTTATCCTAGGATTTTCAACCTTACCTCTGTCAACTTAGGACTAGTTAACCTGGGGGGAGGATTGTATTATCCTGTCATTTTAAGATATTAATCAAACAGCATCCCTAGCGTTACATACAAGATGCCAGTAGCACACAGCTGAAACAACCAGAAGTGTCCCTTAGGAGTTATAATCACCCTTAGAAAGATTTTAAGCACATGCCCAGCGTAAGCTGGTGAATTCAGATTCTCGACTGATACAAGTCCCACTATTTTTATATCAGTATTTCTGTGCCATGCCTAGTTGAAGTATGCTTCTGTTTTTACCATCCCCATGATTTACAAATGCTGTTTGGCAACTCAAGAATTAACTCTTTTTTTAACATTCTAATATACTGACACTATGCTTTGTTACTGGCAGCTATGTAACTAGAATTAAATGGTTAATTTCATGTATATGATAAATTTCTATGTACCCTTACAAGGGCATATAAAGATACCAAGCATGTAAAAATATTTTAATTAGTATTTTTATTTTAAAAATATTTTTAACAGATAGCTACCTGTCGGCTAAGAAAGGATCAACAAGCAGATGATGATGATGAAGATGATGAAGACTTAGATGTTACAGAAGAAGAAAATCAATTTTAAGTAAATCTTATTTCCATTTTCATCTTAAATGACTTGAAATTCTGGATTACTAAATTGTAAGACTTTACACTCACTTGATGGGTTTCATCTCAAAATGAAATCCTACTAGAAATGGAAAAATAATTAAAGGAATTTACACTGACCAAAAATCAAGGTTTTAAAAAAAGAGTATGCCCCAGTCATTTCAACACCCTACCCTAGTGGTATGTGATTTTTTTCATATAAGTTTCATTTTAAAAAACGGTTATGTATTTCAAAGCATTGCAGATTCACTATACCAAGTTGAAGCTGCAATAATAAATAACAAAAAAACAAAAGACTTAATAATTCCTCATAGCTTCTTTTTAAGACTGCCTGTTTTCAACATCAGAAAAGGAATGATTACAAATTCTATTCCATGAAGCCTCCAGTGAAAAGCTTCTCTTTTACCTTTATTAAAACCTTATATTTCATTTGATATGTAAATTTTAGTGTTTTCAAGCGTGTTATCAAATTCAGTATAGGTACTGAGACACTATGACAACAGGTTTTACAAATATCCATAAAGCTTATATTTTAGTCTTAAAAAAAAAAAAAAACAACCTAATTGTGGTTTTAAAATAAAAATGCTATGATACTAGATTGTAAGTGGTACTGCAATTGGGAAGACAAATAATTTGTTAGAATGTTGCCTTATCTTGGAACACCGTGAATCATTAAAAAAACTCCAAAATTTTGACAGGCTGTGATCAAGTTAATGAAAGGACATAGAGTCCTAAAAATATAAAAAATTTAATCAAGAGACTTTCAATATATGTGATGCTTTTCTTTCTTTTAGGGAGGAATAATTATTTCATGGATCTAAGACATATAAAAATTATGAAATTTATAAAATCTTTTGGGGTAACTGGAAAAAGCAGTTATTTACAACAGAAAAAGATTTTCTGGAAAGTTTTTTTGACTTGTCATTCATGGTTCTGTTTTTAACAAAGTACTGCTTACTGAGAAGAGTACTAATAAAATTATTTCAATGTTTTTAGAAAATTCTCAAAACATTTTAAAATGCTAAATAAGTTGATATTGTTAAACTGAGGCTATCATTGTAAATCTGGTGTGGTTCAGAGGGAAAAAAACAGCGTTATAGTATTTCACTTGCTGCTTACTAAATAGTAACTGTTGAATCACCTGTATAGCTAAAATGTTTTTGGACCTCATTCATAAAGCAATCAATAATTCTGGAATAAAACATACTCTTCCTACCTTGAAAAAATATTCTAAGAACAAAAGGAATACAACCAATGAAAATACCTTCATCAGTGTAAAATTAAGTTTCATTGTTTAGAATAAACTTGTTTAGCATACTTAGTCTCAAAGGGGCAGATGATAAATATTTCACATTTTGTGATCCATGAAACAAAAACCAAGGTTATATACAGTTACTTGTGTAATCATTTAAGATGTAGCCACATTTAAAAATGTAAAAACCTTTCTCAGCTTCCCTGCTGCAGGCAATCAACCCAACAGGCTACTTAGCCTGTAGGTCTTCGTCTCTTATCTCTAAAGTAGGAATACTAAATGTTAGAATCATCCTGATCCAAGTGATAGTAATTCATATATAATTATAGATCATAAATATAAATGCAGTATCTAATGCAGTCCACTAAACAGTTGCTATTTAATGCAAAGATAGAGGCAATATGGTCATCTACTTAATAAGTAGATCAAGAACCAGTGCTCTTAACAATGTTTTCAGTAAACTGATAGAAATATACTCCCTATCTCCTGATTATGGGATTAAGTTTACTTTCTAAACATGATTTAATATTTTTCAGATACCTTCTGGACAAAATGTTTGGCTTTAAGACAAAATGCCACTAGGTGCCATCAAAGAGAATTAATATGCTACTTCCAGTGTACATAATATACCTGTGGGCAGGATAGAGAGGAAAACTGGTTTTGAAATGACAATTATTGAGGATTTAATACACTATGTGTTTGAAATTGATGTGCTGATAAACTGGTTCTCTGGGATGACAAACAGGGAAATGCCCTGATTCGCTACATTTACCAATTTGGCATAAATAACTCCTACCATGGCCAATTTAAGTTATCAACATATCACTGAAGGCAAAGGGGGAAAGAGATGGGCAAAAATGGCTCCCAACCAGTTGGAAAATATTGTTACAGAATAATAAAATGTTCACATCACTTAATTTCAAAATCAAAATACAAACTTGTGTTTACTATAGCTGGCCTCTCATCTACCTCCACCACCCCACCCCAGCCTAGTTTGAAAAGCAATCACATATTAGGTGATATTTTTCACTTTAAGCTATATTTTAGCTTAATGCTATTTGGAGTGAGTTAAGTCTTCCCCCTATTCCTCAGGAAGATTTGATAAAAATGAACCATCTGTAATTATTAAGCAATTTGAAATATGATTTCTTCCTATTTTGTTCATTGTGCTTGGTTCAGATATTCAAGTTTTATCATTCTATAAGCTTGCTTACTAGTTTAAAGAGCCACACTGAGGTGCTTTTTTTTAAAACCAAACCAAGTAGTTAATTCTTTCTACTAATAAAATATTCACTCTTAACCTCAGAAATTTAAGTAGGCTTCTGTTGAATGAATTTCTATCAATGAAAATTGAAACCTGAGATATGTAAAGGTACTAACTGAATAAGTACTGAAAAAGTAGTCTACTTCTGCAATATCCTATAATTAATTAAACTACCAAAAACTTTGAATTTTATTATTTTATTTACTCAATGTGGAAAACCCCTGGATCAAGGAATTGAGGAAAATTATATTTTATACAAACTATGAAAGGCCAAGCAAAGTAAAATCATGTTGGATGAAATGAAACATTCTGAATTAAAAGCCAATATATAAGGTATCCCAAGAGAAACCCTGGATATATAAAAACTCTTAAAGCTACTTTTTCCTTGTTTAACAATGTCTGAGCACCCTCGTTTTATCATTTTTTTAAACTGACAATGAAGGTAAGAAAATATCATTTACCCTTGAAAATATTTCCAGCATGGTCTTCCTGAAATTAAAAACACTACTTAACTGAGGCAGTGAAAAGTATTAAATAGTGGTCTGTTTTGGCTGAAAATGGCTCCATGGCTTACTGTGACTTCAGGCAAGTTGCTTAATTCTCTAAACTTCATTAGGTAAATAATAAATCCTGTACCTCTTAGGGAATACTGAGATCATGCATATAAAGCATTTATGAGCCTAACACATGGAAAGTGATTCGAAAATGTCAGCCATTGAAAATTGCTATGAGAAAATAAAATCCAATCCAGTATTTGCAAAATGTCTGCACCAAATGTTAAATATCAAAGTAAAAATTCCATCTTACAATTTTATACGTAGTAAGTCTTTGGACACAGGGTTTTGAAGCTAAAATAACAAGAACCTAAAAATAAACATACAAGTTATATAAATCATCAGTAACTTCCTCCTAGAAAAACTATATCCATCTATCAAATTCTTCCCAGCATAGACCTGAGAGTCCTCTGCACCTGTAATTACATTCTTATTTTTATTGTCTTTTGAATATTTCATGTTAATCTATCAATCTGCTTAATAAGATGTTGTAGAAACTACTGAACTATACATATTTCAGAATGTTTGGTCCCTCCCACCATAAATGCAGTTCAATGTAGCTGTTGAAAAACCATAATACCCAGCTGCAATTCTTTTCTTTTTATACAAATAAGTTAATTAGTTAAGTCTCTTCAGTTGCAATTTTTTTTATTTTTATAAAACTTTGCAAAGTTATGAACATGGAAACTTTTAAGAATCCCCTAAGCTTTTTACATAAGTAAATTTCAAGTTCACAGTCTGTTCATTTTGAACTATTTATAATTAACAGGAGACCTTAACACAGTTATATCTCAGACCAGAGGGTATGAATTCTGCAGACAGGTAGCAATGAAAATGCCAAACCTGAAAAATTAGTCACTGACCATTTCCTTATACAGTTTCAGTAAAATACGTTAACTACAGAATGAAATAAAAGTGAATATAAAATGTATTTTTCCCAACTACAACTCCATACAAGTCTGAGATTTACCCATAACATCAACAAAAATTAAAGAACACTGCCCTATCAAAGAAAAAAAAAGTATATATAATTTTAAGTTAGAAAAAAAAATGAATGGCAATTTGCAAGCAAAAGAACCTGGTTCACATTCTACTAAATTATTTACAGTTTTTCTATGCACAGGTCAAAATTAAAATGTTTCACGATATAACTAAAAAATAAAACACTTTTCTAAAAAAATGCATTTTACTGCATCAATACTGTGGGACAAAAACTCTGAATTTAGAAATGCTCTCTAAAGCAAAATTAGCTTAACTTTGCGGGGGCCAACTGGCCTGTCATTTAGATCTTTAATAGCAGCCATAGCTTCATTATAGTTTATCATAGCTACAATGGCTTCCCCTGTAGGCAATCCTTGCTCATTATACTGTATTGAAACTGAATCAGGTATGATTCTATAACCATGGAAAAAGTCTAAAATTTCATTAACATTAGCTTTAAATGGAAGGTTCATTATCTTAACAGGAGTTACTCTACCTGAACCACAATTTAACTTCTGATCAGGCATAAATCTCCCTTCAGGAAAACCTCCCATATTACGCTTTCCAAAATCAAATTTGCCACCTTCAGGGCGACCAAAATTCACAAAAGGGCGATGACTTCTAAAATCATCAGGTGGGCTCCTAAAATCCTCACCAGGGGGTCTAAAATTGTCAGGAAGTCTAGGATCCTCCTCTGGAACTTCTCTGAGGTCTTCCTCCGGGAGCTGCCTGAAATCCTCATCAGAAGGGGATCGAAAATCTTCTTCCTGGGGACTCCTGAAGTCCTCATCAGGAGGGTGCCTAAAGTCCTCATTTGGAGGGCCCCTGAAGTCTTCATCTGGCATATGCCTGAAATCTTCCTCTCGGGAGCGCCTGAAATGCTCTGGGGGTGGCCGCCTGAAATGCTCCGGGGGTGGTCGCCTGAAGTGCTCCTGTGGTGGCCGCCTAAAGTGCTCCTGGAGGGGCCGCCTGAAGTGCTCCTGGGGTGGGCGCCTGAAGTGCTCCTGGGGCGGGCGCCTGAAGTGCTCCTGGGGTGGGCGCCTGAAGTGCTCCTGGGGCGGGCGCCTGAAGTGCTCCAGGGGTGACCGCCTGAAGTCCTCCTCAGGGGAATGCCTGAAATCCTCCTCGGGGGGTCTCCTGAAGTCCTCCTCAGGGGGCTGCCTGAAGTCCTCTTCCCTAGGATGCCTGAAGTCCTCCTCCACAGGGCACCTGAAGTCTTCTTCCCAAGGGCGCCTGAAATCCTCCTCTGGTGGCCGCCTGAAGTCCTCCTCATGGGGCTGTCTGAAGTCCTCCTCCGGTGGCCACCTCCAGTCTTCCTCAAGAGGCCGTCTCCAGTCTTCCTCCCGAGGTCGCCTGAAGTCTTCCTCAGGAGGCCGCCTGAAGTGCTCCTCCCGAGGATGCCTAAAGCCCTCTGGGGAGTGCCTGAAGTCCTCCGGAGGGAATCTGAAGTCCTCTGGAGAGTGCCTGAAGTCTTCTGGAGGGCGCCTATCAGGTGGTCGGAAATATCCCTGGGGATGCTTGAAGTTATCTAGTTGCCTCAAGTCCTCTAGCTGATACCTAAAGTTTTCAGAAGGGCCCACTGAGTATATCGGTGGGTCTTTTGGGTCAAATAAATGCGAATGGTCACCTCTATCATGTGACTCCGAACGGGCTTGTATTTTCTCACTGGACATCAAGGAAAAATTTACACCAAACTCCTGCATTTGTGCCTCAGATATAAGTCTTAACAATACCTCTGTCCCTAAGAATCTTCTTCGGTTTAAACGTTCAGCTTTAATAGCCTGTTCTTCTGATTTGAATTTCACCAGTGCTTCTCCCAAACCAACTCCTTTGTCATCAAAAAGCAAGTAAATGTCATCCTCTGCAAGAGAAAAGTCTGCAAAGAACTTTTGCACTTCAACTTTTGTAACATCAAATGGAAAATTTCTTATATATATACATAGCTTCTGACCAGAATAGCCTTCTTGAGAATATTTTTGTGAAACATGTCCAGGCCTCTCTTTTTCTGGTCTCTTCTTCTCATAACATTCAATGAACTTCAGCATTTGTTTTCTAGAAATTGGATCGATATGAACTGGACGATACTGTAAAACAGTCTTATGTAAACCAAGAGCAGTATTATAGTCTTTCAGAGTCTTGAACATCACAAAGGCATATCGTGTTCTTCTTTCATCTTTATATAAAAATTTAATCTGTTCATTAGTCAGATCAGTGTCTCTAAAGAAATTTCTCAAATTTCTTTTGTTAATACTTAGTGACAGATTTTTTAAGTGAACATAAAATCCAATAGGGGAGCGAGAACGTGTTCTTCTGGGAGATTTTGAATGAGACCGTTTTCGAAAATGTCTATCATTAATTCCTCTTGGAGGAGAATGTTCTTCAGATCTTATAGTGACTTCATCCTCCTTAATTGCATTACCACCAAACTCAATCCACTGTTGTTCTGAGCCCTGCATTACTTCTATAAATCTTGAACCCATAAAACTTCTATGGCACTTAAGACCTCCTGAAGCATCAATACATGAAGCAAATTTTACTATGGCATCACCATTATTTCGGCCATCATGATGTTTTAAGAAAATTACTCCATCCACACACAAACCAGAGAAAAAGACACGTACATCATCTTCATTTACTAAGTAAGGCAAACCTCGTAGAAACAAATAAGGATTCTCGGCCTTCAATGGCCTTGTCTTTCTTGGCCTTAAATCATCAAGTCCTGTACCATTAGTATGAAACCCAGTATCTTGATTCATTGAAGAGCCATATCCAGAATTACTTTCTTCTTCCTTCATAGCCTCAATGAAATTTGATAGGCTGCCAACCCCTGATGCCCCAGATCCTGGTCGCCCTCTTCCTACACGATCAGTTCTTTTCATTTCTATAGTCTTCTGCATTTCTGCCTTGCTACTAAGAAAGAGCTCTACAGATGAATCCTTGATAAACCCTCCTGAACGACTTATGGCACGTCTTGCATCTTCATCTGTTGCAAAAATAATAAAAGCCTCCCCAATTTCCCCTCCAATTATATGCACTCCTCCATCAGGAATAGTCAATCCCGTGAAGAAGTGACGAATATCCACAGGCCCCGCAATAAAAGGAAGCCCCAGTAAACGGATGACTACAGCCATGCTGAGCTCAAACCACAGCAATAATGACCTGCAGACAAAAAGGTACACATAATAGCAAGTCTTATTTTTTAAGTACCTTAGCCCAAACTAAACTTTAAATAATTACCTGGTTCCCGTTTCCTTCAGCATTTATAAATGAAAACAAGATACAAGTTCACAAAAATATTGATTTAACTAATTCTTAAAGAAAACAAAGAATAAATTTTCTCCCATCCATCTAAACATACAGATAAACCAACTATCCTGAAGAAACATTTCATATCACCCATCCTATACAATAGGAACATCAAAAATATCAAATCTTCCTTTGTAAGTCTGCCAAATGCTACTTCACAACAAGACCAAACTACTTTCAGACTCATTCTGAAAAACATGTTTCCTAAATGTGAGAGATTAAAAGTATTTTACCAAACACAATGAGTTTTATATATTTAGAAAAGCCCTCTATGGTCAGTATATAATGTCTTCTCATGATATTATGTTGCCTAACACTGGCCTTCACTGGTTAGACATAAAATGAAGCCATAGGTACCAAGATGTACTATTCTATTTTATATGACTTTTGTCAAGCCTCTGTGAAAGCCTTAAACTCTGGGTGTCTTACCTGTTCTTTTTATTTCTTGGAGACCTGTTAATTCTGTAAAAGCAACTTAACTGTGGAAAGAAAATGAAATATAATTAATCTTTGAACCCTATAATTGATCTCAATGCCTGATTAGGATATCCATTTCAGAATTACCTATCAAAAATGAAACAAGGAACTGCAATAATGGGCAACATTAATAATCCCTCTGCAAAAAGGAAGTGCAAAACCCAAATAAAGACATCTACAAAGTATTTAAAAATGTGCTGAAAATTATACTACTTCTTGATTGGAAGTAGAATGAGGGAAATGTTAAATATTTTAAGAGCAGTGATGGTTACAGGGTATGTACGTATATCAAAGCTCAATGAATTCTACCCTTAAGATCTATGCATTTTGATGTGCAGAAGGTTTACAACCACTTTTCCTCCACTCCATACTGGAGATCAAACCCTGGGTTACTCTACCACTGAGCTATATCCCCAGTCAGTCTGGAGGCTTACATCCACTTTAAAAAAACAAAACAAAACAAACAACAACAACAACAAAAAAAAACTGTTATCCAAATAAAATCTCAATTTAAAAACAACCAATATTCCAACACTTCCCCCAATGAAAATCCAAACATCTAGTTCATATTTATTGTCCAACTCTGCCATTCTCCTCCACATCAAAAGGTAAGACCAAATCAAATAACCATTCAAAAATACAATAAATACCAAGTAATACAACACCAAAGCCTGAAATTCAAAAACCCATTTTTAAAGCAATAAATCAAAACCAATACTACTGTATACAATTTTAAGTTCTTCATATTCCAAACACAGAACCAAATTTCATGATCCAATATAATCAAGGCAAATACCCCCTAAAATTAAAAACTCCTTATGCAATAATCCTAGAACAAGAACTACTAAAACTCATCTGAATGTTAAGTTAAATATAAAATCTTATCACACCAATATCATCAGTCCACTTTAAATCACTATCCTGCACTCTATTAAGGAAACCCAGACAACAATGTATAGATGTAAAAATAACACAAATTCATTAATTTGGAATATTGGGATTACCAATGTTAACAAGTGAAAAATCTCAATTTAGTATTTTTGTAGAAAAATTGCATCTAATTCTTTCATGGATATCCAAGCTAATAATATTTGGTGAAGTCTTACCAAAAAAATATTTAAGACCTGCCAAATTAATAATTGTAATCAACATGTCTTTCATGTGTAAAAACATGTTGGCTTCACCTATTACTTAAGCATCACTGTCCACAAAGTAGAGTCTAAAGACATACCCCTTATGGACTGAAAGATGGTTTTCCTTTAAAAAGAATCTACAGATTAAACTTTATACTACAAGCTAACTGAGAAAAGATATCAACAAACTACCTTTGGCACAAACTATGTCTGAAAACTATTGGTGAGGTTAAATTAAATTATCTGCATAATACAATTAAATTATCTGCATAATTCAATTTTTAAAAAAAATATATAAATCTAGTTTTTCCAACAAACCAACATCCACAACAAACACTTCAACAAAAACTATAAATGGCTTCTGGAAAGTTTCTGGAAAACTTGCCCATGTTAAAATTCCAAGACACCTATATAAACTGGCTTAGCTGCTTTTTTTTAATTTTACAAAGCAGCATTAAACAAGCTTTTGTCTGTACCCAGCTTTTTTTTTTTTTTAATTTAAAAGGGATTTTCCCTGAGAACATAAATTCATTTACAAGCAAAGCAAAATTAGAGACATTACAAGGAACTGAGTCAAATTCAAGAAATCACTAATAACATACCCTAACTTGCTATCTTACCTAAATATCTTTTAACTAAAACAATCCTAGCTAAGTAGTGTCATGAGCACAAAACCCATGAATTCCAATTCAAGTACATTATTTTAAAAACGTGTTCTTGTTTGCCACAGTTAAATGTAATAACTTCCTTGTCCTTGAGATACTAGGATAATGTATCATTTATTCATCCACAGTAACAAATCTAGGAGACAACCTATAAAAGACCAGCTCTCAAAATGAGTTGTTTTCATGTAGTTCTAATATGCTGTTTTCTTAAGCAAATTCTCCAGAAAATTCTAGTAACACATTACACAAAAAGCAAAACACACAAATTATCCTGCTCCTAAAATGTTTCTAATTATGAATGCAAAAGTATTTTTGTGACTTTGGGTTAAGGACACAGTGATTTTTTTTAATAACTTCTATGAAAAGGAAATGAACCCCTAAAAGCTCAGTTGAGGGCAAGCGCATTTTAAATAATTGCTTATTTTATCCAGTGCTTCATCCCATTTAATCACCATCTTCACTAAACAATATGAAATGTGCAGGTTCTAATCAAGACTGAAAGGAAAACATGAGGGGGACTCAATTTGAGAAGTATTATGTCAGATCCGTTTGATTTTAACTGACAAATGAAAAGTCATCTTCCTGACAAGGTGAAGGAGAGAAAATTATTTTACTTTGCCTGCGACTACTTCTTAAAACCCAAAGTTATGATGAAGCATATTCAAATTCTAAACGTGAACTTCTGCAAAAAATAATCTACCCAGTCCACAATTTTTTTTTTCTGATGATCTGCCTTTTGTAATGTAGATGGTTAAAATAAAAACCAAAGGCCATGGTCCCCAAGAGGAACTGTAAATGAAGACGAATCCACAGGGCACAGGATTTCCCATAAACATCCATCATCGTCACAGGGCAATCATCCGAAGGCATCGATTCTATAGCCCAAAGCCTTTGTCCACACTCCCAGGGGTCAGAGCTTCCTTCTTTTGCGCCAGGCCAAAGTTGCTACGTGGGATCCGATGCTGTCGCCAAGACCTTCGGCCAAAATCAGCCTTCAAATTAACCAGGACCGCCCAACCTCCGTGCCTTGCCTTTACGCCGTCCCAAGGGCGAACATTCCACCCTAACTCACCACTGGGTGACTACACTCAAATCTAAAACGCTTTTGCCCCTCTCAAGCCTAACGAGCAGGGCCTTCAGAGCTTTCCTGCCACCACTGACTACGATGACATAGCAAAGAAAAAAATACCTATGAGATCCTTCGCGATCTTCAGTGTCAAGATCACTGGGAAGCGCACACACACCGCCACATGGAGGCTGACTGGAGAGGGAGAGTCGGTGTTTAGCGAGGAGAGAGGGTGCCCTAACGGCACCAGCTACGCTAGATCCTGGCGCGGCCGTCGGCCCCGCCTTTCCCCGTTCCTCCGGCTCGGTCGCCAACCCTGCCCACCCCGACGCCCCACGGGTGACTGCTTCGCACTTGGCAGTAAACACACACCACTGCTGCTGAGTCGGACACACAAGGCCAGGGGCTGGGCACTCCTCCGCGCAGCAGCCTCCACAGAACAGGTAGAACCCTCAGTGAGCCCGAAGAAGATGGCGCCCACTCTCCCCTCCCGTCCGGACAAACGGACGTACAGTTTGTCTGCCCATGCGCTCTCCAGGCGTAACCCACTACCCCGGCGCCTGGGCCTCGCCTGCGCACGCGCCCTGCTCACCCGCTTCCCGTTGTTAGGGGCAGGGAGGCGGTGCCCTGGGCTTGTGGAGCTTCTGCGCATGCCCAGCTTCTAGCCAACCCGGGACCCTAGACCTGGAGAAGGCAAAATTGAGAGACAAAATTAGGAATCAACTGCGGTGGGTTACTGCGGAAATAAACAGATCAAACGTTCGAATTTTCCAGGAGCTATGGAAAGAGATGCCCGCGAGGAAAGTTGCTGATTTATTTGTCTTTCAGTGCTGCAGTTACTGTGTTAACTTTCGAAAGCCTTCCGAATGGCTTTGTAAAGTCTAATAAAAGGCCACAGAATTATTTCACTGCCTTAGATTTTTGCCAGGTATAGTTCACACCTACAGGCTTAATAAATACATGCTTAATCACTCTTTTAGATATTAATGACCTTGTTAAGTACCTTTATAAATTTGTTGTTCCCATCATCTGGGTTTTTGAAGCAAGAATAGATGAACCAGTCCTGAAAATTGAGGAATGAAAAATTTAGTTATAGACATATTCTGTGATGTCTGGTACTTAATAGCTGGTGAACAACCTTGTGTTTGGTTTTATTTTATTTTTGTAAATAAAGCAACCCACCTTGCTGTATAACCACGAAGTGCATGTATGGGTGGATCGAAACACCAAGAAAGCAGAAGTTACATTACAATATAAAGACATTGTTACAGATAGGAGGAAAAAATACTGTGAATCTGACTGCAGATTACCCATTCTTAAATTTAATAATATGACTGGGAAAAAGAGGTAGATTAAAAAGTGAATAAAAGATGGTTTAAGTGAGAGCCATCTTTTACTCTCTTGGGCAAATCACTCGGCATCTCTGCCTCGGTTTCTTAATTTAAAATGGTAATAACAATAGGACCTACCTCTTAGGTTTGTGAGAAATGTCCATGATATCTGAGACTATTACAAGTACTTGTTTCAAATGTCAAGGTGATCCAGAGAGAAGCACAAGATGTCACCTTGGGGAGGTAGGCTCACTGATTAGATAAGGTACCTTGTTAATGCAGGGTTTGGTCCTGGCCTTTTAGGCTCAGGAGCCTGACCTTAAAAGTTAATATTTACTGAGGGTTAACTATGTGCCGGGCCTTGTGCATTGTCTTCTTTTAATCTTAAAACAACTTTCAGAGGTAGATACTATTATTTTTTATTTTACAGATAAGGGAAATTGAGGCATAGAGGATTACATAGCTTGCTCAAGGTCACATAGATAAAACAATATAAATATAGAAATTAAACCTTGGTGGTATGTTTCTAGGGACCATTACTCTGTATTTGGAAGAGGATTCTAGACCCTGAAGGAGAGCGCTTTAAAACAAACATGAACAATATTGTCAGTATCCATTTACAAGAAGAAACACTAGCAAAGCAAACTTGACATCAACTCAGGCTGACCAGCACTTTTCTGGTCTGTATATGCTTTGTATGAAGTCAAATTATTGGAGTTCTTTGCTAAGTATGAAAACAGAACAAGAGTAGTTACTTAATCTCAAAAGTTAAAACTATATATAGGTATTCTCACCCATTAAAACAAAATTAACATTTATCATTTAATGAGACTTACTATAGGACTTACCTGGACAAGTGTACTCAGACCAGACGCTCCTCTGAACAGGTTTACAAAAGCATTGTTCTGCGACGATGATCCCTTTCTGTTCACAAACATTTTCTCCAAAGTGCTAGTGAATGCTTGTCTTTTCTAGTGTGCCTCCTGCCTTTCTCAGATGATTTTATCATTATAAAAAAAATTCAGCTCAAGGTAATTTGGGTATAAGTACATAATATTCTGGTTATTGAACAGGGTTTTTTTTATACCTTTAGTGTATCAATATCAAAATCTAATCATTTGGGGGAGCAGAGAGAAAGTTTCTGGAACTATACAAGAGTAGACCCTGAAACACAGTGACCACACTGAGCTATTACCATTCTGTGGTTCTGCCTGAGCAGCTTTTTAGCCTCCCCAGATCCTTTGCCACCACTGCAGCATCACCTGCCCTCCTGAATGATTTTGGTATCACAGTTTCAGCTGTCTTTCCTAGCTCTTCAATATCCACGCGAACAGCCTTTCCTCACTTGGTCTCAGTTACTTAGAAGTTTCTGTACACTTTTTCTCTAGGATGTTTTCTAAAGTATAAATCTGGTCATGTTATTCCTTAGCTTAAAATCATAAGCTTGAAACCATGATGTACAGATGTGGCATTCATAAGCATTCACTTTTATTCCTTTCTTCATTTCCAACCTCATCTCCATGACCATATATAACCTATACCTCAAGAAATCTGTCACTCCCCAGTTTGCCTGCCCTATTCTAAAGGCCTCTGGGTCTTTCCTGCTGGTCGTTCTATCTTTCCTACTCTATAATATTTTCTCTGTGACTTTTCCACTGATCTTTCAGATCTGCAGTCTCAATAAGAGCAGTTATCCCAATACATATTAATGATTTGTTTCCATATCTACTTCTTATACTATGAGGCCCCAGAGGGAAAATGGCCTTCTTTCTGATCAATGTCTGTTTCATAGAAGAGCACAATAAATGTCTCAAAAATGATTGAACTCCCTACCAAAGATAAACTACTTTCTGAGTTCTCACATAGCTCTATATGAGAGAGATTTCCTGATTATCATGCATCTCTTAGTTCAGTTTAACTTAGGTAAGGATTCATTTGGAATTTTTCATCTCTAAATAAATTGCCTCCAAATACCCCCTATGTCTTCAAAATATTTCCTACTTTTACTCATGTTCATTACACAGAAAATGCATCTTACTTGGCTTCTCTGCTCTTTACCCAAGGGTTTCACTCATCCTCTTTTCTTTCAGACTCTTAAGAATGATTCTCCCTCCTCCCATTCTCCTATCCCAGTCCTTGAACCCTTCTTTCTCCAGAGAATATCAATTATTTCTCTCCTTATTTTAAATCTCTCCTTTACTAATTATTTTCTCCCCCACTTACAAACATATTGCCTTAATCCTTAAAAAATGTTTTGTAACTGTTTTGCTCACTGTCTTCTTGTGCTTTATTCCAATACAAAATCTCTCAAAACAGTTTTTGTCTGGCTCCTGCTCTTTCTCACTACTGCTTTGTGGTTTTCTTCTACTCCAACTGCTGAAAACTGCAACCCAAAAAGTAATAAATAATCATCATATTGCCAAATCCAAAGAGCCTTTATTTTCATCCTCCTTTACCTTTGTGCAGCATTTATACTGATAGGAGGCAAAGGACTGTGTTTAAGCAGCCTCGAAAGCTAAACTAACAGAATTCCAAGTATGATCCTGCAAATTACAAACTAAATGTTTAGGTAAGTTTGTTAATCTCTAATTTTTACCTCCATTTAATCATCTATAGAAAGGAGATAATAGCAGTACATATTCCATAAGGTTATTGAGTAGATTAATTTTGATATTGCAGGTAAGGCATGGTAAAGATATTCCATAGCATGAGCTATCCTCTTTGAACCCATCCTCTTACATTCTTTGGTGCACTTCTTTCTAAGCTGTCATTAAACTATATTCACCTGGTCTCTCCCATTTTCACAAATAACTCATTTTCATATCTTCACTGGGTAATATTAGGCATGTCTACAATACTGATAAATGAAGATAGTTTTACTTCCTACTCAAATGGTTGTTAATACTGAAATGATGCACATAAGAAGATTAGGACAATATATAGTATAGAGAAGATATTTGTTTTTCCAATTTAGGAGAGACAGAAAATGTCTCTAGTCCATCTCCTTTTCTTCTTTCTATCTTAAATTTGAATTATGATGTCTGGTATGTACTAGTCACACTTCAATTAAGAGAAAAGAGCCAAAAGAATTGCAGAGATGACTATCTGACATCATTGAACAAACATCAGCAGCCACCTACCTCCAGATTTATGTTTGTTTTTGATTATGCTATTATGAACTGGCTTAACTACCTGGTCTTCAGTTATGTGCAAAAAACAAATCCCCATTTATATACCGTCTCAAATTTATGCCTAACAGCTTTAGCTAACAATCTTTTTTGTTGTCCTTGTAGGTAGTTTACAAAAATGAACCTACAGTACCTACAGTCATCACAAATTTAACTGTGTTTGTCTATTTCAAGTTCTACATGGAAAACTTCTTACTTGCCTCCTCTCTAGCTCTTTTGTTAGGTGTGGTATCCAAAGGTCTTAGAAAATTATAATTCCACTGCATGTGGGCTACAATGACAGTATCATCTCATTAAGTAAAAATAAAGTATGAGAATATGCCAAAATGTTTCTAAGTATACTCTATACAAGAGCCACTTAATACAGTGCAAAGATGACAAATTTTGAAGTTAGCCAGATAAAGATAAATTCTATTTTCATCACTTCCTTAAACTTAAATTTTTTGATACTCCACTTCAATTTTTCCAAAATAGAGATAGTACTTTCCCAAAAGGTCATTATGAGCCAGATTTGGTGGCACACACCTGCAAACCTAGCTACTTGTGGGCTGAAGCAGGAGGACTGCAAGTTCAAGTTTGAGGACAGCCTTTGCAACTTAGTGAGACCCTGTCTCAAAATAAAAATAAAGAAAGAGCTGAGGATGTAGTTCAATGGTAAAGTACCCCTGAATTTGATCCCCAGTAATGAAAAAAAAAGTTCTTACAAAGAGTTAAAACTAATGCTGTTAGTGCCTAGCACAGTACAGAGTGTGGGGCACAAGAAACACACAATGAATGGAAACTTTTTATTACTTTAATTACAGTAGGCAAAAATGTGTATTTTTGCCTAATTACCTCCATAGACTATATAACCATATGTACTTTATCAAGGAAGACTAGAATTAAAACTCACCCAAGAAAGCATTTACAGGTTAATTCCACCTCTTCTGATCACACCCTTTCTTAGTCTTCATTGAAATCTATATGTCCACAAATTTTCTTAAAGTATGTATTCAGATAAGTGATTTCCACTGTAAATATCTACTACAGTAATAGTAATTACTCAAAAACATTTAGAATTTCTCTTTAAGGAACTCCTTTCAAAACATAAACTTCTTGTGACAGATACCAGTGATTGGATAAACACTGGTCTTTTGAGCAAGGACTGATTATGGAACTTCCTTAGATGCATTTTCCACACACACTGAGACTATATATACACACCATAATAAAGAACTCATTATTACAATAACTGTACTTTTTTGAAAAAGCAAAAAGTCACCTGATAAATAAGGTGGCTTAGAAATATGCCAGGTGAATTTACTGGGGAGGAAAGGAAAGAGACAAAATACAACAATCTTACAAAATACAATAAAACAGAAGTTACATTTAAATGTTAAAAAGTAGATTTTTCCTTTTTGGACCATAAACTGGCTATGAAGTTAATTTCAAAATATTTGGGAGCTAACAGCTTCCAAAGGTGTTTACTTTATGTCTTCATTCATTTGTTGTACCAGGAATTGAATCCAGGGTGTGCTTAGCCAATGAGGCACATCCCCAGCCATTTATTTATTGATCGATCAATTGATTGATTGATTGATCTATCAATTTTAAGACAGGGTCTCGCTAAGTTGATTAGAACCTTGCTAAGTTGCTGAATCTGGCTTTGAACTTGCAATTCTCCTGCTTCAACCTCCCGAGGTACTTCCCAGTGGCTCTGCCATCGCGCCCAACTAATGGTGTTTACTGTGAAAGACAACATCCATGTATGTGTAAATTTGATTTAAAGATTTTAAAAGATTGGAATAATCTCATTTTAAATATAAGATTTTCTATGATTAAAACAAGTAGGAAATATTTAGAAGGAAAGTTTTTTTCCTCAGTTTTGAGCCACAGAACCCTCCAACATTGCATATTTTAAATCAGTGGGGTTCTTTATTTCTCAGAGCTAAGGATTGAGTTAACCCAAGCTCTTACACATGCTAGGTACTCCACCACTGACCAACACCCCTAGCCCTCAGTGGGAATTTTTGAAAATTGCTAAAATACACACCATGTCTCCTTTGACGTGAAAATTAAATAGACTGGATAAACTCTAACGTAAATGTCATTTAAGAGTTTCATGAAACAATACTTTATGTAATACAAGAGGATATTCCCTTTGCTTAAGTATTGTTTCCCGGATCCCCTACATTGATTTCACGTCTCTCTAAAAAGTATCGCTTTCCAGAATTTGAAATACGCGTTTTAAATGACTCTCTGGTCAGTCCAACTCTAATCCATCCTTTCCTGGACCAGCCACCTACCCGCGGTTTTGGTAACCTAGCAACCAAACCGCGCAGAGTGAGATTTCCAGAACCTGGGATATCCAATCAGCTCAGCGGAATCGCCGCAGAGGCTCATGGGGCGTTGGAGACTGCGTCGTCGCTGGCGTGGGCACCATGGAGACGCGCGGAGCGGCTCGGGTAGCTATGGCGGCTTGGAGCGTCTTATCTTCCAGAGCTGTGACTGCTTTCCTCCTGTTGGTTCTCTCTCGCGTTTCGCAGGCCCAGATGTACTCCTTGCCTTTCCGGCAGCCGGAAACATGCGACCACAACCAGTATTTCGATATCTCGGCGCTCACCTGCGTCCCGTGCGGAGACAACCAGAAGCAAGATGCCCAAGGTGAGATGGTATCGGATGGACCCTGGCAAACGTAACACTCCCGCCTTGGTGCTGTCCCCGGTCCCTGGACCTTTTTGTCTGTAGAGCGAACGTTTCAGAAAACCGAGCCGCCAACCCAGGAGGAAAAGGTCACGTTGGAGGATTGCAGTTTGCACAGTAATGAGTTTGGGGAACCCTGAGTCCAGTGAACCGTCGCCAGTTAATTCTCGGCTTCAGTTCCCCACCCTTCTGGAATCAGGGCTTTTACGGCAGCACTTAGAAAGCGCCCGATGAAGGTAGAAAAGAAACAGTAAAATAGTAGTTGAGGTGAAGAGGGACAGGTGACCGAGAAGATTAGGAAGTGTAAACTTCGGTAGATACCCCTTTATCCTGCTTCTCAAACCCCAGAAATTAGAGGTGGAAAGGACCTTAACCATGATCAGGTCCAGTCTTTTTATTTTACCTATAAGGAGATTGAAGCCCAGATGAGATTGTGACATTTTTTGTGTCACCTAAATTGAGAATTGGGAGAACTCGTGCCTCTACCCCCAGTATCGAACTATGAATTTCCAGTATACAGTTTTGTCTTAATTTTCCTCCCAAAGTTTATCATTTGGTCCAAGTTCCCACTGAAGTTGCTTGGAATAAGTCTTCCCATATGTTAAAATCTAAGATGTTTTCATTTTCAGTTTAGTTACCAGTGGTGTTAACTTTCTGCCACCTTCAGATTTGATGTATCCTTATTTAAGTCATGGAACAGGATAGATCAGACTGTTCAGGCAAGGAAATATGAGTGGGAAAGTATTTAGGCTCTAACGTGTAGGATATTCGTTTCATAATAATAAATTTAGATAATGCACGTGTTGTACTACATAAACCACTATGGGTGCTTATTTCACTTAATGACTCCTTACAGAATGCTATCCTCTATCCAACAAGTTGAATAGTAATAATAACATCTACTGTCTTTCCAGAGGGAAACTGATTTGAGTGAAGGTAATTTTCCTAATAAAGTTTGGCAAATTAAATTTAAATTCAGTGAATGTATGTATATGGCTTAGTGACATAGAAATGTAACATTTCTTATAGCAGTTAAATAGTTTTAATAGTTTAACAGTTTAATAGTTTAGTTATACTTGCAATTAAGATATTAGAAACACAATGCTAGCTGTGTGCAGACTCTTCTGTAACTTTTACATTTAACTAATTGAACACTCATACAAACCCTAAGAGATTAGTACTGTTATTTTCTCCATTTTATTGAAGAAGGCAAGGCACTAGGGCTTCAGTAACTTGCTGAATGCCATAGGGCTTAGTAGGAGAACTGACATTGGAACCCAGGAGTATGTTTCTTAATTTGAACCTAAGTAGTTCTAGCTCAAGAGTCTAGCTATTAACCACTGTACAGTCCTGATTATTCAATATCTTAGTAATTATTCTTTCCCTATCTTGGAGTTTTATTTTCCAAGGACAAAATTGACTCTTTTCATTTTAGGAACTTCATGTGTGTGTCTACCAGGATTTCAGATGATCTCTAATAATGGAGGACCTGCCATTATGTGTAAAAAGTGCCCAGACAATATGGTATGGAGAACTTAAAATAACTTTCCCATAAAAAGTAATAATTGTCTTTATTTTTTAAACTCCAATATAATGTTTACTCTAATATTTCCCCACAAATGTTAATATTATTAAGCTATCTTTATTTTTACTAGAGTAAATTTTGGGAGATCAATGAAATTTTATGCAAATTTGGAAAAGACAGAAATGCATTTCTTCACTTTCTAAATTTGTATTTTTATTTTTACCCCTGGAGTAACTCAATAATAAAAGTAGATGAATAATACATATAGCAAGCCCTTATGGGATATATATATATATAGATATATAAAAATAAAAATATATATCTCCATATCCCTTGGTACAGATTGAGTTCAGTGTCTTAGACCTACTGTGTCAACAGTTTTATATGATGATGAATGTAATGATAACTAAGATGTAAAAAGTTTGTTTTTTTTTTTTTTTGGTACTGGGGATTGAACCCAGGGGCACTCCACCACTGAGCCACATCCCCAGCCCTATTTTGTATTTTATTTAGAGACAGGGTCTCATTGAGTTGCTTAGGGCCTTGCTAAGTTGCTGAGGCTGTCTTTGAACTCGTGGTCCTCCTACTTCAGCCTCGCAAGTGCTGGGATTACAGGCGTGCGCCACCACGCCCAACTGTAAAAAGTTTTATAATGCCAATTACATCAATAAATAGTTAAATAATGTCTTGTGTTTTGTTTGCTTGCTATATAGGATAATTCTCAATTAGCAGAAATAACATTTTCCCATCATTTTGGATAATTCTGAGTCTCTGTGACAGTTCTGATTTTGATAGTAATGTTTCTTCACATGTCATTTAAAAATTTAATCTGATAATGTAATATTAACTCACCAATTGTTCTGATTTCAACCTGTTTATTACCATTAAATTTACAGCTGATTTCCATTTTGGTCCAGAGTTACTAATGATAAAGCTACTAATAAAAAAATTATGCTAAAGCAGATTTATTTTTCAGTGACAGTTAAAGCTAGTGTAATTTTTAAATACTCCTATATAAATGTATTGTCAAATATAGGAACAGTTATTGGTAAATTCACTCTTTTCAACCAAAATTTAAAGTAATTTGTGGCATTATTTTATTTTTATCATTGTTCTCTATTAATTTAGGGTGCATCAGTGTTTATAATTACTGATGTTTATAATATATTTTATATTTACATAAATTAATTATATTAATATATATTATATGGTTTTCCTATTAGCCCAGTTTTTAATACAAATTATTAATGGATAAAAGGAAGTATTCTCCTAAACCAATTTTAGCAATGTATGTATAATTCGTATACCATTAAAATTCACCCATTGTGAATCATAACTTGTTTTTTAAATGCTAATGTACTTAGATATTTTAAAAATTAGAATAATTATTTTAGAACAGGTAAGATTGTTAACTGGCTCTCTGAATTAGATCCAATTGAATTTTGTTGCATTTTATATTTGTAAGTAGAAAAATTGAATGACAAAATTATAAAAATAAGAATCCATTTGAACTTTAAATCATGAAGAACTAAGAACTATAACCAAAGTTAATCTTTTAATAGCAGTCAGTATTTACAAATAATATGTAGCTTAATTTTGGAATATAATCTATAAATTGGCTATCCAGGGAATTTTTTTTTGAACTGGAAATTGAACCTAGGGGCACTTAACCACTGAGCCACATCTCCAGCCCTTTTTATATTTCATTGTGAGACAGGGTCTCGCTAAGTTGCTTAGTGCCTTGATAAGATGCTGAGGCTAGCTTTGAATTAGCAATCCTCCTGCCTTGGCCTCCCAAGCTCCTGGGATTACAGGTGTGCACCACAACACCCAGCTTATCCAGGGAATTTTTATGTGGATCATATGTGTTTGATTTCTTTGTCCACTGCAAATTACATATTGTTGTAGCTGTTTGAACTTATGTGAACAATTAAGAAAGTTAATTTAAAAGGGTTTTTTTGGTGTTTGTTTATTTAATTTAGAAGGGTGTTACTGAAGATGGCTGGAACTGCATTTCTTGCCCTAGTGGTTTAACTGCAGAAGGAAAATGCCACTGTCCCACTGGCCATGCTTTAGGTAAGAATTAACTTCTTTATAAAACACTAGTGATAAATTTTTGTGTTTGTTTTGTAAATGATGTCAAATAACTTAGTGATTACTTAATAGTATTTTTAAAAATTATTTTTGTGCAAAATTTAATGGTGCCTTAGACATCAGCAGTCATTGAGAAGAAAATAAAAGGCCTTGCCTGATTTTTATAAAGATTCTGACTATTGTAGGATTAGATGACTACTTCCTTAAGATAATTTTGTAAATGCTACTGAAGGATACAAAAGCAGGCTTTAATAAATAAATGAAAATATGTTCTTCATTTTGAATGGAAGGATTGTACATTAGAAAGATTTTAGCTTTCCCATCAATCTATATATTTAAGGAAATACTAATAAATTCTACCCAGATTTATTTGTTTGGGGAATAGTCAAACTGATTCTAAAGTTTATCAGGACAAATATATAAAAAGCCAAGAAAATTCTGAAGGAAAGAATAAGCTATCCCATCAGATGTTATGCTTATTTTATGGCTATGTATAGCTGGCATGTGAGGACACAGACTGATTGATAGAACTTAAAATGGAACCAAAGTAGATCCAGTCAAGCCAGGTTGAGGTGGAGCATTCCTATAATCCTAGCAGCTCAGGAGACTGAAGCAGAAGAATTGCAAATTCAAGGCCAGACTTGGCAACATAGCAAGACCTTGTCTCAAAATAAAAAAGGTTGTGGATGTAGCTAAGTAGTAAAGTGTTTCTGGTTTCCATCCCCATTATTGGGGTGTGCGGGGTGGTGCGGATACATCCAATTCATATGGAAATTTGGTATGTAAAAAAGTAACATTTTATATCAGTGAGGGTAAGACTGATTAATCATTGATGCTAAGAAAACTCAGAAAATACTGAATTAAGTTTCTACCTTATTCTTAAAATAAAATTCCAAGTTTATACAAAGAGAAAGTATGAGCTGGGTGTGGGATACATGCCTGTAATCTCAGTGACTTGGGAGCCTGAGGCAGGAGGATCCCAAGTTTGAGGCCAGCCTCAACAACTAAGCAAGGCTCCAAGCAACTATGTGAGATCCTGTCTCAAAAATAAAAAATGAAAAGGACCAGGAATGTAGCTCAGTGGTAAAGTGTCCCTGGGTTCAAACCCCTGTACCAAAGAAACAATGAGAAGGTACATACTAATACACTAAGTGTCAGTCATATTTGTAAGCAAGTTAATCACTGGATAAATAAAATACTTGGAAATCTTATGTAGTTGACTAGTATTATCAAAAGCTCTCCGAGATAGAGAAACTACAATTGTGAGTGGGTTTTATTAACTATTTTCTATGTATTAAAGAAGCTTATCTGTTCATTATGAATTATATGTTAATTTTTCTTCTGAATTATTTAGTGGAAAGAAATGTTAATGGAATATTGCTGTCTCAAGCAACTTGTGAGCTTTGTGATGGAAATGAAAACTCTTTTACAAAAGCAAATGCTTTAGAAAACAGGTAAGTAGTATGATAGAGCTGACTTTATTAATATCTTATATTCATATATAGTTTGTATTTTTAGAAGATATTTGCCATCATTTCACTGAATTCTCACAATAGCCCAAGAAGGCTAGAAGGAGACACCAACAGATAAAGGAACTGAAGGCTAGAGCACAAGACAAAACAGGGCTCAAATCTTGACTCAATCTATTAGATTTTTTACTTTAGATAACTCAGGAATTCATAGTCTTTTGTATTTTGAATGGGACTGTATCACTCATTTCATAGGCAATAGTGGCTCAAAAATGTAAAGTATGTAAAGTTTTTACCATAGTACCTTATAGTAACTACTAAGCAAAAGGTTGCTGTTTTGTTTGTTATTATGTAATTTGGACATAATCTATAACTAAGTGTCAGTTGTGGTCTAAATGCTTTGTTGTAATGTTATATAGGAAAACATTGATAGATGTTACAATAACTCAGGTACCCTGATTTACAGCCCTATTCTCATTGCTTCTTCCCCCTTTATGCATGCAAGTACCACACACACACACACACACTTCCCTCTAACTTTAACACATTATTGCAATTTCAGCTTTTTCAAATTTTTTTAGAGGCATTCATGATGACTTCCTTCCAAGTACAGTTTTTCTTTTCATTTCCTAAGTTTAATATAGAAAATAGTTTAACAGTTTCTCCTAATGATACTTAACATTAGATCATCTTTTCTCTCAGACTAACCTGAGTTGCAACATCCCAAACTAACTCTCGGGCTGATCTGCAAGTTGGCCCCTTAAATATTTCTCCAGGCCTGGGTTTTATGCCATGCCCCAGCCCTACTTCCTGCCTGCTGTATCTTGCAAGTAATAGTTCATATAAACTCATCAGAGTCCTCAGTAGTCCACTGTCCTCACTCCATCACATTCCTTAATGAAAAATATATTTTCTTAAAATAGATGGTTAATAGACTTCCTTCAAAAGTATTTGTTGTGAGTTTGATTAAGGAATAGATATACTCATCTTTTAGGTTTATGCAGTCTTTTTGCTTTGTGGCAGATAAACTAAGGAAAGTGTATTTGATATAACTACTTGTAAATATTGATTTAGTTTCATGAGTTTTTTGGGATTCTTGATAGTTGAGTGACTTTGCCGTCTTTGCTATTTAGTATATTCATTCAATGCATTCCTATGTATAGGTAAGAAAATAGTCTTCTGTTATTGGCTAATTTTATTTGCTTATACTTATATCATGAAGAGTGATGTAAGACTATTTAAATCAGAGTTAATATTTTTAATTTGTTTATTTAAGTAATTGCTTAGTTGAATGAATCTGTTCTAATCTAGTATTGTAATTCTCCACGTGTCTCCCACATATAAAGGAAATATATATGTTAATAACCTTGTTTTTCTCTTTAAAAAAAATTCTCAATTAAATGAGGTTTAATGTAATTCATGAACATTTTTTAAAGTGTTTTTTTGTTTTGTTGAACAGGTGTATCCGATGTGAACCAACATTCATTAATGCCAGCAAATCCTGTGCATGTTCAGAACCTAACATTTTAGTAAGGATAATCAAATTGATTAAGTATGTTTTTTAAATTCATTTGTTTAAAATTTTTCTGAAAACTGGTTTTTTTTCCCCCCTTTCTTTATTTACGAAGACAGGAGGATTATGTTTCAGTAGCACAGGGAATTTTCCTCCGCGTTTACTTTCAACTGCACGTCTTGGAGAGCTTGTGAGTATGTTTTCACTTTTTTGTTGATTGTAAAGGAGCTTTCTGCATTTTTTCCTTTGGTAATTAATTTCAGACAAAAATGAGAAACATTTAAATGTAAATCACTTTGAACAGATATTATCAATCTAAGTTGTTAGTCTAACTGAGCATCATAATTTAAAGAACTCATTTCTTTTTCAGTGAAATCACAAAATGTTTATACTGAAAATATCTGATATAGTTCCTATAAAAGATGCTGCATAATACAATGAGGAGCACCAAGGACTCTAAATTTGAACCTTGGATTTGCTGGTCATTACTTTTTTATCCTTGGTCTTTGGGAAATTTACTTAATATTTCTACACTTCAGTTTTTTGTAAGTTGGACAGAATTATAACACCTACATTGTAGTGCCTATACATGGTAGGCATTGGAAAAACCAGTATTGTTTATATCCAGCCAGCTTCTTTGTTTTATAGATGAGAAAACTAAGAACTAGGGTTAGAGGTTTTGCAGCAGATGCTGGCGATAATAAGGTCTGGGACGTAAAATGAGAGAAGAGGGTAAGTTAGAACAAGAGTAGAGGTTACATGACTAACTGGAAGTTAGTTAGGATAGGAGCTAGTAAACACTGAAGATATCCAGTATGTCAGCAGAGCTTGTGGAAGATAGGTTGTAATCTTCTTGTTAATATCATCATTAAGTAAGGAGTAGTGATTGGGAGGAACACAAAGATAGCAATGACAAGGGTGGAATCTGGTGTCTTGAATAAGGCAAAATTCCTCTCTTCCAGAATAGTGTTGTTGGTGTGACAGGCAAGTATCAAATAGTTTCAAAATAGCAAAGTAAATGCTAAAATAGGAATATACATAGGAAATTCTGAGATAATCCCAATACTGGCTCATCTGCAACAAAATGCATGTCTTTTGGGGCATTCTTTCCCAGTCTCAGATTGTAGTGAACCTTTGTATATGAGTATCAAATTTGCAGGTCTTTATTTTATTTTTTTCCTTTTTCAAATAATTCAAGTTGAAATAATTTTGCCAAAAGTCGCAGCAATGCCTGTTTTGCCTCTCTGACTTAAGATCCCCAGTCCTTTAGAAGTCATGACCCTTTTATATTTTCAGTCTCAGTCTTTCCCTGTCTTTCTTGAACTTGACAGTTTTGAAGTTTGTAGGGCTTACCATCTATAGGATGACCCTCAATCTGGGTCTGCATAGTGTTTCCTTATACTCAGTTCCTGCTTGGCAGAAAGCCATAAAAATGGTACACTTTTCTCAATACATTGCATCGCATCAGGAGGTATTCAGGGTCCCCCTGTCTCATCACTAATGATATTAACCTTGATCACCTGCCATCAAATAAGTCACCATGACTGCTCTAAAGTTACCATTTTCCCCTTGTAATGGATTGATGTTTTGTCAGGGGAATTTCTAAGATTATACTTCCTCTTTCTCACTAAGCTTACTAGCTTTCCATCTCCATTAATAACACTTGCCTTTATCAACCACTGCTGTGATGGTAACCAAAAGTTAATTTTTGGTTTTCATCATTCCTTCCACATTTATTAATTGGCATTCTACTGTAGCCTATTTACATACATGTATATATTCATCTAATAATGTCAGTATGAATTTATTGGTCCCTCTTTTATTCAACTGATTATATTCTAAACACATTATTTGTTTTGATGCTTAGATTGCACTAAATTTGGCCAGTAGAAGCCCCTTCCATTTGTTCCCTGTGTCATTTTGACATTTCCCCATCATTTCTTTACCATCTGGCACACAATTTCCAGAATTAACTTGTACTTTTCCTGACCCAGCTCTGGAATCAGTCATTTCTCTATGAATTGGGAGGTTAATATTTAGAAACCGAGATTATCACCTTTAATATGCCCTCATATACCCTCAAACCCAGACGTGACTGGGAATACATGTACACGTGCTTATGTCTATACATACGTGCATCTGTAGCTACTTCTGTATCTCTGCATATATATACTAAAAGAAATGAATTCATACTGTTATCTTTAGGGTTTTTTCTAGCCATTCCTTTTGGTAGGTTTTAAGTACCTGCTCTAGTAATGAGAAATCTGGGCTCATTATCCTCAATTTACTCATTTGTTTAATGTAACCAGTCTTCCCACCATGACACTTTTTCTTGCACCAGGGCCTCCACATTCTCCCTTCCTCAGAGAAAAGGAAGGGCTATTCCCTTTGGAAGGGAGAGGTTATTCTATTCTTAAAGTTAATCTGATCCAGTGAATATATTTCATTTAAACATACCAGTCCTGAAGACTTACTTTCCCAAGGACAAGTTTGGAATGCCCACGTCTAAGTCATAGAAAACTGCTGTTTAGACAATTCTGTGTAGACAAAGTATAAAACATGGAAACCAAATTTAATTAAGATAAGGTGAGTATCTTGGCCCATTCCTTATTTTGGCAGGTATAAGAATTCAATTATATCTGTGCATGTGTAGGTCAGTCAGATTCTGAGGGACTGGTTTAAAGTAAGTAAATGTGAAATTAACTTGATAAAACAAAGCATGTTTATTAGTTTATGCTGATACTGTAATTGCTAGTTAGACTTACCTACTTGATTCTGTAACACTTCCTAATTAGAAAAGTCTACTTTGAATATTTAAGTCAAAAGTTTTCTCGGGGCACAAACTCTGAATATAATTACTTTTGTGTAATTTTATAACAGGGGCTTCCAGTCCTCTGGGACTGTTCCTGCCAATCCATAAAGAATTTTCATACGTATGGTCAGTTTTTTCTCATTTCCTTTTCACAAAGACAATAATAGTGGGCTAGACTCTTGTGGTTTTTGCCCAAAATTTTATTTTGAAAAATTTCAAAATTGCAGGAAAATTGAAAGAACGACTATGCATATATCTTTCACCTAGGTTAACCAATTATTAATATTTTGCCACAATTGATTTATCTCACTCTATCAAAATACTGTTTACATACTGTAATGGTATTGAATACTGTGTCTATAGGTTCTGCATTCACAAATTCAAACAATTGCAGATTGATTTTATTAGGGAAAAAATAGCATGTGTACTGAATATGACAACTTTTCCTGTCATTGTTCCCAAAACAGAACAGTGTAACAACTGTTTGCATAGCATTTACATTTGTGTTAGGTATTATAAGTAATTTGAGATGATTTAAAGTTGTAGGAGGATATAGCTTAGGTTAATTGCAAATTCTATGTCATTTTGTATAAGGGACTTGAATATTTGTGGATTTAAGTATCTGTGAGGGTCCTAGAAGCAGCTGCTCCAGAAACAAGAGACTGTTGTATGTACATACACATACATATACACACATTTTTTTCCCTAAGCCATTTGAAAATAAGTTGTAGACATAATGACAGTTTATTCCAAATACTTTAGTGAATATCCCCTAAGGAAAAAAGCATCTTCCTAGCATCACATCCTGGAAATTTAAAAGTAATATAATAGAATTATCTGATATCTACTCAGATTTTCTCAGTTCTTCTTTTAATGTCCTTTTGTCTTTTCTTCTTCTTTTGGAGGAGAGGATCCAGAGTCCAATCAGGAATCCCACACTGAAACTAATCTTGTTAGTTTCTTTAATCTGGAACAGACTCCTCTTCTGTTTCATTTTGCTTTTGTATGTGTATGTGTTTTCCTAGAGTTTTCTGATTGTTTTCTCATGAATCGACTCAGTGAAACATCTTTTTTTGTGGGGGAAAGATCACATAGGTCATATGTAGTCTCTTGCATTGAAACAAGAAACAAGTCAGGTCATCCAGTTATTGGTAAAAAAAACAACTAATTGGGTTGTTTGGTCACAGTTGCATCAGCCACTATCTCTGTTATAAAGGCACCGTGATTAATAAATTAGTCTGAGATTTTAATTTGAGAGTTTTCTATGTAAATATCCATTTTAGCATCCATTGATGAACTTTGCCTGGATAAATTATTAAATTGGTCTTTTCTAGTGATTTCATAATTCTGTTACTCCACATTAGTTAACTAATAATCTTCTATAGGAAGATAATTCTCTTTGTGCTTTTCCATTTTCTCTTACCCTTTACCATGAACTCATGCAATCTTTCACTCAATTTGTAATCTTTGTTGTAATCTATTACTATTATTATTCTTTTCAAAGCTCAAGTTGTCTCAAAATTGGATTTTTATTCAAGATAGCTCCCGGGTTCTTGACATGATTCCATTATTCTGTAGGCACCTCCTTGGTTTCTCTGTACTGTTTCAGTCTCACCTTATAAAATTATAACTTTTAATAGTGACTTGATACTCTAGTTCATGCACTGAAATTTACATAATCGTACCAACTGGTGCCATGTTCTATATAATTTGGCTATATCTCTTCTGTTCATGTCCAGTTTACTCTGAATGGTACTTCTCTGTGTTTTGTTTTTTAGCAAGATGTGCGGGTAAACTTTAAAACAGTGATTCTTAGCCAGATGTTTATATCCAGAGCTTTCAAAACTCATACATACCTTTGTCTCCATCCAGTTCTCATTGATTTTATTTGGAATGAAACTAGTCATTTTCTATTTTAGGATGTTCTTAAATTAGTTCTGATATCCTCTAAGTTTGAGAAGTACCACTTTGGAGATTTTAAATGTTAATCACTCTGTATATTCCAAATCTGCAGTTATTGAGAAATCATGCCCCTAGTTTTTTATTACTTGTCAATCTAATACAGTATTTATAATAATCCTAAATCAACAAAAGTTAGCAACTCAATTCTCAAGATTTATTATTTTTCTTTTCTTTTATGCCACTTTATTTTTTGTTATCTGCAAAATAGGCACATGTATTTTTTTGGACTTGAGACAGATTTTGTCTCATGTTCTTTGCCCATTTCATTATGCATGCAATCTTATTTGTAATAACTGGCATTGGTTAGAATTAACTCTTGAATTCTCATTAGAATCTCTTTCTACTAACACTGAGAAAGTAATATTAGTCATTTCTCACTTCCTAACAGTGTAGGATTGAGCACTCTTGGTTTGAACCTAAAACTAAACTTCATCTTTTTGTTTACAGGGCATATCTTTAGCTTCAGAATGGTTTGCAAAGTATTTGCAGTCCACAGCAGCTGCATGTTGGGTAAGTTTGAATTTTTTTTTAAAAAGTTTTATTTCACTTTGAAGAATTGTGGTACCAATTTTTACCCTAATAAACATTTTCAATCAAAGTACCTTTCTTCTTAGCCAGGCATGGTGGCGCACCCCTGTAATCCCAGCGTCTTGGGAGGCTGAGGCAGGAGGATCGTGAGTTCAAAGCCAGCTTCAGCAACTTAGTGAGGCCCAAAGCAACTCAGAGAGGCCCTGTCTCTAAACAGAATACAAAATAGAGCTGGGGATGTGGTTCAGTGGCGGAGTGCCCCTAGGTTCAATCCCCAGTACAAAAAAAAAAGTACCTGTCTTCTTGGTCATATTCTATAAGAAGAATAAACCCTTTCCAGGGGATTGAAAGAGAATATCTAAAGAAAATGTTACTCTGTGTATACAAATTGAATATGTCCAAGTTGATTTGACTGCAATGGAATGTTCAGGGAAACTAACCATCATTTAGTAGATGTTAATTGGTGGCCTAGTGTGTGCGAGGCCTTGTTCTCAATCTGCTTGGAAAAAGAAAAAAAAATCCTTCACTGAGTTTATAGTCTTAAGTAAATATCAGGCATGCTAAATGCTATGAAGGAAAGGAGGGTGCTTTATTACATAGGATGGTTAGCACAGGCATTTTTGAGAGTGATATTTAGTAAACACCTGAAACAAGTGAGAGTGAGCCTTGTAAATATCTAGCAGAGACCACAACAGGAGCAGAGATCACAAAACAGGAGTTCACTGACTTGTTCATGTTTAAGAAACTAGTAGAGGACTGAAGGGGCTGGGACAGAGTGAGCAAGGAAAATGGAGAGGAGATGAGATCGAGAAGTGTAGGGAGTGACTCTAACAAGGACCTGGAGTTTATCCTAGGGAGATAGTATTATTTGCAGAGGAAAACATGACCCAACTTCAGGGTTTGAAAGTATTACTGTAGCATTAGAGGTTAGATTTTGTTGTGGCAAGGACAGAAGCAGGGAGAATACTTAGGACAATATTATAGTAATCTGAGTGAGAGAGAGGGAAACTGTGGACAAGGGCAGTATAAAAGTGAGAGAAGTAAGTTTAGCTTTTGACTCTTCTTTGAAGACTGAGCCAACAGGATTTACTGATGAGTTGGATATGGGAAGAGAAATGAATTCACTCCAAAGTTTTTGATTTGAATAACTAAAAATGGAGCACCCTTTTCTAATAAGTAAAATTGAGAAACAAAGTTTGAGAGGTAAACTCAACAAATGATCTTATTTTATTGTTCATAAACAAATTACTTAAACAAAATGGACTAGATTAATGTGTGTCAGATCTAATTTTCAAACATATTCTTCTTTCAAATGTATTTTAATTAATAGTTTTATAAAATATCATGCTAAAAGTTTTTACTTCCTCTTTCAGTTGCTAGCCTTTAGATTTTAGCCTAAAATTATAATTACAATGTACTTCTTATTCTTCTTCAAACATGGAAAGTTTCTACTTAAGCTAGAGGAAAGGCATCTAGAGCAAAGGAATAAAAATAAAAGAATTAATAGAATAGATAAAATTTAAATGAAGCATAACTTTTATATTAACTTTTGTTTTGGCTATTAGTGTCATGTTACATTTCTTTGCTGTTGTTCTTTTGTAGGTATATGCCAACCTAACATCTTGCCAAGCTCTTGGAAATATGTGTGTGATGAACATGAATTCTTTTGACTCTGTCACATTTGATGCATGTCGACTATTTCAGTTTATCTTTGAAAATACTGCTGCACTGAGCACTGTTCATTCTATTTCATTTTGGTATGGACATTTCAATTGATGAAATTTTGTTTTGTCTGTATTCAATGCAGTTGTTTTCACATTTTTTCTTCTTTTAGTTGTAGATGGGCACAGTATCTTTATTTATTTATTTTTATGTGGTGCTGAGGATTGAACCCAGTGCCCCACATGTGTAGAGCCTCAAGCGCTTTACCACTGAGCTACAGCCCCAGCTGCTATTTTCACAAATATTCATAATCAGAAATACTTCTTGTTTTTATTAAAACAGTTGTAATTAATTATAGGAGACAGAATCTTCCCTGGCTGTTTTATGGAGACCAGCTAGGACTGGCACCCCAAGTACTCAGTACTACTCCTCTTCCAGCAAATTTCAGTTTTACAGGACAAAACCAGGTACAAATTACTTTATTATTAAAGGATAACTACATTTTGATGTGCAACTGTAAATGGTAACAAGAAAGTCAACTACTCACAGTTCTTAATTTTTTAAGATTAGTTTTTAAAGTTTAGTTACTAGAATATAAAATCAGTTGCTTATAGGAACTAAACAGTACAGAGCTTAGCTGACTTACTAAGTATATGGATACCTCTGGGATATATGGTTATAGCAGCAAGTAGTAGTTCTGGAATTGAGAAGAGTAGTTTTCACATTCAAATGCAAAACAGACTCTGTCCTCATATGTCTCCACGATTTTGAGAGGTGTTTCTCAAGATTGACTGGGCTCAATGACATTTCCCAGCACTTCTATTTAACTTCCCAGAAGGAAGAAATAATACCTTTCCCAATATTCATCCCCCATTTAACAGGTTTGAAAGGAGAACACTAATACTATCTCTCAATTCTGAAGTAACAATTTTTATGCAAAAAATAAGTTCAGTTTTTGCATGTATTTAATCATGGAGATAGATTAACCTAGATTCAAAATTGAAATTGAATTTGTTTTTAATGATCAACAATGAAAAAGGATTAGTCAACAGTGATAATTTCTTTATAGAATATTGTATTGGCTTCAGAGTATTTGACATTATTTTATCATTTTTTTTTTTTAAATCAGAATACAAAACTGAAGTTTGTTGCTGCTTCCTATGATATGAGAGGAAATTTTCTCAAGTGGCAAACTTTGGAAGGAGGTGTTTTACAGGTAAGCTTGAGTCTTGCTAAAGAATTACAAATGTTTTTCGTTTTTGCCTGAGTAAAAGACTAAAGTATTGCTTGAAGAGTATCAGTTATGTACCACAGTTGATTTGTTTTTTGATGCTTTAAGTTGAAATGTCTTAAAACTGTTTTTAAAGTAATGACTAAACTTTACCATGAATATACTCCCTTAATTTTTCACTCCCTTAATATATTAGATAAGTTATAAGTTTTATAGAGAGCATATGTCCAAGGGGGAGCTAAGAATTCTGGAAAACACTGAGAGAAGTTTATCAATTATATTCTTTTGCTATAGCTTTGTCCAGACACTGAGACAAGACTAAATGCTGCTTATTCTTTTGGAACAACCTATCAACAAAATGTAAGTTTGAACTATATTAGTCTAAATTTCAGCTTCATTTTTCAAACTGTCACATCAACAATAATTGGAATAATATATGAATATTTGAATTTGAAAATGTTTTAATAGTAATGAGTAGTGTCATTAAGTAGCATAACTTTCATCATTTGCACACAGAAAATGTTAATTTAATCAGTATGAAGAGAGTACTGTGGCATCTATAGAATCTTAAACATCAGGTAATGTTAGATTTTCATAATCTGGCTCTGTTGGTCGTAAGCAATAATGATACTCTGACTATTTTGGAATAAAGTTAAAATACAACTTTATTTTTGGTGACTTGCACAAAGTTACTCCTTGATTTGACTTCCCTGTAACAGATAAAAATATAGCCTTTTCTCTCTCCTTAGGTTCTCCTTTCCTCCACACCTTCATTTCTCCTTCCTGTCCTTATCGTTCATTTTGAAATGACAGTGTAGTACAGGGGAGTATTGTGAGCTATTAAACATTTGAAAGATATTCAGTAGTCTATAAAAATGCCTCTAATTAAAATATATATCCACAAACATAGAACAAAACCACAATGAAAATTACCATTTTGAAAAACAGATTGGAAGGAAATACTCATTTTTGACAGTGGTTATCTTTGGGTAGTTGAATTGGAGGTGATTTTCTCCTTACATTTTCCAAGTTTTGTATGATGAACATGAATTTACTTTTATTGTCAGAAATTACTTACGTTATTGTTCTTACCTATATGTTAGATTTTGGCAGGGGAGAGACCTTACAAAAGAATATTTTTGAACTCACTTTTTTTTATAAGTCATATGGAAATTCATGTAAACAAGATAATTTAAAGATAATTTATTTTGCAAAACTGAAAACACCGTATTAAAGATAATAAACATGCTTTCTAAATTTTTAATTGTGATGCTTTTATTTTTAATTTTATTTTCCAGTGTGAAATTCCTATCTCTAAAATATTAACTGACTTTCCTACTCCTGTATTTTATGATATTTATCTTGAATATACTGATGAAAATCAACGCCAAAATATTTGGGCTGTGCCTGTGTTAAACTTAAATCTTCAACACAATAAAATGTTTGTGAACCAAGGTAAAATATCCATACGTACCATTCTTTCTCTGAGCTGAAATCATTAAATAAGTTATTCAACATGATAATTTAATAAACCACTAATTATAAGAAAGATCATGGATTTTTTTTTCATAGCAAGGTTTTGTTTTTCTTATTTTTTATTAATGGGATTCTATTATATGGTGTTATACTGTATGCCAAAAAGTAAAACAATAAGATCGCTTGTGTATTTACTATTCCTATTCTTGGCTTATTTTTAAAAATTTATACTATTGCTAAGAATATACTGAGAAAAATTAGTAGAATAGTAAATTGTTTTTTCTTTAAACTGTCTTTGATCTGCTCTTTAGATCTATTAATTTCTTTTGTTACCTATGCTATAAAATCTTTTTCAGGTAATTTTCATCCATATTAATGAAAAGTTCCAACAATCAGAAGACATCAAATGAGCTGAGAAAAACAGTATCAAGCATTTCTTATAGCAGTAGCTCTTTGCAGCCACCTTATCTAAAGCAAAATAATAATTTTGTATCTTAAATTTGTTTAATAAACTTTTTGAGACAACTATCATTTTAAACAACTTGAAATTTTCTTAATGTTTTCTTGTTTTTCTTTTTCTTTTTATAATAAAGACAGTAGCCCTAGCAAGTGGCTTCTGACTCGGCGCATTTTCTTAGTGGATACAGTAAGTGGACGAGAAAATGACTTAGGAAGTCAGCCAAGAGTAATTCGAATTGCTACCCAGATATCAATAAGGTAAAGAAATATCTAATGAATAAATCATTCTTGGAATATATGAGAAAACCAACGTGCTTACCAGTTAATTATCAAATGAAAGCAATAAAGGCAACTGGAATAATACACAAGGTTTTCTCAGGTATCTGTGTAGATTGGTACAGACCAATGAAGCTGAAGAGCCCAGGAGGGTATTACTTTAGAGGAGTCTGAGGAGTTTGGTCAAAACTCATAGTCTAGGCCCCACTCTAGACCTACTGAATTAAAATGTGTTGAAAGAAGGAAAGGTAAATACCTAAACTGAAGCAGATATTTTAGAAAGAGGATGCCAGATGATTGTTCAGCCTCCCCCATCCTCATTTCCTTAATGGCTATTGTTCTAGGTAAACCCACGTTAATTAGCAACACCAGAATAGTACACATAACTCACATCTTTGTCTTTTCAGTGTAAAATTTCTGTCCCTAAGATCTTAACTGAATCCACTTTAATATTTTATTATGTGTACATTGCACACAATGATGCATCTTGTGCCAGTTTGGCACTTTGAAGCACTTAAATATACACCATTTTTTCACTTGTTTTTTACTTTGATTCTCCTAATGATCTTATGAGGTGACAGTATGGAATCTTTGTCATGTATCTTGCTGAAATGCAAATGTACTTTTTTTAACCTTTCCTTAATCCACTAATGTAATATCCTTAGTAAAAATTAAATCAAACCTAGTCAGTCTTGACTTGTTCTTGAAGAAATCATGCTGGCACTTTCCTTTTTGCATTCACAAGCTATACAGTACTAATGCATAATGTACCCTATTTTAGCAAAATGTATCCTGCTTTGTGCTTAAGCAGTACTAGATGTGACACATATTTTGTTATGAATTCTTCTTTCAATAATCAGAATAGTATCTGCCTTTTCTTGGTTATCATGTAGCCCTGCTCTTTCGATAATTCCTTCAAGATGGTTTTACAGTGCTTCAATGATTTCATTTGTAAACTTCATAGTACCTGGATCATAAGAGTTTCTAATTTTTCTGAGAGAATACTCTAATGCTAAAGTTTTGACCACTTAAGATTAGCCTATGTTGTCACTGTTAGGTTCTGTTTAATCTTCCTTAGAACTTATTTACCGTTTGATTCCGAGATCATCATGATAATTTATTTTAAATTCAATTGTAATGATAAATGAATGTTTAAGTCCCTATGTATTCATAACTATAAATGTATTTTCTTTTAAATAGCATCCAACTCGTGCCCAACACAAAAAATGGAAACATATACCCTCCCTTAATCACTATTGCCTACAGTGATATTGATATCAAAGATCCCAAGAGCCAGTCTGTGAAGGTAAGTACTTTACTAATCAGTGCTCTTGTATGTGTAAATGTATTACTGATGTGATTTACTTAATGGTCAAAGACAAACTTTTTTTCAAGTTTTTAGACAAGGTTTTCTCTTTATATAGTCAATCTTAGTTTGTTTTAACTAATAATGGTAGGAGTTGAGTTTTGATGGATCTCAAGTATTAAAAAAGGAAGAATGGATAGAGTTCTTTAGTGGGAGAGTGATTGGCAGTTAGGCATCACTGTGAGGGATCTGCTCCTGTTCTTTATGGCCACTTTGCTTCTTATTTCCTTACCTAATTAAATCAGGTACTCAGAAGTTACAGTGGGCATATGTGTGCTCACCACTCTATGGCCTCTTAAATAGACACGCCACTTTAATAGGCAAAAGGAGATTAAAAGGAGGTCAGCTGTGAACTCCACATATTGAGACTCTATTTCCGTACTTCACATTTGTGCATCTGACCCTAACCTCTTGCCCTACTTCTTTCTGAAACTCCCCATTCTGTTACCATGGTAAGATTTAAGTAATTGCCTTTCCTACCTCTCACCATCCTCTTCTCTTACCCTTTACTACTTCCTTTTTCTCTTGTCTCTTCATATAGTGGTATCCCTATGATTCTTGTTCAGACTGTTGAGCAATCTGGATATGCAAGTTCATTCACATTTCTTAGTTACAGAAACCTATCAGAAAATGAAATACATTTAGTTTGACTTAGCTGCTGTTAATGAACCTACTAAACTCCAAATGAACCCCCTCTTTCTTTCATGTGTCTAAGGAAGAGATCTTTAAAGCAGCAAAAATAATTCTCAAAAAGCGGATCACAAGTTCAAAGCCAACCTCAGCAACTTAGCGAGGCCTTAAGCAACTCAGTGAGACCCTGTCTCTAAATAAAATACAAAATAGGGCTGGGGATGTGGCTCAGTGGCCGAGTGTCCCTGAGTTCAAACCCCGGTTCCAAAAAAAAAAAAAAATTCTCAAAAAGCATACCTAATGTGTAAGGAAGGGTCAGCTCTAATAATATGGATAAAGAATATGGCATTTATGATGAAGTAACTATAAATGTATTTTTATAATAAAGGTAGGTTTATGTTATATAATTCAGCATGACTAATTTTTTTTCTTTTAAATATCAGGTTTCTTTCTCAGTCAAATATGAAATGAATCAAGGAGAAGCTTTTGTCCAGACAGATGTGAGTGTATTTTAACCTGTTAAAATATTTATTACTTTTTTTAAAATCTAAAAAATTAATTTCATATATACAAGAAAGGTGTCAAAACAGATTTGCCACAAGCTCTTATCTGGCCTCTCCTAATAGTAAGATCTTAAATAGTCATAATACCGTGATCATAATCAGCAAATGAATATTAATGAAACCCTGTCAGCTAATCTCCCTAAATGGATTTCACAGGGTTATTTTTCACCATCTTTCTCTGTTTTAAGATCCAATCCATATCCCAAATTGTTTATAGCTGTCATGTCTTCTTATTGTCCTCCAGTCTCTGACACTTTCTTAGTATTTCTTTGTCTTTCATGACTATAACACTTTAGAAGAGTACATTTTAATTATTTTGGCCCTCAATTTGGGTTTGTCTAGTATCTTTGTATGATTAATTGAATTCATCTAGTTTTGGCAAAGATACCATGGAAATGATATTGTATTCTCAGTGCATGACATCAGAAGGCACATGATGTTAGTATAGTATGCCTTATTACTGGTGATACGAATTTTGTTCTTATGGCTAGAATTGTTTCTACAGTGTTCTCATCTATATTTTCCCATTTATAATTATTAGATATTTCATGGAGAAGTTCTTTAAAACTGCACACATCCTGCTTCTCATCATTCTTTTGCTCTCCTATGTTAGCATCCATTGATGAAAGTATTATGATATTTAACTGATGGTGATTTTTTTCTGTTTCCCTCATTCCTTCTATATTTATAAATTAGAACTTTATTACAAGGAGAAGCTTTCCCTTTGCCTTTATTTATTTATTTAAGTCAGTGATAACTTAATTATAATCCATTTTTATTTATTTTGTAGCTCAAATTCTCCCAGATTTGGCCACTGGAACTTCTTCAGTTTGTTTCCAGTGTCATTTAACTATGCCACCTCCCCTGCCATCCTCTCCCCAAACCATTTTTGAGCACTTTTTCCTTTCTATTTATAGTGTTTTTGAATACTGATGAGAAGAATCATATAAATTCTAAAATTTTTCTTTCTTTCTTTTTTTTTTTCTTAAGATTGCTTTGGGTGTGTTGGGTGGGCTAGCTGTTTTATCATCTCTCTTGAAGACAGCAGCATGGAAGAGACGCATCGGAAGTCCCATGATTGATTTACAGGTATAATCAAAGTGTACTTTTCTCTTTTAATTATTCTGGATACTTCTCATAAGACATGATTATAGGATGAATAAGGAAGTTGCCTTGAACTTTTCTGGATTATAAATTAGGATAGGTAGCATACAAAATAAATCAAAATGAAATTGGAAAAAAATTAGGATAAGTATTGCAGGGTCATAGGTTATATTATGCCTCATTTTCTTCCACAATGCTTTATATCAGTCTGTATTCTATCAGCAGTGCTGTTCTTGTTTATGCCTATTCTCACCAACATTTGATAATTTTCCAGCCTTTACATTTTTTGTCAGTATGATAGTATATATTAGTATGTCATTGTTGATTTCATTTTCACTTTTGATTCTGCATATATTTTTTAATTCTTTGGATTTCCCTTTCTGTGAATTGCTTATTTATAACTGTCCAATTTTCTATTAGATTTCTCACTTTTCTTGTTTATTTGAAGACTTTTGTATTTTCCAAATATTAACCCCTTTTTGGTTTTTAACATTGAAATAGTTTCTCTGAATATATGACCTATTTGTTATTCTTATCCATTTGGTCCTTTACTTAACAAAAATTTTAATTTTGATTTTATTACATCTGAATTTTTTTGATCTCATATTGGAAAACTTTCCCATCTCAACATCAAAAAGATGATCTCCCACATTTAATTTTATTAAAGTAATAGTTTTACTCCTCATTTACTCTTCAAATTAAAAAAAAAAAAAACTTTAGCGAATACTTACTCTGCACTAGGCACTTTTTTAAGCTTTATGTAAGTAATTCATTTAATCCTCACAATATAGAGATGTTAAGTTGGGTATTATTATTATTATTCTACCCATTTTATATATGATGAAATTGAGAGAGAAGTTACATTTTTACTCAATTTTTACAGCATTTCAGCAAAAGCTACATTTTGCTGATGAAGAATCTGAGAAAAGCTACACGGCAACTTGTTTAACTAGGATATCTTGACTCCAAAGGCAATACGCTAAGGAATAAGAGCAAGAAGACTTGATTTACTGTTTGGGATAGTCAAGAAAAGCTTCCTAGAGAAGCAGATATTAAGCTAGATTGTCTGTTCAATCCACAGTCATCACTGAGGGCCTACTGGCTGAGTTCCTGGCACTGTATCAGGCACAGGGAGATGTGCTAGTGATGTGGTTTATACCCTCAGAATTCAGAAGAATATTATAGAGAAAGGGAAGAATATTTGATAAAACATTTCATTCCACAAAGTATTTCAATGCAAGTGTGAAGTGGCTAATCATTGAGTACCTGTTGGAAGTGGCAGATAAAGATAATAAAAAAATTTAACTTTGGTCGATTGTTGGAAAGGACTTTGTGGGTTAAAGATTTATGTTTCAATGAGCAGTCATGTATATTTTTAAGAAAGGGAGTGACATTCAATTTATAGTTTAGAAAAGTAACTCTGGTGAAAGTATGGAGGATACATTAGAATAGAAGTTCCTAACAGAAAATTTGGAGGCAGTCCACTTGCTTAGTGAAACATGGGAGGGGTTGAAAGGAGACAGAGGCCACCAGGAACGGAATGAAAAGTAGGGACCTAAAAGGTATATATAAAAGGGAAGCTCAGTTGTCTGTCAAGCAGGTAGATACATGAATACATGAAACAAGACTTTGGGGCTTGAGAAAATGGATAAATGATATGTTATTAGAAGTAACGTGTCACTTAAAGAGCTAAATAGATCGAGTCTTTAATACTTGTAATTCTTTTTAAATTGCAGACAGTTATGAAATTCTTGTTGTACTATGCTGGCGATCTGGCCAATGTTTTTTTTATCATCACAGTGGGAACTGGTCTTTACTGGATTATTTTCTTCAAAGTGAGTGAGTTTCTGAATTTACCCTAAATGACAGTATCTGAATAACTGGTAAGCTCTCTTATAAAGAAACTTTTTATTTGGTGGTGATCCAATCAAAAGTATTGAGGCAAATGCTAAACTCGTTATTCCCTTAGTATGCCATTTAGTAAGTGCATCACTATCTCCCTCTTTTACAGTTTCTTTGGTTTATAACTTGTGTTTAGTAAAAACCTTGTGTGATTTTGTTGACCAAGTAATTTTTATCATAGGCACAGAAGTCTGTCTCTGTTTTGCTACCAATGCCAGTTCAGGAAGAACGTTTTGTTACTTATGTGGGATGTGCTTTTGCTCTAAAGGTGAGTTTCAGAGGACCTGATAATAAACTAGTAAAAGTCTTCAAAATTAAAATGTTTTCAAAAATCTTTTATGTAAAACTTGGTTTGGTTTTGAAAGAAAGCATGAATTGTTTCATATAGGAAATCTGCTTTTATTAATAATAAGTCATTCCAAAATTTACCATAAATAAAATATGTTTGGATTATCAAAAGTTGTAGCTAACTTGATAAAATGATATTTTCATATCTGTCGTTCTTCTCTAAAGTCTGATGATGTATTCACAATGACAGAATGCCTTTAGGCGTGAATTTTGTCTGTTAAATAACACTCTTGATAAAGTACTGAAATCTTAGAAGTTTTTTCTCTAGTTCTTATTCCTTTCTCTTCTTCCCATGGCAACCCCTTCCCAACTTCAGTGTTTTCCATCCATATAGGTGAAGCTCTTAACATTGCCTCTTTGGTAGATTCCATTCCATTGTATTGTGGTGGTTAGGTGTCTCCTTTCCCATTGAAATAGGAGCTTCATGAGGAAAGGTATCATCTTATACTTAGATTTTTATCCTTTGACCAATAATGGAGGCACTAGAAAGAATACTCAGTTTAATATTGCTCATAAATGAGAAAGATGTGTTTCAACAACACAATTTTTAATCTCAATACCAGAGATTAAAAAAGAAGACAGAGCATCCTTACATATTAATTATGATTAGCAAATTACAGTTGAAAATATCTTTTCTTATAAAGAAGTCAGATGATCTACAAATTTTTGGGAAAGTCAGGTATAATTATGTAAAACCCCTATGGAAAGGAGAGATAAGCTGTCTCCCTTTTTTTATTATATGTTTGTCTTAAGGATAGAAAGAATATGAGAAGTTGAATTAATAGGTGCATGACAATTATGTGAATTTGATAATTCCAGGTTATGTGGTGAGCTTCTAGTGATCCCCTTGATGATATTAGAACTTCATGTGAAATCACTTGCAAAAATTCCATACTCTTGTGATTGCAGTTTATTTCTTAAAAAAATCAATATTGATTTCGTACACAAGCTTAATGGTAATAGTTTTCACATATTTTATTGTATGTCATTTTCAGGCTCTGCAATTTTTGCATAAGATCATATCCCAGATTACCATAGACATATTCTTTATTGATTGGGAGCGACCTAAAGGAAAGGTTCTTAAAGCTGTTGAAGGTAATTGAAATAAACATTTGTACCAGAATTTTTTTCTACTCTTGCAGAGCAAAGAAGGTGAACTACCTTTACTCATTTTATCTTTCTGACCAGGTGAGGGTGGTGTACGGAGTGCCACTGTTCCTGTAAGCATATGGAGAACGTATTTTGTAGCAAATGAATGGAATGAGATTCAGACTGTGAGAAAAATCAATCCACTCTTTCAAGTACTTACTGTCCTCTTCTTTTTGGAGGTATAACTGTTTGATGTAATTGTGTGCAACTTACTGGTACCTCACAATTGTTAATATAATTCCAACTAAGTTTTCATTATAGTGGAGGAGATTTTTGTAGGTTGAAATATTATTTTACAGACATTAAAAAGCACTGATTTTTAAACAAATCTGGTGACCCCTGCTTTCACTTTTCCTTCTTACCGTAAAATAGACCAAAAGAAAAAAGTTGTGGTGAAATACTTAGAACAAAGTTTATCATCATACCTATTTTAAGTGTATAATTCAGTGGTGTTAGGCATAATCATGTTATTATACAAAACCCTCACCACCATCCATCTCCAGAAGTTTTCATCCTAAAAATCTGAAACTGTACCCATTAAACAACTCAATATCCATAACCTCATTCCAGTGCCCTAGACCCATTCTTCTTTCTGTTTCCATGAATTTAATAACTCTAGGTATAATAAGTAGCTTTTAAGCCATTGATTTAATGTCCGAACTCCCTGGGGAATTTGTGTAAAATATCTATGCTTACCCTTAGAGATTATATTTCATTAATAGCTCTGAGGTAAGCACATGTATCTACATTTTGAAAAATTCCTCTCCACCATAACCATACTGTTACTCCTGCATTAGAATCATTATTTTAAGGTTGATATTGTTCAACAAACTATTGATGAATACCTATTTTTGACTATGTTCTGTGCTAAAAGCTGGGGCCGCAACTGAACAAGATACAGCACTCCTAGTGGTTCATTTGTGGGTTTTTTCATGAATCTCAATGGGACTATCAAAAGAAGCATTTAGTGCTGGGATATGAGACTGAAAGATGGAAAAAGAACCACTTTTATGGATGACAGGTTTTCTCAGGAATTATCTGCCTTAATGTTGGATACAAATTAATTCTTACCCTGTTTTTTTCATCTTTCCTTCTTTCCATTCCTTTCCTTTTTTGGTGTGTCAGGGGGTAATTGGGGATTAAATCCAGGGGCACTTTACTACTGAGCTACATCCCTAATCCTTTTTTATTTTTTATTTTAAGACAGGATCTCACTAAGTTGCTGAGGGTCTTAAGTTGCTGAAACTGCCCTCAAATTTGGGACCCTCCTGCCTTAACCTCTGGAGTTGCTAGGATTATAGGCATATGCCACTGTACCCAACCCTTCCTTTTCATTTTTAAAACTAGGAGAAGAATGCATATGTCCCTAGAGCTTTTAAATAATATTTATAATACTTTGAAAACTGAAATTAAGTAGTATGTTTTTAATTGACAAGGAAAAAATCATATATATTTATAATGTACTATATATTAAATATGACTACATTGTAGAATGACTAGCTAATTAGCATATCTGTTACCTCACATAATTAGCTATTTTGTTTGGTAATGTAGTGTTTTTTAAGAATGTTGGATAGGGAGGTTTGGTGGAGGGGGCAGTGGCACACGCCTGTAATCCCAGAGACTAGGGAAGCTGAGGTAAGTGGATCACAAGTTCAGAACCAGCCTCAGCAACTTAGCAAGGCCCTAAGAAACTTAGCAAGACCCAGTCTCAAAAAAAAAAAAAAAAAATTACAAGGGCTGGGGTATAGCTTAATGGTAAAGCACCTCTGGGTTCAATCCCTATATCAGAAAAAAGGAACGTTGCCAGGGAGAGTGGTGCATTCTTGTAATCCAAGCAGCTCAGAGGCTGAGGCAGGTGGATTGCAAGTTCAAAGCCAGCCTCATCAATTTAGCAAGGCTCTAAACAACTTAGTAAAACCCTGTCTCCAAATAAAATATGAGAAAGGCCCTGGGGGTTTGGCTCAGTGATTAAGTGCCCTTGGATTCAATCCCCAGTACAAAAAATAAATAAAACCAAGAAAAAAATGAATGTTGGATGAGCTTTAAAAGGGTTTTCATGATAAAGAAGTTTTATGTCAATTAAGCTTATAAAATACTGAATTCGATAAAATGATTTAAAAATCTTACAGTAAAACTTCTCAAAGCCTTTATTCTACAAGAATGGGAAGCGTGGAGGTAAATGTAATTTACAAGTCCAATTTATTTAACCCTAGTTTCCTTTCATCAAAGAAGGTATGTTTAGAAGACATTATGGAATATAATGTTTTAAGTAGAAAAAGTAGCTTATATAATGCCTAACATATGTTAAATACTCATGAACTGCTACTTGTTAGTTTAACACGATGGTAGTTTACTTAAAAAAGTGAGTTTTTTTGTTTTTGTTTTTGCTTTTTTGGATTTGTTTGTTTGTTTTAGTTTGTATGTAGGTCAAAGCTATATTTGGCCCTTATGTGTATCAAGAAGAAAACCAAATGAACTAACAAAATATTTTGGAGTAAATGCTTTACAATTAACATACTGGATAACAGGGATGGAAATGTGGCTCAGTAGTAGAGTGCTTGCCTAGCACGCCAGAGGCACTGAGTTCAATCCCTAGTCTGACAAAAAAGAAAAAATTAATACTGAATAATAATTACTTTTAATCTATACTTACTGTTTGCAAACTTGTTTTAGTTTTAAATTGGGGAGTAGAAAAGAGTATTCCATTTTCTGTCTAGAAGAGTTTTCTTTATTCATGTCAGTTTAAATTATTATTTTTCCTTTTTATTTCAGGTTGTGGGATTCAAGAACTTAGCATTAATGGACCCATCTTCTAGTCTTTCTAGAAACCCATCTAGCTACATAGCTCCTTATAGCCGCATCTTGAGATATGCAGTGACTACTGCTCTTTGGCTAGTCATTGGATTTGTACAGGTAACAAGAGATTACACTTTTAGATAACATTGTTTCTCTGTACCTCTGCTTGCATAATGGTTATCCTCAAATATTTACCATATACTGATTTCAACAGCAGAAAAAAAGGTGACAAGAACAATAATAATAGCTAATTCTGATATTGTATCATAATGCAAGCATTGGGTTAATCATTTCATTGCTTTACATATATTCACTACTTAATCTTTACATTAGCCCTCAGAGGTAGGTTCTATTAGATCCTTATTTTGCAGGTGAGGAAACTTTAGGCACAAGAAGGTTAAATAACGCAGTTATTTAAAAATCATGCAACTCATAGTTGGCAGAATTAAAGTTTAACCCCAATCATCCTGATTTCAGAGTTCACATCCTTGTCACTAGTGGACTCTGAAGGGTCCTTTCAGGGTCTGTAGCTTTCTAGTCATAGGATGGACCCCTTGTCTAGTTTATGTGTAACATATATGTTACCCTAAGTATTCTCTTTTCCTTTGAAACATAGTTTATTGTTTACATTTTTTCTATTTCATATCCTCAAATTGCAAGTGTGTCTTAGGGAATTTTCTTTGAAATGTTTATTGAAATAACCAAAACTAAAAATAATCCTCTCAGCCTCAGAGTTCCATGGCCGTAGTAAAGGTTTTTTCCTATACTTGCTTTCCCTATCCTCTAAAAACAAACCAAAAAAAAGAAGAGAGAGCAGCAACTAAAACATTTAACTGTAATGATCTGTGCTTCTGTGTCTTGCTTCCAGCTTTAACAAACAGCAAATGAAGATGGGACCTCTAGAGAGAAAAGGTTTAACTTCCTATCTTCTGGTTAATAAGTATCTACCTAAACAGCCTCTTTTTAAGAATATTTTGGGATTAAACTCCCTTTAAAAAAGCTAATTCCTACAGAATTGGATCCAGGTGTTGTTCTCTAACCTGAGAATTGAATTTTCAAATTTACACTTATTATAAATTGATGATATTTGTTCAGACTTGAAGCTTCAGGGATTAAGCTAATAAGGGAATATTAATAACCAAAAAGGAAAACAAGTAAGAATTAGAAATAAGATTGGATCATGAGTATGGGGTTTGATGTTTTTCATCAATATAATGGTAAAGAAATATTTTGTACATGTACAAGTATTTTTGTGAATATGTCATATTTCATCCGATGTAGAAAATTTAAAGGAATATTATCTGAAATGTTCCATATTAGGTCGAATGTAACAGAAATAACAAAACAAAATAGGAGTGACTGAAGTGGAAGAACTTTGTTTTTCCCATGAGAAGGAAGAGCAAAGGTCAACAGGGCAGAACTAGAACGGTGGCGTACTGCTACCATCAGGATATAGAAGGCTGTTCAGCTGTGTCACCTGAGACCTCCATCTCTAAGGTCATACGATGATCCATAATGACTGAGGGAGTTGCAGGATGGATCTAAGGGAGATGAATTGACCCTCCCACTTTTAAGAGCCTTTCAGAAGTGCTATGCAGCCTCTCCTTGGCTAGAACCTGGCCATTTGGCTACACTTAACTGCACTGGAGTCTTTCAACTGGGCATCCCTGTGGGTCCTGCTCAAGTGATGAGTCTGTTACTAAGGAGAAAAGGTAAAGAATTGTTGGGAGAGCAACATGCCACTACCTAACTTCATTCTTTGCTTCTCACTTCATTGTCAGACTGATAACAAGGCATGTCTCCCCTTGGCAGTATTCTAAGATTTCAGTGTTTATTCCTCAGATATCCTTGTGAGTTCCTTAACTTGTTATAGTCTCATAAATTTGTCTAAATACTTCTGGATTGTAATAATCAGGCTGTTTAATTATTCATTCCTTTTATTTCTCTAAGCCTGGCCTCTTCAGCTTTTAAGTGGTATCCTTTAATTTTTAAAGTTTGAATATTGGTGTTTTTCATGTTCAGATGAGTTAAAAATTTGTATATGGAGTGTTTAAGAAAGTGTTCTTAATAATCAGCGCTATAGATTCACTTATTTATTCATTTGCATATTTGAATACATCTCACTAGGCACTGTGCTGAGTTGTGGATATGCTGTAACAAGAACTAGTTATAGGTTGTGACACTTGTTATGAAGAGATTCAGCAGCAGATGGTCAACACAGATGAGGGGAATGGGGATCAGGAATGGAACAGTAGCATCAGCTTTAAAGAGGATAGTTAGGAAATGTTATCTTTCTCTGAAACCTATCTAAAAAGGTCTATAATGTGAAATGTTTTAATCTACAATATTTCCCTTTCTAGTGTTGTTAAATCTAAGAAAACACTCAAAACCATTCCATTTAAATAATTAGCGCATTATCTGTTGTCAAAATAGAATACTAAGTTATATGCATTTTATGTGGTGTTCTGTCAGAGAAGATTAACTTGAAAAGCACAAATTTTCTAATGTCTTTTGGAATCCAGGAGATGAACAAAATTACAAAACCAGACATAAATCTGGCCATTTAATACACTGATCTATCCTAAGTTTTTTAAAGCTTTTTTCTTTCCTCCCCACAGTTTGTGTTGTTTAGACACAGAAAAGTTTTAAAATTTAAAATGGTCTCCCTCCATGACACTTAACACAAAATCCTTGCTCCTTTGACATACAGTCAGAAATACCAAGTAGGATTTTATCCCACAGGAAACATTAGAGACCACTATGTTCTTGGTTGGAACTTCATTTTTTTTCTTAAAATACTACAGTGTGACTATAAAAGATGATTGAGATCCTAAAGGCTAATAAGCATGAATTTGGCTTAATATTTCAGATTGTGTTCTTTGCTGCTTTTTATGAGAGATTTGTAGAGGATAAAATTCGACAGTTCGTTGATTTATGTTCTATGAGTAATGTAAGTACTTTTTGGCTTTATCTTGCAACTTTTAAAGGTTATGAATAAACCAGGCATGGTGGCACACGCCTGTAATTCCAGGGACTCAGGAGTCTGAGGCAGGGAGATTGCAAGTTCAAACCCAGCCTCAGCGACTTAGTGAGACCCTAAGCAACTCAGCATGACCCTGTCTCTAATAAAACATTAAAAAGGGCTGGGAATGTGGCTCAGTGGTTAAGCGCCCCTGGGTTCAATTCCTGGTACCAAAGGTGGGGGGTAGTTTTTGAATACATTAAGAGAGGCTTTAAAAGTGATTTGGCATGATTGGATTTCTATCTAATTTTCATTGGTTATTAATTCCAGAGATAGTTATAATGAATTATAAATTAATACCCATTGCCTTAGTTTTTTCTTCTTTATTTGCAGTTCTTAATTATGGATTTCTTATGCTGCCAAATACTTTATTTATCCTGTTGCCTCTGAAAATTTTCATTTTTCAAAATTTCTTCCTTTCTTAGAAAGTATCTTCAAATCTCCTTTCCATCTAGTTTTTAAAAGTAATCTCATTATCCTTTATTACCTTGTTATCCTTTTTGTATATTTCCCCAGGAATTCAATTCTTATTATTTTGGGAGAAAGGAAGTAATTTTAAGAAAAATTAATTTTTAGTGTTCTGCTGAACACTAGTTGCTAATTGCTCATTTTTCTTCTCTTTTTATAGATATCAGTATTTCTATTATCCCACAAATGTTTTGGTTATTACATTCATGGTAGATCAGTTCATGGGCATGCAGATACTAATATGGAAGAAATGAATGTGAATCTTAAAAGAGAAGCGGTATGAATGTGTTTTACATTTTTTTTTTGTTTTTGAGAGGTGGGTTTTCTTTTCTTAAACTAGGATTTATAATAATAGTTTTTAAAAATCCTCATTGGTCAGTTTTGCAAGTTGCTAGGATACCATAAGCTTATTATCATGAACATTGGTCAAGGGAAAGAACCTAATTTTATCCAGCAGTTCATATATGAATTCTATTTCAGGGTAACTGAATAATACACAATAAAAAGTTCTTCCTTATAAATTAGACAGTAACCACTTTGTAATGACTATTGAATTAATAAGTATAGGCTGCAGTCATTAGTGGGTATCAGACAATTAAGTGAATATTTTATAATGAGGGATCATATTCACATAATCTGGACACACTGACTCAATTTTTTAATAATTTAAATGAAGAATACTGACATTATGTATTTCCTAGTATGCTACAGGAGGATGTGTATAACATTTCCTATGAAGTATTCTTGCCTAAGAAAATTGAACCTGAGTATAATCAAGCCTCTAGATCCAACCACTGTTCTACAGGAAATACAAAGAATTCCAGGACAATTTAAATAGCACCATAGGAAGTAATTAGCCAGATCCAGAGTATAGGAGCCTCATAGGACAAATGACTCAATGTCTCCAAACAAACCAATGACATGTAAAGAAAATGGGGGTGACCGTGGTGGTGAAATCTGTTACATAGTAAGAGAAGTTTAAGAAACAAAATGATCAAATACAGTGTATGGGTTTTATTTGAATTCTGATTCAGTCAAACCAACTGTAACAAAAATCTTTGGAAAAAAATCTGAGAGATTTAATGAACTCTATGTTCAAACATATTAAAGAATGATTAATTTTGTAGGTATAACATTGGCATGGTAGTTTATTTCTTATTAGAAATATGGAACTATTTACAGATGAAATGACAGTCTAGAGTCTGATTACAATAACCTAAGAAAGAGGAAAACTGGGAAGATAAGTGAAACAAAATTAGTAAAATATTGGTAATTGTTAAACTGGGTAATGAGTGGTTTACTATTTTCTCTACTATGTATATATGAGAACTTCCATATAAAATGTTTAAAAGGGAAAACCTAGAAGATTTAGTGATTAAGGAGCCATACCTGTGACTTGTAAGAATTCGATTCATGATGACATCACAGGGAATGTATTTAATACATTCTTGGGTCACTTGGTTAACTATTAGAAGTTAACCTAAATTGAAAGGTTAAATGTAAAAATTAAAACAACAAGCACCTAAAAAAGAATATTTCAGATTGGGGAATGACATTAAAAGCAGGAGACCTGGAGATGTGGCTAGTGATAGTGCTTGCCTAGTATATATAGTTAAATTTCCAGTACTACAAAAATAATAATAATAATAATAATAGCATAAAAAAACCTAAAAGCAGAAAAAGGAAATATTGATTTTACTTTAGTAATATAGTATGCTTACATATCAAATAATCATAAGTAAATGCTAATAAATTATCATAAAATGCTCATACCAAATATAACAGATACTGAAAAGAATATTGGAAGTTATGCAAGTCAGTAAGAAAACACTAAATTAAAACCTCAGTGGAAAAATGACCAAAAGATTTTTTAAAATAAACAGTGAAACAGAAGAAACTAATAAACCTCTAAAAAACTTTAACTCATAACCAAAGAACTCAATATAAAACATTGATTTTTCCTCTTAAAATCAGTAAACTTTTTTTTCAAAAGAAAGCTAATACTATTAGCAGCCACAGACAAAATAAAATGGGCACCCACAAAACAATTAGTGTCAAAATAATTTTTTATAAACTTTCTAGAAAGCATTTAAGCAATATAAATATCAAGAGCTTTTTATGAGTTCATAATCTTTGACTGATTTTGTGAATTTAACTCAAGTTAGCAATATGAACAGCTAATTAGATTCAGGATAATCGTTCATGGGTTGCTTATAAGAAAAATATGTAAAAATTGGAGAATATTAAATAAATTGGTTTGCCTTTACAGTGACTCTTTAGATATTAAAATCATATTTTATAGATGATATTAAGTGAAAAAGAAATCAGTATGATCCCAGTTTTATGTCCCCATATGTATATACCTTAGAAAAAGGCCTGGAAACAAAATGCCTTAAAATATCTCTGGCTCTTGGTGTTGAAATAACAGGTAATTTTTATTTCTTCCTTTTTACCTTTCCAATTTTATAAATTCACAATGATATGGTTTTTTTAATCAAGAAAAAAATCTATTTTTTAAAATAGAGAATTTTATCACATCTTCTTCCTTTAAGTTTATAGAAAAGTAAGTGTTATATTGTGTTTGCAGATTATATTTAGACCAAGAAGGAGAATATAATCACTGTTCACTGGTAAGTGAACAGGCTTTGTTGGAGCAAAAGAACTTGAGCAGAACTAAGAAACACCAGTGGAAATTGGTTAGGTGGTGGGGCAAACTGTCACATTTGTGGTTGATAGTACTTAAGTCTCATCAAGGAGACTTGAAATAGTATCTGATTCATAACATTTACTATTCAGTCATGTGTCACTATCTTTTTATTGAAATTAAGAATTTTAAATGTTTAGAAAACAAATAAAAGGTCATTTACAATTATGTAACTAGTTAATTTTAAAACTAGACTTTTGGTCATACATTAAAGAACAATAAGATTAATCATAAAGCTAAGAATATCAATATGCAGTGAACTTGTTTTTCTATGTTTGTTTTTAGTAGAGCAAAGGAGATGATATACAGGACTATAGGGGAAGGAGTGGGAACCTTGAATAATGTTAGAATCTCTTTGTTTCAAATGCAGTTTCAGTAAATTTCATGAGGCTTCTAAATCTTGGAGTATGTGGTACCAACTAAAAGTAAAATATGTATTTTCTTTTTGAGATAAGCAGATTTTTATAATTTCCAACTTAATTTCAATCCTTTTAACTTTTCAGGAAAATTTGTGTAGCCAGAGAGGTTTGTTGCCCAACACAGATGGTCAGACTTTTCAGATTGCAGTTTCTAGCCAGATGAGACAACACTATGACAGAATCCATGAGACCTTGACAAGGGTTTGTATAAAGTACTGTTCAGATACATTTTGCCAATATTTAATGCATTTCAATACCAAGAACATAATACATGTTGTATTTATTCTTTTCTCTTTTTGATATTAGAAAAATGGCCCTGCTAGACTATTGAGTTCATCAGCAAGTTCTTCTGAGCAGAGTATAAAAGCATATCATGCAATGAATAAATTTCTTGGCTCTTTCATTGATCATGTATGTATATCAACATTTATATTTAAGCTAGGATCAAATGCAAATTTTATGAAGCTAAGAGCAAATGTCAGTTATAATTTGAGTCAAACAAGTGAGTGAATTTTCCTCTTTTGTCTGTCAAATTTTTTATGTAGGAATGATACTTTTAAAAAGATATTTGTAACCACTCAATTACAGTTTAGCAATAATGTTAGATTATATAAAAGAAACCTGATTTTATGTGTTTATTAACAAATGAAGATTCCTTTAAAATATGTCTATACTAGAATCTTGTTAGCAGGTTACCAAAATATTTCTTACTATATTACTGATTATTGAGATCCTTATATTATGCTATGATTGTATTCCAAAAAGTCTGTAAATTGATTTTCAGTATATCTAGCCATAAATACTACTAGTAGTATATTTAAAATTTAAAGATAGCATTTAAAATTTAAAACATCCATAAGGAGAATTTTGTTCTAAATTGTAGTGTAGTAAATTCATTTTGAAGAACAGATTTTCTTTGTGTACTATTCATTTTCCCTATTATTTTGCATTAATTGGGAACCATTTATTTCACTACTATTTTTTATATGACTGTCTTATGTTAGGTTCATAAGGAAATGGATTACTTCATAAAAGACAAGTTGCTTCTTGAAAGAGTTCTTGGAATGGAATTCATGGAGCCAATGGAGAAAAGCATCTTTTACAATGGTATACTTCAAATGTCTTTGCTGGCCTTGATTACTGTTTTCAGAGTTTAGGGGGGAAAAGACTTGTGGTTATTTTTCCTTTGAGTTTTATAATTTTATATGAAAACAGGGAAACATAATGAACTGAACCTCATAAAACTACAATAGTTTTCTGTCTTATGTAGCAGGAAGCAGAGAGTGAAAAGATCCTACAAGAAAGCAAAAAAGATAAATTTCATAATCAACCGGACACACTAAAGAGGTGGAAAAACAAATACAAAAAATTTAGATTTTATTAGAATGTTCATTCAGTAGCAGACTTCATAAACACTTCAAGAGTAACATTTGTGATTAATCTTAAAATCTGATTTTTTATTTTGTCCAGGTTTTTCAAAATCACTAATGTTTGTAATGGAAGTAGTGATTTAAATTGGTTTTTAATTGTTAGAAAGACAGTGTAAATCTTACTTATAATGTGACTAATAACCTGTTATTATGAGTTGGTGAGAATAAAAATAGTATACCAGTATCCTGGTCTAGGTATCCATGTGTATTGCATGCCACATGTTTTCCAGTCCTGGAATATACAGACCAATGATCTGTCTGTCCCTCAGGTATCTTGTTTAGTAAGCTGTAGAAGATGGCATGTGGATAAGTAGAGCATTCTGGGATAAAGGTCTGTGAAGGCATAGGTTACATCAGGGACAGAAAGGCAATAAAAAATTTAACCAGATAGGGTGAATTCAGAAAAGGCAACAAGGAGAAGTTGGAACTGGGTGTTAAAGTGTAAATAGCTGTTTGTTAAACCAGAAAGTTAAGGTGACAGGGGAGGTGGGGAGACAAAGACATTCATGCAGAAGTGAAAAGGAGATTTATTTTCAGTCTACAAAGTACATTCTGTACTTTAGACTTTAAGTAGTCTAGTATGAAGTGGGACATAGTGTAGAAGAGTGCTTGAAAGATAAAGAGGGCAAAGACCATGTCCCAAAGGACTGTCTGACGCCATAAGGAGTTTCCCTTTATCTTATGGACCAGTCATCTCCAAAAAAAGCATATTTTCCAAAATTTTTGCCCTCTTTAAATGACTGTTCATATATTTGTACTTTCCTCATTCTTAATTTATATTTTTTGAAAATCATATAATAAAAATTAATAAAGTTTATCTATTATAGTAAATATGCTCAAAATTTTATTCTGATAGGGATATATGATCGAAACCAATTGGAAGCCTCTGCTAATGAACATGGATATCATTGAAGCATCTTAATCAGATCTAATTTGTAAATTGGATGAATTACTTTGGTATATGGTATAGGTTGAGATAGAGATGAGGTTAGTCATTAAGAATTTAGCTTTCAAAGTCTTCTGGTCTTGGATTCAAAATCTGAAGCTACTATTCACTACCTTTGTGAACTTGAGAAACTTCCTTAACCTTTCTGAATTTTAATGCCCTCTCTATAAAATCAGGTCTGACCCCTCTCAAGGTTTTATGGGATTACCACGTGGAAAGAATCTAGAACAATATCTGTTATGGGTAGACATGTAGGAAAGGGATGTTGTTACCATTTCTAATAACACAGTCATCATTTTTGTATATTGTTCTGGCTTTTTCTTCTCCCTTCTTCCTTTTCCCTTTGTTCTCCTTTGTCCTCCTCCTTTTCTCTTATTCTGTGTCTTCATCTTCAGCAGATTAACAAGAACATGAGCTAACGCAGTAGAAATGGGAACAGAGAAGAAGAAAACATTGCCAGAGATGTTAAGGGGAAAAAAACTGTAGGAGCAAAAGTGTAGATAAAAGTTATTCATACTTCCAGCTTACATGACTAAGAAGATGGTAGTGGTGCCTTTCCCTAAGGCAGGGGATACTGATGGAGTAGCAGATTTTGAGGGAAAGAGATTGAATTTAGTTTTGACTGTGTTGTGTATTGAAGTACCTTTGGAACATCAAGGAACAGATATCCAGTAAGACATTAAATATAAGGGACCAGATCTTAGGAGAAAGTTAAGGGCACATAATAAGCTGGGAAACTACCATTGTATGATGTCATTGCTGGAGTAATGTGGATCACCAGGAAGAACATGTAAGATAGATTTTTTACTTAGATATACACAAGTGTAATATGCACAGAGAAGTGCATATTTTGTAAGGCTATAGCTGACAGGTCAGTGAATTTTCCCAAACTGAATATATTCCCGTAACCTAGCACTCAGATCATAACAGAACATTACCTGTGCCCTGACATCTTCTCCTGTAAAACTAAGGTTTCTCACTGGCTGTCCATAGTGGCATTGGTAGTTCTCTGGACCTCCCAAAAATTATATGCAGAATTTGTGTATTTGTAGTTTTTTCCTCCCCTCCCCCCCATTAAAAAGGGCTATAGCATTCATTAGATCTTTTTAAAAGAATGTTCGTATCCCGGAAAGGACTAAACCCACTTGTTGAGTTAGAAGAGTTTTGGAGCAAAAGCTTAGGGAGACTATTTGAGAGAAAAATTCTAGAACACTAAATTATTCTATGCTTTGCCGTGTTTTTTCTTTTCTTAACTTACTCTACCTTAGAGCATCTTTCTAAGATTAATTTGTCTTTTAGTTAGATAAAGAAATACAAAAAAGGATATTCATTCACTGGTCCTTGCAAGGTATTGATTATATATATTTACTACTAGCAGTTGCCAACTTTTGTTAAAACTGCTTCTTTGGAGTTTTTATGAGTTCTTTGACTAATCTTTTAAATTAGCAAATCTTAATACCTTTTGTTTATTTTTGTGTAAGCTATATTGTAAGGTAGTACTTGTTTCTAATATGCTGTTTTTAAATTCCCAAATTTTATCACCAGAAATTTATCACAGATTTGTTCAATTTTTAATTTTCTCACATATCTTTTTTAATAGATGAAAGTTATTCCTTCAGCAGTATGCTATATTATGGAAATGAAGCCACTCTTCTTATTTTTGATCTGTTGTTCTTCTGTGTTGTGGATTTGGCTTGCCAAAATTTCATTTTAGCAGCCTTCCTTACATACCTACAACAAGAGGTAAATTTTACAAATTTTTCTGGGTTTCTCTTAAAAGAAATATGTTGGAAGTACTTATTTCTTTGCATAGCAGAGTAACAATGTCCACTTACATTTTGAATATGATTAACCCTACCAAAAGAAGGGCTATAGCTGACCACATTCTGCACAATATCCTTAGGGTCAGTGAACTACTGGGATCCAGTGGAAGGTATAAGTTGCTTCAGAAGATGTGAAAGGAATCTGGTAGAAAGATATTTAACTGCCAGACTCCTAGATGCCAAAAGTTTATAATAATTTAAAAGAGAGTTCCATTCAAAACAAAAAAGCAAGCAGTGGATATTTAGCTCAGGACTCCCCACTGAAAAGCCCCTTTACCTGTTGTAGATACTAAATAACTGTGTAAGTGAAATCTCTGAAATGGAGATTTTAAGAAATGCTAAATCTATGCTTCTTGAAATACTGTTATTAATATCATACAAATATTCTACCATGTCAAGGATGTTTATGAGTGATAAGATGTAATTTTTTAGTCCTTATTAGAGAACTAAAATTATGAAAAGTTCTGTCCATATTAAATAGATTCTTTTGATATTTCTGTGACTTTTAGAGTAGGAAGAAAGTTGACTTTACAAATATATATTCCTGTTAATTCATAAAGATATCTTCTAAATAGGAACATGAACCGCTTTGATATTATGAAAGGTGATAATAGCTTTGAAATAATTTTGTATATCATCACACAACTCAGAAGTCTGATAAGTGAAATTAGTTGAAAGAATTAGCTAATTCAATTTAGATGATTTAATTGATGTGCATATTTAATTTTATTTATGAATGTTTCATTCTCAATTGTTTTAATGTTCCAGATTTTTAGATTTATCCGTAATACAGTAGGACAGAAGAATTTGGCAACCAAAACATTGGTGGATGAAAGATTTCTGATTTAACTTATTGATCAGATAACTTAAGGACTCAATGTAATCATGGCAAAGAAGTCATGATATCAGGTTAGTTTGGCATGTTTTATAAAATTTATAATACAGATTATTCTGGTTTTTATCTATATATTTATTTTTATAACTTAAAAATATGATCAACATAATGGAAATTATTGTTTCCTACTATGTGTGGTATTTAATTCACTAATTGACAGGCTAAAAATGTAAATGTTGCTTTCAGAAAAACAATTTTTAACACTAATCAAAATAATCCCCATCATTTGTACTAAAGATCATTTTATAAACTGCTTTGCCAACATTTTGTCACATTGACAAACTATTTGATCCAAGCTTAAGACTAGTTTTCAGTTTAGTATTTACATGTTTTATTTGCACTGATAGTTAAATAAATGTTGAAAGATATTTTCGTTTATTTAGAAATTTCAAATTGTATTATTTTTTATTCACTTTGCCTCATTCTAATTGTTCACCTATGCCTATGTACAATACTCTTTCCATGATGTGTGTTGACGTCTCTAGTATGGTTTACATTTATTAATATGTAACATATTTCCCAATATAGTTTTTTTACATTTTCAATTAATTTTAAGAGTACTTCTGCCTTTTAATTTTGTTAAAGATAATAAATAACAAACTGTAAGTTTATCATGTTATGTTGACAAGATTTATTAAAAGCAAATTTAGGTTTCATAAGTCAGTAGACTTTTAATAAGTAAAAATAAGCTAGAATTCAAAATATAAATAAATTCTGACACACAGCTGATAATTTTCCACATTTTCCCTCAACATATTCTTTAGTAATTCTTCTCATGGTATACCATGTACTTGAAAGTTCCTCATGGTTCAAGTATAATAGTCATTAACCCCCAAACCAACATTTTTTACTTCTGACTACATTGATGTTATGTAAATATGTAAATGCAATTCTATGTAAATAGCATTTGTATGTCTGATTTGAAAATATATAATAAAACCTTTTTGTGATTCTGTTTGGTTAATTTATATTCTACGAATTAGCACTCAGGAATATAGTACTGTCAGGGCAGGGTTTCTATCTACTGCCAGAGGTGAATTTTTACTTTTCCCTGAAATCTCAAGGATTACTGAGGAGAAAGAAAGAGAGCTAGTAGGTTGAGTCTTTGAAACTGTCGTTTCTGAAGTGTCACGGTATAGGAATGTCTTTATAAAAGCTGCAAAGATAAATAAATGTACCAGCATAAATTTCCACTCAGAAACACATGAAGGAAATTCAGCTTTTATTCCACACATGAAATGCTACTATTAATACGAATGTTTTTAAATGGTAAATTTCACAATACCAGATTGAATCACTTGCTAATAAAACACAAAACATTTTAAAATCATTCTAAATTAGTTTTGTACAACATTTTTATTTTGGTTAGATACATGACAACTTGTTTAGCTTTTCATACACTGTTGAGTTCTTTGTTCACATTGCCACAATTTTGTGATCATATGACCTATTTTTTGTTGGATCCATTACCTTTGTCTATTTCTGTAGCACCTAGAAACATTTGCTACATCTCTTCATTGTTTCATTATGAAACAAACCCTAGAGAATTCTTTAAAGTTTCTGTATACTTTGTATCCACCTTTAAAAAACAAAATACATAGGCTGGGGCTGGGGTTGTGACTTAATGGTGGAGGCTTGCCTAGCACGTGTGAGGCACTAGGTTCCATCCTCAGCACCACATATAAATAAAATAAAGGTATTGTGTCCATCCACAACTAAAATATATATACATATAAAAAATAAAATCACCCATAAAGAAAATAGATAGGCCCCCAAAATACAGTGCTTCTATTAGGAGAGATCTGTGTGCTTGCTTTTCTGTCATTGTTGTCCATGCAACTTCCTTTTGAGAAGGCATGGGTAGTTGACTTCATGGAGGAGGAGCAGTCACAATGATCATTAACTCCGTGTTTGCAAGCATGCAGCATATATCCTGGTCGTAATACTGATGGATATAAGCTGAGGGGAAATAAACATGTCAGCACACTGACCAGGTTGGCTTAATGGAGTTCAGATTTATTGATAGAAGCCCTGGATTCAAATTAGAGTTTTGCCCCTATCAGGAACTTTGGGACTATGAGCAAAGTTATTTGGTATTAGAGAACTTCATTCTGCATCTCTACAATGGAAATAATACTATTTGCTTACCACTGAGGTGTTTTAAGTATTCTTACATTAAAATATGCCTACAACAGGAGACTGGAGATGTATCTCAGTGGTATAGTGCTTACCTAGTATGAAGGAGGCACTGTGCTCTGTCCACAGCCTGCAAAAAATAAATGTATCAGTGAGCCGGGGGCACATGCCCATAATCCCAGTGACTTGGGAGGTGGAGGCAGGACCTAAGCAACTTAGCAAGACTCTGTCTCAATATAAAAAATAAAAAGGGATGGGATGTGACTCAGTGGTAAAGCACCCCTGAGTTCAACCCTTGTACTAAAGAAAAAGAAAAAAAGCCTATGAACACAATTCTGGAATTCTTAAAATTTTTAGCCTAAAATATCTGCCTCAAAACATTTTCTTCTTGCTAAGAAATTAATTTCATGCTATTAAAATTAAGTTTCCTCATCTCAGTAATAGATCAATGCAGGCAAATTCTGAGCCTTCCTTCTTAGGCAGGCTTAAGTTAGTCACCCCAGCCTAACTGGGAAGAGGGCCTGGCAGAAGTGGCAGCCTTAATGGTGAAGGAAAGGTGGCAAGGAAGGAGCTGTCATTACCACATGTTGGAGACATGGTGGAAAAAAAGGGGAAGAGTGGAATACTGTCTCTTGAAGGAAGGGTTTCTTTTGTTTATTCCTTCCTTCATTCAAACAATGTTTCTACCTCTTCCCAGCTCTTCAGTAGTGTCTTGTCTTAAAATTAGCAGAGGAAATGGGGATTTTAAGCAGTAATTACAGTGATAAGTGCCGCAATACTGAGGGTGTAATATGAAGAAAGCTCTTAATTGTGCATCTGGGACATCAGGACTTTGGCCTCAGAAAAGTGGTATTTGATTTAAGATAAACCAAAAGACAAGTGCATTTAAAGCAAAAATATAGTGTGTGTGCTCAGAGACCAGGAAACACATGGCAGTTTAAAATACCACAGGTAGTCTGAATATAGAGTACACATATTGTTTGTATTTTATAATTTTCTATATATTGCAGTGTTTTGACTTTTTTTTAAATACTGGGGGTAGAATGCCGGGGAGGGGGGCCTCTAATTTGAACTATATCCCCAGCCCTTTTTATTTTTATTTTGAGAGGGTGTCTCACCAATTTGCTTAAGGTCTAAGTTGCTGAGGCTGACCTTGAACTTGGGATCATCCTGCTTCAGACTTCTGAGTCACTGGAATTACAGGCATGCCACCACACCTGGCATGTTTTGATACCTTTAAAAAAAACCTTTCTGGCTGGGGAGAGACTGCCCCTTCTGGGGCTAGCCAGTTCTTAGAAGTTAGCAACGGCTCAGGGAGGACCATGCTTTTGATATACAGACAAATCAGTCTTGAGCCACACTCCAGGAAAAAATATTTCTCTGCCTTCATCATCCCAGGGCCAGGAACAAGCAACCAAGGACAACCCCTGCAGCCTAGAGCCTGCTGAAATTATTAAAACTAACCAGTCCTAAACTGTTGCCCACCCTATCCCTCACCTTTTCCCTGCCTTGTCCTCAAAATTCTAATAAAGGCCTCGGCTCCCCTGGTTCCTGCCCTTGTGCCTCTGACTGGTGCTTTCCATGTAGCCCTGCATAGGGCACTATGTTCCTATGTCTAGAATCTGTGAGTATGATTGTGAGTGCGTTGTTAACCTGTGTCACCTCTGTGGCCACACCTGCCTGATCATTATGTAAAAGAACACAGAACAGTACCTCTGGGGGTTTGGGAGGAAAATGAGATTGAAAAGGAAAACAGGAGTCACATCATTAGTAAGCCACATTATCATGTGGCTTACTAATGTTACATTATCATGTTACATTATCATGGACATGTATGAAGAGTTCAACCAAGCTAAGTATGATAGCCTACCTTCAGATGAATGCAGTTGGCTCTCTGTATTTGTGGGTTCTACCTGGACAGCTTCAACCAAATGCACATCAGAAATATTTGAAAAAAAAAAATCTCATCTATGCTGAACACACACAGACCTTTCCTTGTTTCCCTAAACAATACAATATAGCTACTATTTACATAGCATTTGCAGTGTATTGGGTATCATAAGTAATCTAGAGATGATTTAAAGTATGTGCGTAGGTTATAGCAAGTACTATGCCATTTAAGTAAAGGTCTTGAGCATCCACAGATTTTGGTTTCCTTGAGTGTCCCACACATAGATACCAAGTAAGTGAATGCACAGATGGGCAAGAGGGAATCTTCTCTAGTCTAATTGCTCTGGATAATTGACGGTTCATTAGCTAGGAGACTGGTGTTTCCCTGTTTGACTGAACGTTGTGGTTTGCAGGAAAATACATTGCCTAAATGAGGCACCAGGGGTAGAGGTTAGGAACACAGACTCTACAGCCAGACTAACCTGTGTTCAAGTCTTGGCTATACCACTTACTAGTTGAATGATTTTGGCAAGTCATGATTTCATTTTATCATTTTAAAAGGGATTAAAAAGTACCTATCATTGAGTTATTGGAAACATTAAATGAGTTAATGTGTGCATACTTTTCCTAAAAGAGTGCCTAGTTCATAGTAAATGCTGTAGAAGTATTGGCTTTGTAGGTGCAGCAAATCCTATTAATATTTAACTCTGAAAGAGACCCAGATTAATCCCACTAGAACTATATTACAACATTGTCTTGAGCTAAGCACACTTATAGTCCCAGCTACTTAGGAGGCTGAGGCAAGAGGATCTTGAGTTTGAGGCCACCTTAAGCAACATAGCAAAACTAAAAAGAAAAAGTCACATTGCTGTGTGTGCTAGATGTAGTAGTAGACAAACTGCCTACTGCAAGGCAGTCTGTGGGTTTTAGAATTTACTTTGTTTCTATTATGGTTAACACAATCTTAAGTATTATTGCTTCTGTTACTATTACAAAGAAACACAAGGCTGTGGTCCAAGGATAAATAAATGATCAGATAAATAAATGGAGCCTAGAAACAGATCCACAGATGTACAGTTATTTACAACAAGAGCAGTGTGCAATGCAGTAATGAAAAGGTGTTTTTTGAATGGTCAGTTGAATATCCCAGTGGGAAAAAAATGGAAGTTTACCTTTATATCATACTTATCCAAAACATCAACTTCAGGTATAAGATAAATCTTAATACAAAATGTTAAATGACAAAGCTTCTGGAAGATAACATAGGGGAATATATTCAGGTCTTTGGTATATAGGCCTTTTCAAACAGGATCAAAAAAAATAAATCATTAAGGAAAAGATTGGTAAATTGGACATTACCATTTACGTTAAATTCAAATTTTAGTTTTATAATTTGTGAGCGCTATACATCAAAAAACCCTCTTATTTTTTTCTTATTACTCCATATGAGAAAAAAATATTTGCAAAACATAATCTGACAAAGCATATGCAGAATAAGAAGTCTTCAAATCAGTAGGAGAAAGACAGACAACCCGGTGGAAAAATGAGCAAAAGACATGTAGCCGTCCCTCAAAAGAGGGTTTCCAGGCTGGGCACGGAGGCTGAGGCAGGAGAATCTTGAGTTCAAAGTCAACCTCAGCAAAAGCAAGGTGCTAAGCAACTCAATGAGACTCTGTCTCTAAATAAAATACAAAATAGTTCTGGGGATGTGGCTCAATGGTCGACTGCCCTACGCTCAATTCCTGGTACTGCCCGCCCCCCCAAAAAAAGACTGTTTCCAAATGACTGATAAGCACATATAGTGTTCAATCTTAGACCTGAAAAGGCAAAATCTTAATCACCAAACTAGCTAAAATTTAACAGATTAAAATACCAAGTGTGGTCAGGGATGTGTGGAACAAATGAATTTTTATGTTTACTATGTAAAGCAAGTCGAGTAGTCCTAATTTGTAGCTTACAATTCAATCATTCTGAATCTTAAAGACAGGAAGACTTCCTTGCAGTTTGTGTTTGATCCAATCCACAAATGACAGCAGGTGGCAGTAGAGAGCACACTAAGCTTTTCAGGACCAAGCCAGGATTCTGACCAGTGTCAGCAGACCCACAAGAAACTCCATTCTCCTCCAGGCTGTACTACCTTGTCACCCCTCCTCACTTCTATTGTCTGTCCCTTTGCTGCCTTGGAGCATTGTGCAGCTCAAATAGCTAGTGTACCCTAGCTATTTGGGTATATCTAGTGCTGAGGATTTTTAACCCAGGTTTAGAAATTGCATGCTAAAATTAGAAAAATATGCTTCCGTCTCCTAGGGATGAGGGTCACAAAACAGGTCAGTGGGGGAAAAAAGAGCAAATTATCTAATGATTATGAAATCCTCCCCTCATTTTAATGAAATACATATTTACATTAAAATCCTTTAAAAATCAAGCTATTATTCAGAGTATATAATCCTTTTACATATACAGTCTCCCCAAATGAGACCCCATGTAACATTTTTCTTATATACAAGATATATATCATAATATAATGTAAATACTGTGTTGCATGTTAGTATTATGTGTTATATATTGAAGTGTTGTAACTTTAAACCTTTACCAAAAGGCAATAAAATTTGAATAACTATGAAGCCCACCTTCTCTTAGATTGTCTTAGTCTGTTTTAAGAGTGAATCCTCCATATTAAGCACGATTACAAGACATGTATCTTCCCAAGTGTAAAAGCATGTATACATGTGTGTGTTCCCATTTTTTGTGTACACAGTATTTGTATTATTTATTAAGATTATGCCATTCTTTCTAGTTTATACCTTGTATTCATTGTTTTACTTGATAGAGACAAAAAGAAAAAATAATCACATAAAATATTTTTATCTGTCTGAGAAAGCAATGGACAAGCCTGTCATTGAGTCTGGTTTCTACTGGTCTAATACCCCTAAATTTGTACCTGTTTCTCCCCCTTTGAGAGACAGTGGAATTTATATGTAATGGTCAAAACTGTTGTGAACTGCTGCTTATCCAAGCAACTTCCTAGTAACTATTAAATATACAAACAACTTTCTTAGATCTTCCTATTATAAATCTTTCAATTGTTTGTTTGCTTTTACAAATGACATAGTAAACACAAATAAGAATTTTAACCAAACATTTGCACCCTCAATCATTTTGGACACTTGGATATAACTGTATAACAGAAAAGGAAACTCATAGGTAGCAGCTGGTGGTGCCAATTATAAATACTCATCACTGGGGGAAGGGCTGGGCTCATTTTATTCACTCTCTTTTCCCAGTTGTTTAGAATTACACCTGGAACATAATAGAGACAGGGTTTTTTTTTTTTGTTTTTTGCTTGTTTTGGTTTTTTGTTTGTTTGTTTTTTCAGTGCTGGGGATTATGAACCCAAAACACATGGCTAGGCAAGTCTTCTACCACTGAGTTACATCCTCCTCAGGAAATATTTGAACAAAAATGATTGAATTGAGTTATTGTCTATTATAAAGAAGAGCCCCAGGGTAGTGTCTCAAGATACAGTCATTATTTGCTCCTCCAGAGCATAAACAATTTACAAATATATATCCAGTGCTGACTAGTGCCAGCTACAGTGCTAGGTGCTTAGAGGTGAGTAAGACATGGCCTCTACACTTACAGAGCTTATAGTTGAACAGAAAACACAGAACAAATAAACACAAGTAAAGCACTGTGTTAGTTTCCCATGCTTCTCTAACAACATCACAATTTTGTGCTTAAAGCACCATCACATTACCTTAGAATGCTGGCTATCAGAAGTCTGAAATGTAGAAGCTCAGGAAATACTACATCTTCTTATCTTTTCCAGCTTCTAGAGGCAACCTGCATTCCTTGGCTTTTGCCCCATCCTTCGTCTGGAAGTTGGTATTGTAGCATTGTCAAATCTCTCTCTGACTCTCCTGCCTACCAGAAGTACTATCTACCAGGTACCAGGAGAACATAAAACCAGCATTCCTGTGATAGACTGGGTAGTCTGGAAAGGTCTGTGAGATACTCTGAGATACAGTGGATAATTAGAAGCCAGCCAAGACTATACAATGTGAATAGGGTTGAAGATTCCAGATAGAGGAATCAACATGTGCAAAGGCCCTGCAGTAGGAGCATCCTCATCTGCAAAGGCTCTCGATTGACATTTGACAGAAATGACCAACAGAGCAAGATTTTGTTTTAGCTGCTTCTCTTTGGAGTTTTGTTTTGGGGGTTTTTGTTTGTTTTTTGTTTGTTTGTTTGTTTGTTTTTTAATCTGGCTAAATGTAGTTCAGTGCACTGAGTAGTTCTCCATTTCTGGAGCCTCTCTCAAAGCCATCATTACACACAATTTCAAGGGATTGTTATCTAGAAGGGGGAGAGACCTCACTCAGAACAGAAAACCAAAGGCAGTGATCTAATCCTCTTTAGGAAAGGTCTGCTCCTTGCTGTGGCCAGCTATTATTCCGATCATGTTTTCATGTTGGCCGATTTCCTTTGCAGCCACTCGTTGTGAGGATCTGAGGTACAGAACTTACGCAGCAGGAAAAAACAGCTGGAGGCAGGCCAGGGCATTTTTTAAAAATACTTGCAAATGAATCATAGAGATTTGTTTCCTCTTATGTCACTTACTGAGCTTTAAAACTCAAGCCAGCCCTGATTGAAAATTGTAGTGAGGAGTTTGCATGGCACTTTGATTCCCAACATGTTAATAAATACTTGGGTACCTTTCATGAACCCTTTTTAGCTTATGTCATCTGAGTAAAGCAGTGCCAGCTGCCAGGAAATTCAACTTTTTTACCCCTTCAGTGCAGGAGATCAAACCCAGGGCTTTGTGCATGCTAAATGCACACTTTCCACTAAATAGTACCCCCAGCCCTACATTGTCATTTTAAATATTTCTGTAAGTTACTAAGCCACTTCAGCTCTAACCACAAAATCTCTAACAAGATTTTATGTATGAGATTTTTTTAGTCCTAGACACTCACCAAAACAACTCCAACCCTTCCTCCTAATTCTGTCTGCTCTCCTTAGTTATTATAAAGCCACAAGAAGGATTCTCATTTAATTAGGTCTGTTTTCTGTATACTTAGGGGCAAAAGCAGGATAGAATTGTAGCTAAGAGTAAAAGCTTTGAGTTATGATAGATGCTGCTCTGAATTCCCCACCTCTCCATTTCCTTGTGTGTGAACCTCAGCAAACCCCTCTCCCTCATGCACCTGTTCCTCACCTGTAAAACTGGGTAACATCTGCCCCAAGAAAGTGGTTGAGAGGATGGAAAAAGGTAACAGTTGTTAGCACAGTGCCTGGAAGAGGTGAGTGCACAATGAATGTAGTATGTCATTGTGGCTAGATTGCTATGTTGACAACCACAAACAAATTAATGTGACCTTCTTGGATGCTTCTGTGGTATACCCAGGGTAAGCATAGAGATGGCACTCCAGGAGAGGTAAGTAAGCCCAGAAATATGCTCCAGAAAAACAGTAATAGCTTCAATTGACCAACGACCTTGACATAGAACAACACTGGGATGGGGTTGTTAATGTAATTTAAAGCCACATTAATAGAGTGTCAAAGTAAAGGAGGAAATGGTCCTATTTTATGCAATTTACACTTTGTCCATGGTAGTATGTTTAGTTCTAATTGTGCCTGATTCTAAGGGCCTTGATAAATTGGATTTTATTTGTAGGAGGATGATCAGGATAGTGAAGAATCCAGAGAATCCTGTTCTTCTTCTTGCCATGAAGAATAATAGAAGGAACCAAAGAAAAGATTAGCCAGGACCATGATGACTTCTTCAAATATTGGTCTCGTGGAAAGGGAAATTAATATCCATATAGCTACTGAGTACAGAATGAAGATAAATAAGCAGGAGCTATAAAATGGTGGATTACAGGCCAGGAGAGAAGAACATTCAGATAATTTAGAGCTGCCCAAATAATAATGGTTCCTTGTGTTTGGGTCTTCCTGTAGATGCCTGTGGGAACAAATCTGGACCATGTTTCTTAGCGGCCATTGAGAGAGATGCAGAAATCTGTTAAATGAAGCTTCTGAAAACACTTGGTATCCTCATAAAAAGGGCCAAACTTGTCTGTCATGCACTTTTTGCCTTTTCCCTGTCTTCTTACTGGTAATGTGCTCATGAAGCCTTGAGATGCAGAAGCAGGCAGATACAGAGCAGGAGGTTAGGTAAAATGTCCTTAATGACTCTGAAAGAGCTATGTTGGCCCTGGTTGCTTCCACTTCTTATTACTTGGAGCCATAAACCCCTAATTGTAGATAGGTATCTATTACATGCAGCCTAATGCAATCTTGACTAATAAAATCTCCCCAAACAACTGCTTCCCAGTTGTCCCACATCAGGTACACCATAGCATTAACTAATTTAACTTGATAATTTAACAGAAAGTCCTGCCTCTTAAGAGAAAATACAACCATCAGCAGCCCAACCAGTTTTCAGTGACAATGGAGAATCCCCCCTTGACCTTCTCTCTCTACTTTTTTTTTTCTTCTAAATATTGATAAGAAAATATTTCTGAGATGTCCTAAACCTAGTTGCAGGCCAGAGAATGGAGGGAGGAAAGAGATAAGAGAAGTTCATTTTAACTCACAGCTTCAAGTTAAATCAAAAAAGAAAAAAAAAAAAAAACTGCCCCACATTCCTTTCCTGTGTGCTGAAGATTAACCATCAAGGTCACATTGCATTCTGCTTTTGAAACCAACAAACCAAGAAGTTGCAAAAACTTCCCTTTGTGGACTGTCTTCCTATTGCAGGACTTTGCCCCCTTCTCATTATCTGTTGCCAGTGTAAGTTCAATGTAAATGATTTATGTTGCTGCTGGTTGGCTGGGGAGCTAACTGATGAAAGGACCAGTCCTTTCACCTTTGATTATCATCTCAAACAGCTCATTAGGCCCTTTATTTCAGAGACCTGTTAGTATCTGAACTTTGATTTTACAGCCTGCCATTTTGTGTTTTCAGAAAAGAGCTCATCATCGTCACCCTTAGGGTAATAAGAATAATAAACATAGTAACTGCTATGTTCCTTAAAGGACTTTTGACTGATCAACTTTGAGTAGCACTGCTTAATTCAAAAACATTCGCAAAGAGAAAAGTATTAACTTGAACTACATTGAATAGCCCTTGTAATGGTTATACTTATTATTCCATAAAACTAAATTTAAGTGCTAAGAAGGCAAACAAAATTATTGTTTAATTCATTTTATCTTACCTAACATTTCATGCTAAATTTATGTTACAGTAGTTATTTTTATGGCTGCTCACTTTATAGCATATTGGAGTCTCTTATAACATTATATATATTAAATTTATGCCTGCTTATAAAAGTTAAGAATAATTTTACAGTTTTAGGCGATAGTGTAAGTTTGTCATTTTCTTGGCTTTTATGACATATAATTGGTTGTATTTATGGTTTCTCTGATGCTGAATTCTTAGGATGCTACTCTGTTATATAATTTTCCTAGGAGGAATACAGATTCCATTTTGTAGCAGTGTACTTCATTGATGCAGTTTCCAGACGTGCCTGTACTCCATTTAAGAACAGAAAATGGTCATATTTTTTTTTCTTCCCATAAGGATTTGTCTCATTAAGTTCCTGCTAAACAGTATAAACTGCCTTCTTGAAACTCACTCAACCAAGTCTTCCCTCAAAATCATGAGAGTTCCTTTGTCACTTCTCTGGCTGTGCATCTTCCATAACCAATCCACTTCACTTCCTGAATACTCAGCTTGCTTCAGTACCTCAGCTCCTCATCGCTAGGTCTGTTCGCTGCTTGCCTCTGAGCGTGGCCATGTTCCTCAAATGCAGCCAGGGATTTCCTGCTTGCATGGTCTATAACTGGTTGTCTCCTCTACAGGTTCCAGGGGGGAAAAAAATCTGTGATTTATTTTTAAGATTTCTGAATATTCGAGGAGCCCCATGGCACCTACCCAACATCAACCTTCTCACTTTCTCTCTGTCCTCCTCCATCCCAGATTCACCCAGGAACTCCTTGTGGTATATCAAGCCAAAACCAGCCCCTGTAGCCTAGGTTTACCCCGGGCAGGAATGGCTTTTCCTAAAGGATAGCTCTCCCAAGAAGAATTCCTAGACCAGTGGCTGAGAGAATTTCCCCCATCTTGTTATAATCATACCGCAAAGGCATTTGTTCACATATTCCCATGAATAACCAGAGAAAGTTCTACATTAACATACTCACTCTTTAAACTTTGATTTTAGAAATGATAGCATAGAAAGGGTACGGAGGATCTGGACCTTTCTTCAGTTTGTGAAGTTCATGGAAGAGTAAATCAGGATGAAATCAGATCCCTGGGACCTAAGCCACATCTGGTGTGTTTACGTCTGTTGCAGTCACAGGGTTAGTTTTCACGCAGTCTAAGTGGGAGAGTGTACGAGGCCTCTAATACTAAAATGCAAACACTTGAATGAAACAATTCCCCTGACAAGTAAGGGCAGATATCCCATGCAAAAGGACTGGGAATTTCTCTGGGCTCCTTTAAGTGAAAGTACTTCAGAAGAGACTCGGGAAAGGCCAGCTGAAGGCCAGATTAATGAGTACATGTAAATACCAGGTGTGAATTTAGGTTAGCTGAACAAAAGGTTAAAATAGAAACACCTCATTGAAAATTTTGCCAACAATAGAAGAAGTGATTTCTATACAATGGAAATTTCCACTCTGTTTCAAAGAACAATTCAGCTGACTGAGGTTTAATTTTGCTAACATAATAGAAATGTTGTTTTTCTGTCAAGAATCATACATTTCAATGAAAGCCACTTACAATATCCCAACCTCTGAGAACACTCTGTCCCATGACATCTGGATAAGATGGTCTCGTTCCAGCTCTAAACTTTGTTATGAAAAGTTTTGCCTCTTACTGTTTCTGAGGATTCCTGATAGGGTGTGCATGGTTGCGTGTATGTGCTCATGTATGTGTTTGTGTGCTCACACATGTGGTCCTTGCCACAACAGCAGAGCAAAGAGTGAGGAGGCTGTTGGCTTTTGTTCCTCAAGTCACCTCTCACTCCAAGTGATTCTGCTGAGTGCCTATTTCTCATCTTGATCCTGAGACTATAGTTCTTGCTCCTACCACTTCACACCTATGGGGACCCCCTCACTTTAATTCTCCAAACTATTAACCTTAAACAGTTGCATGTTTTAAACTTTTGCTGAGTCTGGGATAACAAGAGGGCAATAGCATAGCACAGACTGGAAAGTTGAACACCATACCTTCCTGTTCTCAAAATCCTTTGGCCATCTCTCTACTTTGGGAGATTTACATTTTGTCTTTTGTTTTAGGCCCTAGCCTGCTGCTATGCTGCCAGGACTGCTTTCTTCTCTACCCTGATCCTTCCACCATTCTATCCTCTTCTCAGAGTCTATAGGGTTCCTATACCTTCTGTATTCTGCCAGCAGTGCATTCAAACTCTCTCTCTCTTTATAGAAGAGCCTGAAGGAAAACAGTCTGCTTAGAAGTTAGGGCTATTGGACTTTATCTCAAAGTCATCTTGCTTAGAAGCGTGCTGCTTTCTACTTAGATTGTATGCTACCTATGTTTGGGGTTGGGTCTAGATTGTTGGAAATACCTAACACCACTTTCACTGATATAGCCACCCCTCCATTTGTCAGAAAACTCCTGCTTTGACTACAGAACATTCCAGTTTTCTGCAAAACCTCCCCCTTTCAGAATATGTCTTGTAGAGCTCACCTTGCATCATTAAAATCCCTCTCTGGGTATGTCCCAAACCAAAGAACACCTTCATCTCTTCCACTTTCCAGAATGTGAAAGCAGTTTCAAACATTCCTTATTAGTAAAGGTGCTCCTTTTCTGTAGTGTAAAAATTATTAGTATTAATAATGAACTATTTTGTAGTTATAAGAAAATATTTAAGGATGTTTTCAAGGATGTTTTCATTTTTACCATGGGGGAACAGTACCTCAAAACATTGAATTTAGTAGACCTGATCAATGGTAGCTCACCAACCTCATTTGTGGTCCCGAAATCTGAGACCTGAAGCAGTTCTGTGGTGGGTCAGAGCTTACTATTAAGCCCCTTAGTAGAAAGCTGGGACTGAAGTCCCCTCAGGACACAGCTGGTCTGATAATAGCTTAGTGGAGAGATTATATAATTTAGGTTGTTCACCTTATTTGACAAGTGCATCCAGTATGGCTCAGAATTCTCATAAACATGACTGGGGTGGGTTGGGGGTTAAACCATATGCAAATGATGTTATTAGACATGCAAAAATATGTGCATATATATTGTACTGATAAAATTTACCGAGCAACAAGGAAATGTCTGTTGTATTGTCACAGGATGGAGTTTCCCTTAGTGCTCTTCAGATTACAATTCAAATTGTTATAGAATAACTCAAGGAAAGTCTCATGGACTCTGAAATCACATCCAGACCTCAGTGCTGAGTGTTTTTCCCCCACTAAAGAGTTACCTATAATTCATATCATTAGGATACTTGACAACTTTTAGCCCTTAGGACACTGCTGTCTGTCCATAAGGCACAGTTCTTATACATTTAAATATTTTCTTATAACTATAAAATAGTATATTTTTATTGTAGAAATTTTTTAAATACAGAAAATTATAAAGAGGAAAAAACTACATGTAGCTTCATCATCAGAGAAAATCGATTACATTTTGGTTTAGCATATTTCCCTAAGATATTTTTCTTTGCATTATATTCAATATATAAACTTCTTATTTTTATTCCATAGTAGGATTATATGCTGTGTATGCTGTTTGATAGCCTGCTTTTATAAACATCCCAGCAAGACATATCCCCATGTGATTGAATATTCTTCAGAAATTGGCTTTGAAGGTGTTATTAAAAAGTGGTTTCTGGGGCAGGAGTTGTGGCTCAGTGATAGAGCACTTGCCTGGCATGTGTGAGGCCCTGGGTTTGAACCTCAGCACCACATAAAAATAAAGAAATAAAATAAAGATATTGTGTCCATCTACAACTACAATTTTTTTAAGTGATTTCTAAGCTGGATGCAGTGGTACACACCTCTAGTACCAGCTGCTTGGGAGGCTGAATCATTTAAATCACATGAGCTCAGCAATTTAAGCCAGCCTGGACAGCATAGTAAGATACCATGTCTCAATCAATCAATCAATCCACCCAGCAACCAATAGAAAATGGTTTCTTCCTAAAAAGTACACACTGGGGCTAACCCCATTTATTGAACCCTTCAACCATTCATGGTGACCTTTGAGAGGTTACTCAAGGACAAGCCCAAACCCCACTTAATGTGGTTTCAGGATTTGCCCTTGGCTACTTCTTCACCTTCTCCTCTTCTCATTGTTCCATCTATACTCAGACTCTTAAGTATCACAGACACCAGAACATTCCTGGAATGAATCAGTTGGTCATCCAGACAGTTCATCAACTCTCCCTGCTTCACTCTCTTCTTAAAGTTTTCAAATCTGTAAGGACTCTTTCTAGAGAGCTCTCTTGTTTCAGCTGCCTAACTCCTAACTCATCTTTCAGATGCCAACTTGAACTTTCCTCCCAGGGATGCCTTCCCTGCTACTCAATGACCAAGTCAGGGGTCACCTTCCTACACTCCCATAATGTTCCCATTCCACTGTTCATAGCTTTTATCATGATGGCAGTCCTAACCTGTTTTATTATCTGCCACCACAGAGGGACCAAGACTTTTCTTTAGAACAGGGACCATCTCTATATAGCTCAGTCTTAAAATTGTATCCCCAGTACCAATAACAATATGGAACACATATTTTATATTTATTTACATTATAGTTTGTGTTTATTAGCTTGTTTGTTATGTTATGTATTTCCCCATGAGGACTAAGTTTCTATGAGAAGGGGCCATAACTGTGTTATTTGCTACTGTATCTAATCCCAGTACCTAGAATTCTGTTAATGAATTCTGTTAAAGGGTATCATTCCATAATTTGTTTGTGCCTTTGTAGCTAAATGTGTGCATGCAGTGTGTATTGTTTTTTACAGAAATAAGATGACTGTGCACTTTTTTCATAACCTGTTTTTTTACTCAACTATATGTGTGTGAATATCATTTCATATTAGCAAATATCTTCTATAAAAAATTTTCTCAGCCCATCTTCCACCATTGAACCCTTAACCATAGGCTAACTATTTAGAAGACCTTCAAGTACATTCCATGAACAGAAGTAAATGTATTCCTATTTGGTGCACTTGCACATGGAGATCAGAAGGTGGCGAAAGAGAGCACTTTCCTCAGTCTCCTCCGAATCCTGGAACCTGTCCATTCAGATGGGTGCTGGAAGTAGCTCTGCCCTGGCCTTCTGCTTTTTCAGTCCTCTGCATCTCCCTCCTTTTCTCCTTATCCAGGTTCTTCCTCAGACCGGATAATGAGATGTTCAATTTCCTGTTTCATAATGAAGCTGGGGAAGGCTCAAAGGAAAATGGCCTTTCCCAGCATAACCTTCCCCTTGGATGTTTCAGCCACAAGACCTGAACTTCATCAAGGAGTAATTAAGTGTTTCTTCCCTATTGTGTACCCAGTCACACAGTAGAGAGCAGTAGCGCTGAATATCTGTCGTCATTTGTGTGAGCAGTGGTACTTCATTGAATCCATAAACAATGAGTTTTTTTGTCTTTTCTAATCCAAATTCTGAGAACTACCATTTAGCTAGAACTTTACATTTATGTTCAATTATATCTTTATGAGAATATTCTAAGAGTTTAAAGATTATATGCATTTTTTAATGATGCATTTTTAAGTCTGATGATACATACTGTCAAATTGCTTGCTGTTAAATGTACCAAATAACATTCCTGCCGATGGTGTCCAATTATGGCTCAAAAGTAAGAATAATCACTTACTTTGCTAGGCAATTTGTAGTGTCTGATTGTTGCAATAATGTACATTTCCCTAAAATATGCATTTTTACCATATTGGGTAGGCAAAAGTGGCATCCTATTAATGCATTAATTTGCATTTATGTAAAGCATGTATTTTTAAAATTAATAATTTCAAAGTGTTTCAAAGTACTGAAAAGAAATTCAATAAAATAATAGAATTTGGGGATTTTTGTCTATTAGTTTAAAGATCATTGGAGACAAAGAGACACTAGTGTCTTTAATTCTGTCTCAGAACCATACACTACAAACAGTTGGAGTTGAAAATAAACAGTGATCATCTGGGTGTCTCTGTTGTTTTACAGAGTTAAACAATTAAGACCCAGTGGTTAAAGGTCACTGTATCCAATAAGAGCATTGTTGAATCCAACACAAAATGAGATTAATTTGTAATCATGAAAATTTCCATGTATTTCAATTTAAGCAATATCTTGTAGAATATACTTTGAAGGTTGTTTAAAAGGTGACCCAGGAAAACATGGAAAAGACTTTCTTCAAGAAGTACAAAATGAGAAAATAATATTAGCAGATTGCTTTGTAAGAAAAGTGAAGTTAACCCCAAAAATGTGTACAATAGTTAAATAAAGACTATTTAGCATATAATGTAAGTTAAATAAAGACTATTTAGCATATACTGTAAAAAATAAAAACTACTTTAGAGGTGAGATGTTGTTACACTCTGGTAAAATAAAAAATTAAACCCACATAGGACCATATTTATGTGTCCTTCCCATGGATCTGAATTTGGTTATATTACAGAAGTTTCAGAAGTTTGCATGAACAATCAGATTCCTCTACATGGTGTTAAGAATTTACAGACTGGGAGCCCCCACTGCCACTAGCTTGGGAAAGAACAATGTGTTCAATCAGCAAGAAAACTCATTAGGGATGTATTCTTAACCTAGTACTATGGAGGCACTACCAAGATCAAAGACATTTCTCTGCCCTGGATGAGTTCAATCTAATGGTGAGAATAGCTAAGAAATAAGACAGAACAGTATAATGAGAGCCATGATCATTTATCAGAACCCATTTCGGTCAGTCCCTAGGAGTTGTCAGTTCCAGGGAAGCTACAGACATGACAGACTGGGGTCAAATGCCAGAGAGATCATGGACAAGATGCCAAAGTCTTGTCCAGGGACTGGCCTGGAGCTCAGGTCAGGTGGTTGTCACCATGCTGGAGTTGGACAGCAGAACTGGCAAGTTGAAACAAGGATAACCCTTGAGGACAAATCTGAAAGTAGTGAGGGGTGGAAGGAGAGGCAGGAAAAGGGGATGAGAAACCCAAGGCAGGAGACCAGGGAGAGTTTGCAGGAAAATCATTCTGTTGTGGGTGGGGACATTTTTGAGGAGCTATTCCTTAGGAGAATTCCACTGCTGACCTTAAGGGCTCCACTATGTGACCGAATATATAGGCATGTACAAAGTGGTGGTGATGAAAGGTCATCCCCTGGAATTTTGAGGCTTAATAAAGGAGGTAAAGAGTGTGGTCCAACCAGCTTGCAGGATGGAAGATGGAAAGGATATGGTGTGAGATGAGGCTTATAAATTGGTACCAACAACCTACATTCATTGAGCACTTTCTTTGGGACAAGTCAAATGTAAAGGGCTTCATGTGCCCAATCTTGTTTAAGCCCCACAACAGCATTGGGGGATAAATTCTACTGTTAACTTTTACAGATTAAGCAACTGAGCTTTAGAGAGCTGACGTAACTTATCCAGTATTTCATGTGACAATGTGAGTTCCAACCCCAGAGCTTTTCTATGAACTAATAAATAAGCTCCAGGGGCATCATTCTAACAAGACTTTCATACTGTAAAGTCTGACCTTTCTCTTGCAGGCAGTGATGATGGCTGTTTGTTAGTATGGCTTAATATCATCAGCACAAACTTCAGAGTCTTTGATTTGGATTCAAATCTCATATCTATGATTTGTGAGACTGTGATCAAGCTAATTTTCTTAGGCCTCAGTTTCCTATTCTATATTAAGAATAATAACAATATCTTCTTACTGTAATGTCAGAGTTAAATACAATGATGGATGTGAAAGCAATGTGTTAACTACAAAGCCAAAACTAAATGTTAACTATTAGGATTTTTATTATATTTTAGAAGAATTAAGGCAGCCATTGGGGAGAATGATAATGAAAGCTATTTGGAGACTATGTCCATGGTCTAGATGAAGAATGCTGACAAGACAGTAGTAGTGAGGATGGAGAGGAAGGATGGAGAGGAAGGACACATTTAAGAGATAATTAGGACATTTAACTATCAGGACCAAATGACTAAGTGGATACGAGGAGGTCAAAAAAAGGGGGGTCAGGATGATTCAAAGTTTCACATTGAGTAATCAGGTGGATGATGATGTCATTGATTAAGGAGGAAGAGTAGGCAGGATAATGTGTTTTATTTCAGGAATATTGTGAGGAGGAGTCTATGAGACATCCAACAAGTAGAGGTGGAATATGAGTGGGACTGTAAGTGGGGGCTCAGAAAAGTGGCACGCAGTAGATTCAGATTTGGACATCCATGGGTGTTTGTGAGACTAAAACTCAGAGTAGATGTGATATCTAGGTAAAAACATAAAGCAGTGCTTTGTAACCCTTTAAAGCCAAGGGATCTGCCCCATCCCCACACAAATATAAATGTGTCTGCCAAAATTCAATTTTGAAGAACAGATCAACATGAAACTTTGCTAGTTAAATTCAGAATGAGTTGTCTGGAGCCCACCTCTTGAGATGACCTCTGAATGGGTTTCACTGAGCCCAGTTTGAAAACCACTAACATGGAGTAAAAAGCAGAGAAGAGGGAAGGCTAATTGCCCTACTGAATCTGAAAGAAAGCAGCTTATACAAAATCAGCTTGGAATTTAGTTTGAGAGCTTTTTTAAAAAGCTGTTTCAAAACTAATTCTTTTGGAAGATTTGCCCAGTTACAAGCAATACTGATACTTTCCCTGGCCTGCTCCCATTGTCTGACACTGTGCTCCAAGGTCCATGCATGCCCACCATTCAAATAAAGAGCTGGCTGAGTGCTTATGCAAATATTGATTTTTCAAGTTCATGCACATTGCTTTTCCTCCTTATCAGAGAGGGTTATCATGTACACATCTTCTGGGTCATTAGTGCTGAGATAACCATGTTTGTCACAATTCCCATAAGACTCTGATGTGGTATCTAAACTCGATAAATGTTGCCCACGCACTCAGTTGTTTAATAAAAATTATCCTAAATATTTAACTTGTGAGTTTTTTAAGCATTTGATTGGTTAAGCTTTTTCTCCTAATTAATAGAGTCTGCTTATTATTTCAACACTGTGGAGGTTTTAATCCCAAATCCACTGAGTGCAGTTTGATTTGGTTACCAAATCAGAAAGACCTAATCATAAGAGAAACAATAGGAACAAGAAAGAGAGGCGACCAGAAGGAGGCCAAAAGAAGAAAAGCTAGAACAATGGGTGATATATTAAAAGCTACTATTAAAACTAACAAGGATATTAGAGTGAAATAGACATTATTACCTCATGTACATACATGACTGCGTGACCAATGTGATCCTACAATATGTAGTCAAAAAAATGAGATTACACTCCATTTATGTATGAGCTATCAAAATGTATAAATGCATTCTACTGTCATGTACAACAAATTAGAACAAATAAAAAAACCCAATATCTTTGTGATGTGACACAATGAAAATTTCTCATTTCCTTGAAGTTCAAGGTCATAGATGTGTGTGATTGGCATGGGGCTGTTTATTTTGCGACTTGGGCACCTTTTACAAGGTTCTGTGTCCTTGTGTGGATTCTTTGCCACCCAGCAAGTAGACTGGGATGAAAGAGAACACCACCCAGAAGTTTCTGTGGGCCAGGCTGAAGAGGAGCACATCACTTATGTACATATTACATTGGCCGGAACAAGTAACAGACCACACTAATCTGCAAAGGGGCTGGAACACACAGTCTAACTGTGTGCCCAGAAGAAGGTGGAAGTGGATACTGTGAGCAGCCAGTCCGTCTTTGCTACAGATGAAATAAAAAGTAAGATTTTGTAAAGATTAGGAAAAATAAAACCCTTAGATACACATATGGCAAATATATCCAAAGCCTTAATCCAAAAGCCTGAGAAAGGTGAATGCCCATTATCCCCACCACTGCCAGTTATCAGTGAATTCCTAGGTAGGAGTGAATTACTATGTTTTCAGATATACCAAAGAAAATGTTCTTTCCCATTATAGGTAAGACTCAATTCTTAAAATATTATTTTGAAAACATTTTATTTCAAATAATGAAATGAAATTTATATGTATTTGATATAGCTCCACATTGTTATATAAACTTTTCCTTACAAACTTCTTATAAAAACTTCTTCATAATCTTACCAAAAAGAAAAGAGTTTTAAAAAAGCTAGACATACCCACTGAGTCATAGAATAATTGGAATTTTGACAGGAAAATAACTGTAAAGGAGTTCTTTTAAAAAGAACACCATTCTGCTTTATTTAAACACCACAAAGTAGGTAAGCGTTTTATGGGTCGTGGATTTTCTAACAGGGTATTATGTAATATGTAGTTCAGCTTTGAATGGTTTTCTCCTTTGTTCTTCTTGCACACCACACATATGCTGTTTAGTGACATCCTGAGGTCTGAGAGACTATTGGATTAGATCTTCTGAAAAGAAAAGGTTATTCTACAGCATGTATAGAAAAAAGCTTTGATGATTCACAAAATTAAAGCCTCTCAGTTCCTGGCAGGGGAGATTTCCTAGCCAATGCTTTGAAAGGAAAGTGGCTGTTATTATAACTTGCTCCCTAAGAGAACCAAAGATCTCAGCTGACTATTTATTTTTATTTTTATTTTTTATTTTTTTGCAGGAAGGGCAGAGCAATTGGCCAATGTTGATTAGACAACTCTTAAACATCACAAAATAGACAAAACATTTTCAGTCTTTAAAAAATGGATGGGCTCAATGGCAGAGAACTTGCCTAGCATGTGTGAGGCACTGGGTTCGATCCTCCCCGCCACATAGAAATAAATAAAATTAAGGTATTGTGTCCATCTACAACTAAAAAAAATTTTTTAAATGGAATAAGTGCCAACAAATCTGCATTTTACTGCAAGTATAAGGATCATTCCAGTAATTCTTTTTTCACTGTGGAATATGCTTGAGGAAACATCAGCCGTGCTCTTTGTCATTTGTCCTGTGCTACTGTTTCATACTGTTGCAGTATGTCTGATAAGTAAAAAAACTGCCTTAGAAAATGTGATCTAATCAAATTTGACATAGTTAAGAATCAGAGTAGGATCATCCATTCCCTTTTTTCGTTTTCATTCCACCAAGTGGTTTTGCTCTTTCTGACTGAAGAGAGCACTTAGTATCAGTTTGTAATTGGCATCAGAACTGATTGCTTAAGAGTTTAGAAGAGTTTTAAATTCAATAAAATAAGTTGTTGCTGGACTTTACTTTTTGTCATGCCAAAGAATTGTCTTTTTCCTTTTCTTTCTTATTATATTCTGATGTTTTTTATGCCAGAATTCTGTCCTTCATATTTTAATCTTTAACCATTTTGATTGGATGTCATTGCATAGTGAAACATATAGTTACATAACCTAATGTTATGTGGAATACGTGATGTGGACCACCCTGGCACCTGAGGTAATTTCAGTTGCTATGTGAACACAGAATTTATTAATTAATAGAAAACTAATTAGTTCCTCCAGAATTTATTTTATGACTCGTGTACAATGAAAAAGTCACTCGGTTTCAGTTCTCTTTTTTTGGTGTTGGTACTGGGAATTGAACTCAGGGGTGCTTTAACACTGATCTACATCGCCAGCCCTTTCTATATTTTATTTTGAGACAGGGTCTCACTAAATTGCTTAGGGCCTTGCTAAGTTGCTGAGGCTGACCTCAATCTTGGTATTCTCCTGCCTCAGTCTCCCAATTGCTGGGATTATAGGCATGCACCACCATACCCAACTCTCTTTCAAGTCTTTCATCCAGGAGAAAGTCTCAATGATAGTTACAAATTTATTCCTGTTGCTTGTTGTTCTGTTGAACGAAAGAACAAATTTTAGGTCAAGAGTCTTCAACAGGGAACATTAGCTGGAAATTAATAATTGATTTTTCTTATTTTTTAGTTTTCGTCTATGTACAGCAAGTGAAATGTATTTACTAGTTATCAAATAATGTAAGATTTTCTTTTAAAATAATCATGTTCAAGACTGAAAAGGAATTCCATTAGAAGGGAAATGTAAATGGTAAAAGGAAGTCATTCATAGGATTCAGCAGCAAACCCATCAAGTCCTGGGCTTTTCTTTTAAAGGAAACTTTTTATTACTGATTCAATCTCCTAACTCATTAATGTTCTGTTCAGATTTGCTATTTTTTGTGATTCAGTCTTTGCCAGTTGTATGTGACCATGAATTATCTATTTCTTCTAGGCTATTCAATATTTAGTGTATAATTGCTCAGAGTATTCTCTTATTATCCTTGGTATTTCTAGAATCAGTTGTACTATCTCTTCTTTTATTTCTGATTTTATTTGTCTTTTCTCTTATTTTCGTAATTAGTCTAGCTAAAGGTTTTTTGATTTTATCGTTTCAAAAAACCCAACTCTTAGTTTCTTTTAAAGAAAAACATTGAAAAGAACTGATACAAATTCTTCTCAAACTTTTGCAAAAAATTGAAAAAGGAATACTTCAAAGTATTTTACAAGGCCAGCATTTCCCCCAATACCAAAGCCAAACAAGGGCAGTACAAGAAAATTAAGGCCAATATCATTGATGAACATAGATGCAAAAATCCTCAAGAAAACACTAGTAAACCCAGTTCTATAACACAGGATCATTCATCAAGATCAAGTAGGATTTATCCCTAGGTTGCAAGAAAGGTTTAACATACACAAATCTATGAATCTGGTACACTCCCTTAACAAAATGAAGGACAAAAAACCCCTACGATCTTTTCACTAGATACGGAAAAAGCACTTGACAAAACTTTTGACAAAAGTTTTTATCTTTTCATGATAAAAATTCTCAATAAAGTAGGTATAGAAGAAAAATATCTCAACACATTAAAGTCCATTAATGAAAAACTCACAGCTAATGTTATACTTAATGGTGCAAAGTTGAAAACTTTGCCTAAGATTGTGAGCAAGACAAGGATATCTATTCTTGCCACTTCTATTCAACATAACACTGGAATTGCCAGCCACAGCACTTTAGGCAAGAGAAAGAAATAGAAAGCTTTCAAATTGTAAAGGAAGTTGAATTATATCTATCTGAAGACATGTGATCTTATATGTAGAAAATCCTAAAGACTCCACCAAAAAACTTAGAACTAATAAATAAATTCAATAAAGTTGCAGGATATAAAATCCACAAATAAAAATCAGTATAATTTCTACACAGTAACAAACTATTTGAAATACAAATCAAGAAAACAATCTCATTTTTAATAGTAAAAAAAAACAGAAAGCAAACAAATTCTATGAATACATTTAACAAAAGACTTGAAAGATCTGTACAATGAAAACAATACAATAGTAATAAAAGAAATTGAAGAAACACAAAGAGAAAGATATCCTGTGTTCACGGATTGGGAGTATTGCTAAAATGTCTATCCTACCCAAAGCACTCTACAGATTTAGTGCAATCTCTATCAAATGACATTTTTTACAAAAATAGAAAAAAAATCCCAAATTCTTACATAACACAGACAATTCCAAATAACCCAAACTATCTTAAGCAAGAAGAATAAATCTGAAGCATTGTACTATCTGACTTCAAAATCTACTGCAAAACTATAGTAATCAAAACAGCATGGCACTGACCTAAAAACAAACACATTGACTAATGGAACACAATAGAGTTGCCAAAAATAGATTCATACTTTTACAACTGATTTTTAACAAAATTGCCAAGAACATACAATGGGAAAAGGATAATCTCTTCACTAAATGGTGTTGGGACAACTGGATATCCACATGCTGAAGAATGAAATTAGATACTTATGTCACATCATATACAAAAATCAACTCAAAATTAATTACAGACATTTAAGACCTGAAAGTGTAAGACTACTAGAAGAAAATAGGGGAAAGCTCCTTTACATTTGTCTGGGCAATGATTTTTTGGGTATGAATGCAAAAGCACAGGTAACAAAAGCAAAAATAGATAAATTATAGATTACAGTAAGATAAAAAGATTACACACAGCCAAGGAAACAGAGTCAAAAGACAACCTATGGACTGGGAGAAAATATTTGCAAACTATACATCTAATAAATGGTTAATATCCAAAACAAATAAAGAACTCAAACAAGTCAAAAGACAAAATGGGCAAAGGATATGAATAGACATTTATCCAAAGAAGAGATGACCAATAGGTATATGAAAAAATGTTCAACATCATCAATCATCAGACAAATGCAAATTAAAACAGTGAGATCTCACCATATACCTCCTAGAATGGCTATTATGAAAAAGAGGAAAGACAAAAAGTGTTGGTGAGGATGTGGGGAAAAAATGAGCACTTGTACCCTATTGGTGGTGATATAAATACATGTAGGTAATATAAATACATGTAGAAAAACATTATAATAGTTTCTCAAAAAACTAAGATAGAATTACATATGACCTAGCCATTCTATTACTAAATATATATTCAAAGCAAAAGAAATCAATATGTTAAAGAAATCTGCACCCCCCCCCCATGTTCAATGCATTATTCACAATAGCTAAGATATGGAAGCAACGTAAGTGTTCCATCAATGGATGAGTGGATTAAGAAAATGTGGTATGTATACACAATGGAATAGTATTCACTCTTAAGAAAGAAGGGCATCCTGTCATTTGTGACAACATAAATGAATCAGGAGGACATTATGCTAAGTGAAATAAGCTAGGCACAGAAAGATAAACACCACATGATCTCACATGCAGAATCTAAAAAAAGCCAAATTCATAGAAATAGAATGGTGGTTACTAGGGGCTGGGGGGCAGGACTTGGATTAGGACATAGTGGTCAAATGTTGCAAAATTTCAGACAGGAGGAGTACGGTCAAGAGACATTGTACAATATGGTGACTATAGGTAATAACAGCATATTGTATTCTTTAAAATGCTAAGAGAGTGGGTTGGGGATTTAGCTCAATGGTAGAGCACTTGCCTAGCACGCTCAAGGCCCTGGGTTCAGTCCTTGGCCATGAAAAAGAAAAAAAAAAAATGCTTAGAGAGTAGCTTTTCAGTCATCTTAGCACAAATAATTGTAAGTATGTGAGGTAATACATATGTTAATTAGTTCAATTTAGCCATTCCATAATGGAAGCATACTTTAGAACACAATGTTATACATGATAAATACATACTCAAAAAAAACCCACAGGGGTTTGTGAATGACTCAAAATTGAAAAAAAAAAAATGGTATGAGAACCAGCACACCTGGGTTTTGTTGTTTGCTGCTAACTAGCTTTTATAGACATGTTACTTAACCTCAGTGGGCCTCAACTTCCTTATTTTGGAAAGGAGAAAGTGGTAATATATCAGTGCATGTCAACTTTGGCTGTTCATTATAATCACCTGGAGAAATTTTAAGACTCCTACTGCTGGGGTCACATCCCAGACCAATTGTACCAGGTTCTCTGTGGGTGGGAACCAGGTGTCAATAGCTTGTATAGCTCCCAAGGTGATTCCAGTGTGCATCCAAAGTTGAAAACCATTGCACTCAATGACTTAAAAGACCCTTATACATCTTAAGTTTGGATTAATCTAACAGGTCATGTAAAAGATTATATTGACATAATCAAGAAATATATATCTGCGCATTCCTTGTAACTAGTCAAATGCACCAGCTTCTTTTCATCATTTATTGATTCAGGTATTCATATGTACAATTGTATGTATATATGTGCACATTACAATTTGATGCAGCAGCTATACTGTGGATCCAGGGGTGAACAGGGCAGATGTGATCCTTTCCTTGTGGAACTGACAGTTTAATGAAAAAAGAGCTAAGTTCACCTAGTGTTTCTGTGCTGGAGAACATTAGGTCAAATGGGAGCATATAGGAGTGGCATCATCAATAAATCTTAAATTTTATTACTTAAATTCTATAAATAAATATTGAGACATCCTTCCCCAAACTGGGTATTCTATCTCACCTGGGCTACTAGCTCATGATAGTGCAACATGTGCAAAGGAAAAAAACAAAGCAGTGACTCGAACACTTAAGGTTTGAGTTTGCACACAGTAAAACTGGCACCAGGTAGGTGTCTTTGTAGCCCTGAAAGAAAAGCAAGAAGAGCCGGCGTGGGGCGCACGCCTGTAATCCAAGCAACTTGGGAGGCTGAGTCAGGAGGATTGTGAGTTCAAAGCCAGCCTCAGCAACTTAGCGAGGCCCTAAGCAACTCAGTGAGACCCTGTCTCTAAATAAAATACGAAATAGGGCTGGGGATGTGACTCAGTGGCCGAGTGTCCCTGAGTTCAATCCCTGGTTCAAAAAAAAAAAAAAAAAAAAGAAAGAAAGAAAAGAAAAGCAAGAAGAAAATCTCCCCCTCCCACTCCTCCTTCCCACCTGGAAGGCACTTTTAGAGACATTGCTTTGTTTGGAGAAAACTTTAAAACCTTTCATTTACAATCTGCTTGAACTCAGAACAGTAATAAGATGGAATCCACATTAAGGATTCAACTAGTGATGCATGGCATTCAAATAATAAATAGACCTCATTCCGGTGTTCTGGTTCCTTAGAGAAATGATCAACACTGTAATTTACATAGAAATAATCAGACATGATTCAAAATCAAAAGAAAATCTTCACTTCAAAAAAAAAAACTCTTGTCAGGTAATTTTTGCTGAAATAGGGTTTGGTTGTTCTAGAAAAAAAGAAAAGCTAAGCTAAGAAGATAAAACCATGTGACCATTGCTAAACCAAATGAATTCCATTTAAAATTTTTAAAATAATGGTCATAGTTGAAGTATTGGAGGACCCACAAGAACGCTTATCAAGAAATATGTACTACAGTGGGCCTAAGGAGTATCCTAGCAACCAAGAAGTGTTCTGGGAATTTCCAGTGGAGTATTCGTTGAACGCCAGCATCCTAGCATGACAATCAGTGCTGATATATGAATTTCATATTATATTAACTGACACATGAGGATTATGTCGTTCCCCAGCAGGGAGACTTTCCATAACACTGCCTTCCCTCCCTCCAGCCATAAACTCAGGCCACGTGCACTTCCTGGTGTGGAGCAAGTCCATGTGCTAGGTAAATGAAGGACAGCCAGGGAGAATCTTGTGGTGCCCAGGTCTCTGTGGCTTCCTCCTGCCCTGTTCTGCCACTGGCTTCAGATAATGAGGGTTGTTTTTTGTTTTGGGGGTTTTTTTGTTTTGTTTTGTTTTGTTTTTAAAGATCCGAGGAGTACGTTGTCAGTTCATTCAAATCAAATCTACGCTTACTGTGATCTCTGAGGCACTCTGAATTTGTCCCCTTTCCTCTGATATCAGTTCCAACTCACCCCACATATGGAAATATAATGCTTATTTCTTGTTAACATCTTATCATCTCAAATTCAACATACCCCAACTGAGTAAAACAGCCTCCCTGCGCTGTCTCCACTCCACAGACAAGCCGTTTTCTTTCCTTGTTTTTAGTCCCTGAAGCCAATGGACACCATCTTCTTCTTTCTTACTAGAAAACATGGGAGTCATTTGGGGCATTTTCCTCTCCTTAATACTTAACTTCCAAGTTCTGGCCAGCTCTCTCATCTCTTCCTTCCGCAGTCCAGCTCCTCCCACATGCTCTAGCTAGCCCCTCTTAACAGTTTCACCTCCAAGTAAGTAACCTTAAAGACCTCTTACAGTCCCCTCTGCCTCCATTGTCACCCTCTGCAATTCAGACTGCATTCTATTGCTCACAGGTCTCGCTCAAATTGCACCTGGGACAGCCACTCCTGTGTTCAGAAACTGCCATGCTTCCCTGTTGGCTCACGTGTTCCTCAGGGTCATAATGGTGACAAAAGCAACAACCACCACATATGTGATTGACCACTTAGGTACTAGCTGGGAACAAACACTTTATTCATCTATTATCACGAATTATTACAATAGCTGTTCAGAGTAGATACTATCATTCCTATTTATAGGTGAAAAAACAAAGGATTGATATGTTTAAATTACTTGTCCAAGATTTCACTTCAGGACAAGACAGAGATCAAGTTCAAGTTTAAACTCCTGCTGTACGTTTTATACCAAGCTGCTTTCAAAAAGCTTGAACTTGCAGTTTTGTTCTAATGTGCACAGGGCCTTCTGATCTAAATTGATCATTTAGTACCCTCCAACAGGTACCATCTACTCACTCAGGAAGGTTTAGTCTCTGTCCCTCTTATAGTCCATACTCACATTCTTCTCTCAATTTTCATCTTAATTAGTTCTTACCCCTAAAAAAGTTTTTCTATCTTGCTTATCTAAATGTCACTCATTTTTCAAGATTTCAATCAAGTTCAATCTTCAACATAGACTTCTCTCCAACCAGTGCAATCTGGTATTCCCTTTTCTGAGATCTATGCTTAGTACTCTGTTATTTACTATTCACAGTTTTATCTCTCCAGTTAGATATGAAACTGGAATAGAAGGAAAAAATAATGGAATTCCTCTACAGACTCAGAACTGTGTTTGGATCCCACTTTCTGGCTATGGGACCACACACACACACACACACACACACACACACACTAGTTTTTGAAGTTGAGTTTCCTCATCTATAAAAGAAAAGAGAGTCCCCCTTTGGCAAGGTCATTACACAAATTTAATGGGATAAAACATGTATGATTCTTTCCAGTGCCCACCACTTGGTAGTCTTTGAACTACCATTTTCCATGTCCATTTTCCTTGGTCTTTGAGGGTAGGGCTATGACTCACACTTAAAGAACTTCCACCAGTAAGTAGCAACAGTTTGTATGTTTTCAGGTGTATAACAGCACATTGAGTTACTTTGAGAGCTTTGAAATGAAAACATTCCAAGCATCTAGAACTAATTTCAGCACACTAAACCCCCCACCCAATGGAAAAAGAGTGGAGAGTGAGAGAGGATTTGTGAAGTGTATTTGGGATAAGAATTTCCCTGAAGAGAAAGCAGGGCATGAGGAGATTGTTGAACAGCATGTTTATAGGAACATTATTCACAGTAGCCAAGAGATGGAAGAACCCAAATATCCATGGATGGATGAATGGATACACAAAAGATGTGAAATACACATAATGTGAAAAATACATAATGTGAAATAAACATAATGTGGACTATGCATAATGTGGGATATTATTCAGCCTTATAAAGAAAGGGAGTTCTAACACATGTGGCAATATGAATGAACTTCAAAGATCTTATGCTCCATGAGAGAATTCACCCACAAAAGGACAAATGCTGCATTCCACTTAAGGGGGTACCAGAATACTCAAAATCACAGAGATGGAAAATCAAATGGTAGTTACCAGGGACTGGGGAGAGGGGGATGTGGAGTCATTGTTTAGTGGGTGCAGGGTTCACATTGGGAGTGATGAAACATTTCTGGGGCTAGATGGTGGTGAGGTTGCACAACATTGTGAATGTATTCAGTATCTCTGACCAGAGGTGTTAACACAATGCATTCTATGTCTATTTCACCACAATACCCAACATATTAAAAAGAAGAAGAAAAGAAGGAATGGAAAAGTTATGGAGCCTATTCAAATACTCACGGAGAGGCAAGAGCAGAGCCCACACTGAGCAGATTCACAGGGACGGTGAGCGGCACAAGTGAAGTTCCATTTGTCTTTACACTGTCTGAGTACTACTAGTTCAAAATACAGGTGACACAAGGAAGTGCAACTCAAACTGACTTAAGTTATAAAGTAAATTTTTTAGCTGAGGTTATGAGCTAGGCCTGCAGCTCTCAAACTTCAGTAAGCATTAGAATCACTTGCTGGGCTTGTTAAAAGGCAGATTGCTGGACCCCGCCCCCATGGTTTCTAATTCAGCAGGGCTGGCATGGGACCTGAGAATTTGCATTTCTAGCCATCGCCAGGTGGTGCTGGGGCTGCTCTGAAAACCATATGTTCTCAAATGCTCACACGTCATCCATGTCATCAGGGCTGTGGCTCTCTCCAGGCTCTTCTACCCTCCACCTTCCAGCTTATATTCAGGTAGATTTTTCTTATGAGCACTGAAATGTCCACCCCAGGACCAGTCTCACATCCGCATACCACATGGTCCAAAATAAGGAAAATGCCCTGTATTCCCAGCATCCCCGGTGCAATCCTAGCTGGCTCACTTTAGATCTGATGCCCCCACAGCCAGTTACTCTGGCCAGGGTGTGGGTTGTGAGGATTGGTTTCTATATGGTGCTGGGGTAGCTCCCACTCCCTGGAATCACCTAGCTCCCAAAGGAAGTGTGAAGGAGGAAACAGATGGTGGAGAGGCAGTCAGTGGGCACCCCAATCCCAGAAGAAGGAAAGCTGGAGATGGGCAGAGGCTAGACCATAGGTGCATGCTAAAGGGTTTACAGCTGAACCCTGAACCAACAGACAACTACCAAATGATTCTAATTAGAGGATTGCTATAATTTATTTCAGGAAGATTACTGGGGTGGAAGTTTGGAAGATAGACTGGAGAGGAGTCACTTGGAGATTTAAGGAGAGAAGCAGCTCTGAGTCATCTCTCCACCCCTCACCCACTTACTTCCTGTCCTTTAGAAGTATCAAATTACCCTGGATATTCCCCATTCCTCCACCCTGCTCTAACTTTTCTTTCTTTCCTTTTTTTCCCCACATACTTTTCACTTTCTAACATGCTGCATTCTTAACTTATTTACTTGTTCATTGTTTCATTTAGCTGCCTTGCTAGACTATCAGCTCCGTGAAGACAGGACTCCTGGGCTGGGGATGTAGCTCAGTTGGTAGAGTGCATGCCTTGAAAGCATAAGGCCCTGGGTTCAATCCCCATCACCATAAAAAAAAAAAATAGCACTCTTTGTTGGGTTTGCTATGGTATCCCCAGCACCTGACATAATAGTTGCTCAATAAGTATTTGTTGAATGGATGAACTGCACATGAGAACTCCCTGTATCTGCCTCTGTCTTTGCCTAAGCTGGTCCTTTTGTCTGGATTCTCTTATATCCCACCTCTCAAACTTTCCAGATTTAAGCAAGGCTTTGGCTTTGTTGGTTCATTATATGTTGCTAATAACACAACACTATAGACAGGGTAAGTTGTAAAGAAAAGAATTGTATTGTGGCTTATGGTTCCTGCGGGGGGCAGCATCTGGTCATGACCTTCATGCTGGCAGAGTCTCCAAGCTATGTGGGGCATCGTACAGCAAGACAGGAAGTATACGTGTGTCCTGGTCTCTTTCTCTCTTTCTATAAAGTCCCCAATATTCAATCATGGGGAATCTACACTAATGACCTTATCTAATCCTAATCACTTCCCAAAGGCTTCACCTCTAAACACCATAGTCACATTGTTTCCAAACTCTTAATACCTCACAATGGGAATTAAACTTCAACCTAAGTTTCAGAGAGGGTGAACCATGTTCAACCACAGATAGAGAACTCCCTAAAATTCTTCCCTGATTTCCAACCATGACCTGCCACTCTTCAGCTGATTTTCCTCATGAGTTCTGAAATTTCCGTCCCAGGAGCAGTCTTACCTCTGCCTACCACTTGGTCCAGAGCAGGAGATATGCCCTATGTCCCAGTCATTTGGTGGTTGTCCCCTGGTTGTCTGGGTCCCCTGGGCATCCACTTGTCATGGTGCATTGTGATTGCTGTGTTCTCTCCTGTCTTTCCCATAAACTGTTATCTCCTAGCAGGCAGAACAGGTTGTCATTGGTCTCTACATGGCAAACATATAGCCCAGCGATCTGTTGGAGCATCGATTTAAGTTTGTTGAATTCATGAAGTTATATAAATGAATGGATATTGCTTAATTAGTACTTGTTAACTGAGAGAAGAAAAAGCAAAACACAAACATCCCTGATAGTTGGTTTCCTATGTAGCCATCTTCATCCCTAAAAAGAGCAAATAGAAAAGTGACCAGCCTGTCTGTGTTCTACTTGTCCTCTTTCTGCTGTGCTTGTGGTCACTTGCTTTACTGATCCATTAATGGAAAAGCCTTTCTCCATGACTCCAAAATGACAGTAAGAGCTGGGCTCTTGTGTTTAGCAGCAGAGATGAATTTGACCAAAGGACAAAGCCAAATCAATTCTTATGGCTGCAGCACCGCAGCTCCTGCAGAGCCATATGACAACCAGGCCTGTTAGCCTGGACAAGCCCGCCAACCGGCCTCAGCAGAGCCACCATCCTGGAGACGTCTGTAGCATGGTCAGAACAGTGGGGACACACCAGGGCCACTTGGCAGCTCAGGTTGTCACGAAGACCAAGCTTACAGCTTTACAGTTCCCTCATCCGACTGTGTTCTCCTCTTCATAGTTTCTTTTTTCAGACTGTACCTAAACAGACCATCTGGCAAGTCAAGTTCCTCGGATTTGTCCCTCTCAGAAAATTGTTTTCTCATGAAATTGCAGATTTTTATAGTTGCAAGAATCTTTGACATCATCCCAACTGCAAGATGACACATTTATAGATAAAAGCATTGGGTTTGGGGCCTTGCTGTAGCAGCAGACAAAGGCGAATGTTGGTAATTCTAATGATAAAGAAGCTTCTGATTTGTGGCCCAGATTTTACTGAGAATCCTGACAACAAATGTCAGGGATGGATCACAAAGAGGACCGATTCCTCCCCTGGGAAGCCATTCTCACCAGCTAACAAAGAAGTCAGAGCCTTCAAAGGCCACTCAAAGCCTTCTCTCCCAATCACTCTGACCCCCAAGGACCCTTCTGCTCCTGGACTCCTAGCGCATTCAGTTGGAACCAGTGTTTAATGTTGTAATATTCTGCATTTCAGCTTCCTGGGCACTCCTCCTCTGTCTCCTGAATTGAACTCTGGGCTCTTTGAGAACAGAAAACACATTAATATTTATTGTATAATTCTCACAGTGTACAACACAGCTCTTGACACCGGGTAACTGCTCAATAAATACATGTGGATTGATTATCACCAGGAGAGGAAAACTCCACTCAGCACCACTTTGTGATGGGGCTGTCCTCCCATCCTTGTACAAGGACAAAATTGTAGTCATGGTGTCCTGAAAATTACCTGCATTCAATGTCAAACGATCTGAGGAGAAGCCTGTCAACAACTTCCTCCACTCATCCTTTAGCATATTATTCTCCCCGTAGTCACACGGTATTCTTTGTTATGTTAAAAATAATAACATTTTAAAATTGAGATTAATAATCATTTACCTAATGTCTCCAATACGTAAAGCAAAGTTTCAGATAATTTGAGGATACAACAAAAATACAAAATAACCCCTACCCTGAAAGAATTTATCAGAAGAAACAAGCTCACACATAAGTTGGTCTTATTAGTGGCAGATTGAGACAGGTTCTGTGAGAGGAGTTAACTAATCTATGTTGGAATCACAGAAGAATCATGGAAATACAGAACTCAGGGTTGAAGAAAGGTCTTTAAAAGTGATCCAGTCTAATTCTCTAAAGGTACTCAAATCTGTCTTACAATATAATCAATGACTATCTAATTCATGTTCAAACAGCTCTAGTGATAAAAATTCATTGTCTCTAAGACTTCGAGTTCAGTGGGTTCTTTTCTGCTATCAATGGGTACATGTGAGATCACAAGTCTGATCACTGGGCCAGTCACTGCCCTGTCCAGTATAGCACTGGACACATCTCTTGGTGCCCTGTTGCTTGTTAATATGTGTGTATTTGGATAAAAGTCTACAGTTCTATATAAGTACTATTAAAGTATGTATAAGAAAATTAAAAGACTATGAGATAAAGATGGAATTCATACTACTTTTGAAACGAACTTGCATTTTTTTACTAACATTATTCACTCCCTTTACTCTCATTATGATACTATTATTAATAATGTTCCAAATGCTTAGTTTTCAATATCTTGATAATCATGACTTCATAAACTGTCATAATATTTGATATAATATATAATGTCATATCCCAAAGCACACTATTCTCTTCTAGCCTGATTTATTGTTAATGATAATAGGTATAAATTTGTGTTTCAAATTGTCTTCTGGATAATTTCAACTGTGTTTGGCCAACTTCTAGGCAGGTTTGATTTTAACCTCATACTGTTGAGGTTAACAAAAAGCTCATCCCGGCACTGGAGAAGTACCAGCTCTGATTTCCTTGGTGTTCTCATGTGCTGCTATGTGCTGTTTATAATGACCATTTGAAGCCCCTTATCCATTTTGTTAGGACTAGTTTAGTTAAATCAGTAAAAAATATCCTCACTGGTACATTTAGCCTACGACACACTATAATAAATCTGAAAGGCCACCAAGGAGGGAGGCTACCTTGTCAACCCTGCAGGTGATGGAACTCTTCTCTTTCCTGAGGACACTGTGCGTATGTCAGGGACTCACACCTATTTGCTTCCAGTTCCCCAGTGGGTCCTAATGTGTGCCCTGGCTCCTGGTTTTCCAAAGGCTCTGAGGATGAGAAAATTCTTCCTTCTGTTGAGTTATAACCAAGCCATGGGATAGACAGCCAGTCTGCTTGCACTCACATGATCCCCAGGGCCTCAGGTTCTTTCTGCCTTACCTGACTTCCCCAGATAGTTTCTTGTGGGTCTAGCCCAGAGCGTCAGCCTACTGCCTACAGCCCTCTCAGCTCCTTAGCATCACTTTCTGCTAGATGTACATGCCTTACAGGATCTCTAGTCCTGTCAGTCCTGATGCCACGGATTCTGATATTCCAGTCTGTCTAAAGAAAACGATCTAGATAGATAAACAGACACCAGGAGATAAATATAATTCTGGTTCCCATGGAGAAAATCTGAAACATGGAGAATAACAAAACAAACATTAAAATCATCCATAATTGCACATCCCAGAACATTGACGCACTTTGATGTATGGTGTCTGCCTTTCCAGATTTTTTTTCTGTGCAAATAAACTCACATACATGTAGATTTCATTCCAGTATATATTTTTTTAATCATTTGGACTTTCAAATGCAGCAAGTGCATCTATCGGACACCAGATTAAACTAGAAACTAAAAGTGACTTGGTTAATACCAAGAAGATGAAATGACAAAGTGATACAGAATTTCCCAACCCAGATGTTCCTCTTTTCCATGGAGTAGTTTTTGAGTCTTTGAGTCTGTGTGCACCTGTGTTAAGGCTTAATGGAAATACTATCTTCGTTTTGAAAAGAATATTGCAAGTCATATCGTACCACTCCACTCATAACTAGAATCTCCCCATCCCCATCTTCTCCTGACAGGTATTCAGCCCTCTTGAGACCTTTCATTAGGGAAGCTCACAGCTTCCCAAGACATCCCTTTCCATGTTCCACCACCCTTGCATTAGGTGGTGTGAGCTAAAAATGAAAGGCACCAGTGCACCTGAGGCCCAGTGAAGACAGGGTCAGGGAAAGCCGAAAAGAGAAAGTGGAATTAAAAATGGGCTTTGAAGCAAAATAAAAGAAATTACCTTTTATTTTGAATTCTGCTTTGAATTCTGCTTTAATTCTTATTCAGTAATAAGCAGTTTCCTTTCCTTCCACTAGTGAAGAGATTTTTCTGAGTTGCAGGAGGTTTGTTTCTAATTTTGTTTCACAAAGTAAGGCTCAAGACCTTGAAGATCTAGCTATATTGTGGGAAGCCAAGAAATGAGGTATGACGAAGGGCCAGTGCCATTGGGTTTCAAGTAATTGCAGGACACTAAATGGCATCTCAGTGAATGGTCTGCCAAGTTTTAATATTGTTTAGTCCTCTGTATTTTTGAGTATTGCCTGAATGTTTTTCTAATCACATCAGGCATGGCCCATAAACTCTCCTTTGTATGTCATTATGGCTTCAGTAACCAAAAGCTGAATTTTTAAAAAATGCAGTTCATTTAAGGTGAATAAAGAGTACACAAGTTTCATTGTTTCAAAGAATATAGTTGGAAGTGGAGCATTGGATAAGATCACTCATTTAGTATAAACCCAGACTAATATTCCTATCTAGGTTGGGGCTTGGATGGAGAAAGGACTTTAAATCTGAGAACTTCAGAGAAACTTAGAGGCCATTTCATTGAATGCTTTCAGTTTACTTCTGTGATCACCATCGACTCAGTGTTTCCCTTAAGAATTCGGACTGGTTATGGGCGTTGGCAGTGGGCATTTCAGATCATGGCAGTTACAGCCACCAAGTAGCTGGGTACTTCTGCTGTGGTAGTATAGTACAGAATCCTAACCCAGGGACTGACTCATTTTTAAAAAGAAAGGGAGGATAGAAAGGAAAGAGGGAGGGAGAGGGAAAAAAAAGAAAGGGAGGGAAAACCAGGAGAGTGATCAGTATGATCAATATCAGTGTTGATCAATATCAACATTTTGGTATGGAAGAAAAAAACAATAAAAAATGGAAAATAAAAAAGATCAAATACAAAAATATATTTGCTAAATATATGACAAAGGAAAAATGACAATAATATATTTTAAAAGTTCAAAAAATGATTTAAAAGGAATAACTCACTAAAAATGTAGGTTTCCTTCAGGAACTGGGAGATTTTTTTTAATCTTTTTTAAATTTTTATTTTTTTGAAAAAAGTAATCATACATATACATAAGATAAACCGTCTGTCTCAGTCTACTATCTTTCCTTACCCCGCCCCCGCCCCATTTTCCTCTACACCTTCCAAAGTTCCTTCATTGTTCTCTTGTCCCCTGCCCCACCACCCACCCCCATTATGTATCATCATTCACTTATCAGAGAAAACATTCAGCCTTTGGTTTCTTGGGATTGGCTTATTTCACTTAGCATCATATTCTCCAACTCCATCCATTTACCAGCAAATGCCATAATTTTATTCTTCTTTATGGTTAAATAATATTCTATAATGTATATATACCACAGTTTCTTTATCCATTCATCTATTGAAGGGCCTCTAGGTTAGTTCCACAATCTAGCTATTGTGAATTGAGCTGCTATAGACATTGATGTGGCTGCATCACTGTAGTATGCTGAGTTTAAGTCCTTTAGGTATAAACCGAGGAGTGGATAGCTGGGTCAAATGGTGTGTCCATTCCAAATTTTTATGAGGAATCTCCATACTACTTTCCAGAGTGGCTGCACCAATTTGCAACCCCACCAGCAATGTATGAGTGTGCCTTTTCCCCTCCATCCACACCAACACTTACTATTGCTTGTGTTCATAATAATAGCCATTCTAATTGGAGTTAGATGAAATCTGAGGGTGGTTTTAATTTGCAATTCTCCAATTACTAGAGATGATGAGCACTTTTTCATGTATTTATTGATGACCTGTATATCTTCTATGAAGTGTCTGCGCAAGGACCTGGGAGATTTTCTTGAAGATTTCCTTTCACAGGAACCAGGCCCTAGTTCTTGAGAGAGGCATTCCTGTGTGGAAAGACTGGCAAGAAACTTACTTGCTCTTTAAAAGGTTTACATACATCTCAGAGAAGGAGAGAAAGAATGCAGTTGCCCTAATTACCAGAGAGTTAGCGATGAATTGTGTGCGGAAACGGTGCTATGAAGTCCTCTAACCGAGGACTTAGGAACGTATATTGGAATGGGTCACATCTACTTGACTACAAAAGGGTGAGATTCCCTTCTGTCTTTGCAATCTCTGCAGCAGTTTGCTTGTGATGTGCATTGAATCTGCTTTAATTCTTACTCAGTAATAAGCAGCTTCCTTTCCTTCCACTAGTAAAGAGATTTTTCTGAGTTGCAGGAGGTTTGTTTCTAATTTTGTTTTATGAACACAAGGCCTCCACCACCAGTGAGAAGTGCTCCCCTTGCCTGGCACCCACATTCTCTCCCTGAAGGAGAATTTTCAGGGAAGTCAAATTATCTCTAGAAGGTTTCCCAGCAAATGTTATAAGTTGCATTGTGTCTCCAGTCCCCCAAAACAACAACAACAACAACAAATACACTGGAGTTCTACCCCCCAGAAGAGGAACTTATTTGAAGATACAGGGTGATCAAGTTAAATGAGGTCTTCAGGGTGGGTCCTACTCTAGTATGACTGATATCCTTATAAAAAGGGGAAATTTGGACATTGAGAAGAAAGATGACCCAGAGAGACACAAAGAAAAGGCAGCCATCTACAAGATAAGGAGAAAGACCTGGAACATATTTCTTCCTCCATAGCCCTCAGAAGGGGCCAACCCTGACAACTAGCACCTGAATTTGGGCTTCTAACCCCATCTAGAACTTTGACACGATAACGTTCTGTAATTTAAGCCACTCGTCTTGGGGTACCCCACCATTGAATCTTTTAATTATCCCTAAAGTGCTGGAGACACAGTGACCCATCTTGGTCTTCTGGGGTCCTTTACTAGCTCTGTGAAGACCACCCTCAGGTTATTGCTCAATTACATGTGGGCCTAAATTTTAGTAAAAGTTCATAACTACCCAAATAAATAGCACATTGACAAAGAGTTTGGAAATGTTCTTAGAGAAACTATTCTAAGGTCTCTCTGTTCCCAAATAAGATAACTTGGTTGGATGGTCTTCAAATATTTTTAAAAATTATAAATAAAGAATTATAAAACATTTGAGTGTATTTGGCAAATGAATGATAGTTGTCTGACTTATGAATTAATTTTGCAAGTGATTTACCTTAATAGAATTTATTTCTCAAAGGCATCATCTTTATTTCTTCACACTTATTGAGTACCTGATCTGAGAGGGTCTCTGTACTAGATGCAAAGAAAAAGATAAAGAAGAAGAGATCCCTGATTTAGGGGTGCCTACAGTCTAGCTTCAGAAGAAGATATAAGTGTTAAACTGTAAACTACAGTAAATACTGTAGTACTTGTGTAGAAGTCTTATCAGGACAGTTGTGAAAGCAATTAATTATGCATGGAAGTATCCGAAAAGTTTTAAGGAAGTCATGCTATTTCTTTTGAATCTGGAAGGATATGTAGATTTTCCAGAGGGGAGGAGGTAAAGTCACAAAGCAGCCTAAGAGTCCTGGTCACTAGAACACATGGTAAAATATAGGTGAGGGACATGAAGTTAGCCTGGAAAGTGGCTAGGAGCCAGGTCTTGTCACTACTGATGATGGGTCACCATGGGAAGTCTGCAACTAGTGGTGGCACAAGTCCAAAGGTGTGTTTTAAAAATAATAATGATCTAAAAAAGGGCCAGGGACAAAATGGAGAATAGAATGGTTGTACCAGAGACTGGGGAATAGGCAGATTGGAGAGATGTTAGTCAAAGGACACAAAATTTCAGTTAGGAGGAATAAATTCAAGACGTCTACCATACATTATGGTGACTATAGTTAATAACAACTATATATTGTATAGTTGAAAATTGCCAAGAGAAATTTTAGTTGTTCTTGCTACAAGAAAGGAAGTTAAGTATGTTGTAGGAATACATACATTAATTGGTTTGATTTAGCCATTCCACAATGTATACATATATCAAAACATCATGTCATATTCCACAAATTTATACAATGTATAGTTGTCATTTTAAAAATAAAGTAACAATACTGATGATACCACGATCCTTGAATCAGACTTCAGAATTGTCTTATTCATTTTCATGCTCCTCAGGATGTCCTAAGCATCATTAGATAATCATTCACCCAGAGGAGAGGTTTCTTAATTTGTTTATGAAAATGAAAGAATATGTGAATGAACATAATAGTTTGCTAGGGCTGCCACAACAAAATACTTCAGACTGATGGGTTAAATAACAGACATTTATTGTTCATGGTTGTGGAGGCTGGAAGTTTAAAATCAAGGTGCTGGCAAGGTAGGGACCATGCTGAGGCCTCTTCCTTGGCTCGTAAGTGGCTGCCAATTTGCTGTGTGCTCATGTGGCCTCCTCTGTATGAATAGGGGAGGGAAGATTTCTAGTGTCCTTTACTAACAGTCCTATCAGACTAGGGCCCCACTCTTAGGACCTAATTTAGCCTTAATTACCTAATTAAAGGCTTTATCTCCACATATATTTACATTGAGGTTTAGGGTTTCAAAATGTGAATTTGGGGAGAATGAATAAATAATTCAGTCCATAACACTATCATAATGCATAATATGAAAACAGTTCGGATAGCATAGGAACTTTCAGAGTATACATTTACAAATGGAATATACTAGCAGGTGCGGTGGTGCATGTCTATAATCCTAGCAATTCAGGAGGCTGAGGCTGGAGGTTTCCAAGTTCCAGGCCAGCATCAGCAAGTTAGTGAGGCCCTAAGCAACTTAGGGAGAGCCTGTCTCAAAATAAAAAGTAAAAAGGTCTGTGGATGTGAATCAGTGGTTAAGCGCCCCTGGGTTCAATCCCTGGCTAAAATATAGATATATGTAGGAAGATACGTATGTAAAACAATAAACACATGGATATAAAATGATCAAACTTCAAACTAGTGAGACTATTACAGACAACAGCAATCAGCTCTCAAGGATGCGACCTCACACTTCTTCCCAAGGTGGGCCAGGACCAGGGTGAGGTAGACGATTAGTTCAGGGCTTCACATTTAAGGAGGCAGTCACCGTCCAGGCCATGTGAATGCAGGGTGAGCGTGCCTGGAGCTGAGCTTGAACACCTCCTTAAGAGCTGTGCCAGAGCTGCCCTACTCCCCTTTTCTAGTCCCAACCTGTTTCCAAGTTTCCACCCCAAAGTTCAAAAACGTGGTTCTCCTAGAAGCTGATTTCAAGATAGATTTTGAGTACAAGTGGTTTACTTTGGAGATGCAGGGATCAGTGGAGGGAAGTGGAAAGTGATGGGGAAGGAAAAACTGCCAATGACATGTGGGTTCTTAAACCAGCTACCCCAGTGCAGATCTATACCCCTGGGGAAAACCAGGTGGGAAACCTACCCCTCAGAGTCATACCACTTGAGGGACAGAGGAGCTGAAGTATTTATACACCATTTCCAAACAGTTTGTTGAGAGCTGCTCTAAGACATGAAGATGTAGATACTGAAACTTTAAGGTCTGAGGGATCCTGGGTGTGGCATGGGGTGAGGGCAACAACATGGGCTGTTACAGAAACAGAGCTTAGTTATTATTGGAAACATATCTCCCTCTCCTGAAGGCTGGGTTATTGGGTTGACCTAGGTTATTGGGTTGGCCCCAAGAACAGAACTTCAGTTGCCCTTGGCTGTTGAGTGTGATGCCAAAAGGGCAGGCAGATTCAAAGATACTGTACTGGGAAGTAATTAAATGAAAGCCAGAAAGAAAGAAAAATGGGAGTAATGTCAACAAGATTGAGGCTGGGACGTTCCAGACAAGAGAGGGTTTGAAACAGGGAGGGTAGGAAATGAAGCCTGCAGCAAGTCCTGTACCAGAACAGTGGGAGGACAGCCACAGGGGCTGTGTGCAAGGCTCTGAGCACTCCTGGTCCCTGGGCAGGGACAGGGAGGGAGCATAACAAGGACAATGGTCCAAAGAGTGCCTGTGGGGGCAGAGGAAGCACTGGGAGTTCTTAGACCAGGCAACATTAGGGCCCTAAGGATTTGAGAAGACAAATGCCTCCATCTCCAAAGTTACTGAAGCTCCAGTGTTCACTACAGCTTATAGGTGAGCAAGCTCACTGTGCCCCTCCATAGCCCTTCTCAGGACCCTCGAATGCCACCAGGGAGACAGTAGGAGGCCTACAGTGGAGAATGGAGAGGGACCTGCAGAGCCAGCCAGCCCTCCTCTCTGAGGCCTCCTGAATGCTGGGGGTCATTGGATGGTGGGTAGACACAGAAGTGTTTCTGACCTGGTTGAATTTTCCTGGTCTGGGGTGTATTTTTCAGGAGGCCTGAGAATGTTTTTGGGGAAGCACTTCCCCTCATCTAGGCCCTGAGCTTGGGTCTTAAGGATGCAGATAGTGAATCTTATCAGCAAATTCATTCCTATTGGAGCTCTCAGAAAGAACGTGGAAACTCTTCTACATCGGGTTGCACCAACTAAATCTATGACTACTAAACTCATTTTACGTCAATCAAAGATCCTTTTCCATGTGTTTGGATGGAATGAATGGAACTGACCTGGATAATTGTTAGCTTGATGCAGGTGAATGCACGTGCACAAATACATTTGTTTATTGGGTCGATCCAATGTGGAATCATTCCATAGACAGCCCTCTTTTGAACATTTATTGGGGTCCAGACACCATGTGGGGTCCTTGACACACACTATCTTTAAGTATTACAAGACTCTCAAGGTGATTTGACAAGCTGAGTTGCCCTTGGTTGTACCTTGACTTGACACTGATGTGCAGTTCATTATGGCAAACAAGTAAAGGTGACTTGGTGAATCCTGGCCTAGGAGTCTGGAGACTCTGGGCTCAGGCACAACTTAGCTGCCACTCATAGTTGTGGTCCTAGGTCACCCTCTCGTCCTCTCTCAGCTCCAGTTTCCTACTTGCACTGTGAGGGCTGCAGGCCATCTCTTCTCTAGTTCTCTTGATGTTCTCATGTCCTGTGGCCTGCCCAGTCTCATTACTTAGCACATTTCAGATGTGACCTTTACAAAGCAGCTGCAAATGTGGACAAAATGGTTGATTAGATTAATGTGATTTTATTTTGTTTACTTATGAAACCATCAACAGATATTTATTATACAATTTCTAAATGGTAAGCTCAAGGAGATATATCTTTTGAGAAATATTACAAAGTGAAAGTTTGAATTTAGAATATGCCTAAGATCTTCAAGAACTGGCTTCCGTTATCCAAGCTCCATGCTTGATCCTGTCTCTTTGTGTGCCCTCTGGGAACCAGCTCTGTCACAAGATCCCTTTATTTTCTACATCTTCACTCTTCCATTTTCATTGACTCCTTTAATTCAATATAGACCTTTCCATCTACACACACACACACACACACACACACACTCCAATTTTGTATACCTCTCCAGCTATTGCCATATTGAATCTTTTTCTTTCTTCCTCTCTACCTGGCCAAGATTTATGGAGTACTCTGCAATCACTCTGCCCACTTTCTCTTCTCTGTTTCACTCCTTTCACTCCTTGCCTCAATCACTCATTCATTAATTTGCATTCATTCAACAATCTTTTTTTTTCTATATGTCAGGCATTGTGCTAGGTGCTATGGATACAAAGATAAGGAGCTTTGCATTCTGACAATGTCATAATCTGGGGTAAAAGAAACTCAAAATTGTATCGCACAGGGGTTAAAAGCACAGGTATTGGAGTCCAATTGCCTGGTTGTGAATCCTATCTCTACTACTTCCTAATTGTGGCCCTGGACAAGTTATGTTACCTCTCCTCTCTGAACTACAGTTTTCTCATGGTATGATGGGGTTCCACACAGTGCCTACCACCACGTCTGTTACAAGGGTTATAGGAGGTCATGTATATGAAGCATTTGGTACAGTGGTTGACTGATAATGGTGAACAGTTTGGGTTAATACTACAACACAGAGGGACAAAAGCCAAATATGGAGGTGTACAAGGATTCTTTTAAACATGGTCTAGGTCAAGCATGGTTCTAGACCAGAGAAGGTAATGATGTCATGATATTCTGGAACAGAAGAAAGACCTAAAGTGAGTCTTAAAGAGTAACTAGGAATTCCCTAGAAGAGAACAGAGAGGAAGGCAAGGCTAACACTGTTAGAACACTATTAGAGGCTGCTGCCAATGAAAAGGCACTGAGAGGAGAGAGCCAACAGCCCCTTCCAGAGCCAATCATGCAGTGTGAGGTTGAAATGCACCTGCTGAAACCGGAAAAGCAGGCTCCTCAGCTGTAAGTGTGTGCACCTATTGAACAGCTGACCTTAAGTCCCCAGAGCAGAGGACTTCATGTAGGGAGTCACAGACCCGGATTGACTTCTGGAGAATCTCTCTCTGGAAGCAGATAGAGGAAACCAGTGAGTACAGGTGTTGGTGACTGGGGATGTCATATTGCCTGGGTCATGGGTTGCTCAGATACTTAGTTAGACACTATTCTGGTATGTCTGTGACAGTGTTCTGCAAAAGATTAACATCTGAGTTGGTAGGTTAAGTAAAGCAGGATATCTTTCCCAATGAGGGTGGGCATTCTCCTATCAGTTGAAGACCTGAATAAAACAGAAGGGCTGAGTAAGAAAGCATTCTTTCTCTCTGCCTGCCTGTCCTTAAGTTGGGATACAAGTCTTCTCCTGCCTCTAGACTCACCTCAGGTTGGAATTTATACCATCAGCTCTCCTGGTTCTCAGGCCTTTGGCTACCTTGGATCTGGATCAGGACTTTCTCTCTCTCTCTCTCTCTCTCTCTCTCTCTCTCTCTCTCTCTCTCTTTCTCTCTCTCTCTCTCCACATACCTACTATGGGTTCTGTTTTTCTGGAAATCCCTAATATATGAAGACAACTCTATAATTCCCATTAGTCTCTGCTTCCAGCTTTCCCTACTTTCCACTTGCTCTTAATATTCTGAGTCAGGTTATCTTTCCATCATGTATCTGAGCAGGCCAGGTCCTCCCTTCATACCTTTTCCTAGTTACCAGTTCCCTATGATCCCTAATTCCTACCCTATAGCCCAAGGTCCTTCTAAATCTGGCCTCAGCCTATGGTCTAGCCTTCCTTTCTCTCTTTCCTCTCACCAATACCACCATCCTAAACTCACCTGATCTTTCATAACTTTGTGACTTTTGCTGTCCCCATTGTTTGCAATGACCCCCCTCCATCCCCCCCTCCCCCTGCCGCCTTTTTCCCCCTGGTTGACTAGCTGCTAGTTAGCCTTTAAAGTCTAGCCTAGGCCATGCACAGTGGCACACACTTATAATTCCATCAGCATGGGAGGCTGAGGCAGGAGGATCGCAAGTTCAAAGCCAGCCTCAGCAATTTAGGGAGGCCCTAAGCAATTCGGCGAGCCCTGATGCTAAATAAATTAACAAAGGCAGGGGATGTGGCTCAGTGGTCAGTATCCCAGGTTCAATTCCCTGTACCAAAAATAAATAAATATACAAATAAAGTCCAGCTTAGGAGTCCCCTCCTCAGCAAATCCATCCCTGTGTCCCTAAAGTTGTGTAACCTGAGCTCCACTTCATTCTCCATTATGGCAAGAATGTCTTATTGTTGAACTGACCCAAGTAATGTTTATTTCCACCAAAAGACAGAGGGCTCTTCACATAAACCATTGAAGTTTTGGTTTTGGGTCCCAAGGGCCTAGAATAGGATAGAGACTCAAGTCCTAATTTCCAAAATGCTAAGTCATGGACAGTCACATGACAGCTTAGACAGAAGGGTGGGAGAGACGAAGCAAGGAGAGAGTGCATAGACTCCACTTGTCACAGCTGATTCTCCTTTTTAAGTGTCCCAGAGAATAAGAATCATGATCCTCTTTCTGAGGAATGCTATATACTGCATTCCACTGACAACCAATAATCAAATACAAACTTGTTTTCGTAAGATTTTTTGTTCTGTTTTGTTTTATTCTTGTCCATTCATCAAATTTCTATTTGGGCTTAAAGAGTCTTGGCTCATTTCAGAGACTGCTGTCCTCTCACTTATTTTGCACTGGGGAAATTTCAGGAAATTATTCTGGCGCTTTTGGGACATTTGTTCATAGCATTGCTTAATGTAAAGTTAACATTTTAAGGATAATAGAATTTCTGAAAAATGTTCTTTGGTCTTTTGAATTATAATTAAATACATGTTCAGAGTTTTAAAATTCATGCTCTTTAACTTGTTCAGAGTGTGGAAAGACTTTATAGAGGACTTATGCTTTTTAATGGAAGCTGGCAAAATATGATGTAGAGATTAAAGAGTAGGCAAGTTTATTTTGGCAGCTGACAATCCTAGGCCTAGTGAGTTTCTCATCCTAACTCCCGCTAAGCAAGAGGAGAAAAGGCCTGTGTGTAGAATATTTAGAATGAAACTCCAGCAGAGCAGCAAAGGTTAGTTTCATTATGTTAAAAGCAACACTAAGACCAAAAAATGCTTTTAACATTCCTACTACATAAAAGTAGTTGGTCTCAATGTTGTGCTGCTGAGCAGTTGGGGAAATGAGTATTTCTATTGTAGCCAAAAGCCTGCAGATTTCTCTTATGACTCACGTTGAATTCTGAAAGCTTGGTATGCGGAAGGGCGTAGGAACCTGACTTCCTCATTCTAGTCAACCCACTCAACACAAAGTCAGGCTGCACTGAGATGAGTCATGTGCAACAGTTCAATTTGGAGTCTGTTTTCTAAGACCCTTTGATATTGGTAAAGAGTGATCTTGCATCTCTAAATTTAAAAAAAAAATGCAGAAACTGTTTTGCATGTAAACAATAGCAACAGCCACACACGCACTCCTCCATGTTCTCTATTTTGTGGGGCTGATATGAAGATTAGTACCCTGACCTTGGGAAGTAATTAAAATTTCTGAGTTCATTGTCTTCATCTGTGAAATGGGAATAACATCTGCCTGAATGGTTTATGCAGAAGTTAAATCAGTGAATATAGGTGACCTGACATGTACCCATTGTTCAGTAAACAGTAGCTGTTGCTGGGGATGTGGATGTTGTTAGTGTTATAATAATGTAAGGGGAAGAGAATCAGCCAAGAAATCAGAGTCTCAGTTTGCAAAAGTAACACTTAACCCATAAACTTATGCTGTTATCTTACCTTTTCTTAGGGGGGCGGGGGGGGGGGACTGGGGATTGAACCCAGGAGTGCTTAACCACTGAACCACATCCCAGCCTGTTTAAAATATTTTATTTAGAGGCAGGGTCTCACTGAGTTGCTTAGGGCCTCCCTAAATTGCTACAACTGGCTTTGACCTTGAGATCCTCCTGCCTCAGCCTTCCAAGCCATTGGGGTTACAGGTGTGTGCCACTATGCCCAGCTACTTACCTATTTGGAAGCCATAATTTTTTCATCTTAACATGAGAGGTTTGGCTTACATAACTTTCTAACTTTAATATCTATGGTCCTATTAATAAACTGGTCAATATGGTAAAGTCTCTCAACTCCATTCCCTTAAGCCTCAGCAGCTTTCCTGAAATCTTCTTCAACCACAAGCAAGTCTTATGTCTGATGTCCTGCAAGGAGAGCTTGAACTTCATGCTGACCTGCCCCAAGTGGGTGCAGAATAGCTCTGCAGAGATGTATGTGCAGAGAAGCAGGCTGGGGATATAGCTCAGTTGGCAGAGTCCCTGCCTTGCAAGCACAAGGCCCTGGGTTCAAATCCCTAGCTCTGCTGGAATATTTAAAAAAGTGCAGAGTAAAAGATGTTTGGGGGCAATGATTTCCAAAGCCAAGGACACGATGTCTAGAAATATCCTTTGGGACTAGTGGGTACACAGAGAAATTTCTGACTTGTCTCCAAGAGATACTGTTTCCTTTTGAGACAGAAAGATTGATGGCAGGTCTTGACACAACTTAACCATTTCAACTTGGAAAAAGAAACATTTTTTACCTGGAGAAATAAAAATTCTCCAGACTAGCTTCAGTTAAGGACAGGTAGCCAACCAGCCTAAGTACCCCTTGCATGTATATAGCTTGTAGCCTCTACAAAACCCTTTGTCAGACTTGCTGTCATTTCATCCCCATATAACTGTATGAGGTAGGATGGACAGTTGTGAATATCACCACTGCTTCAAGATGGAAGCCTATCTTCAGAGAGGTTGTGTAACTTGCCTGGGTCACACAGCTTCTTAGGTTATGTGCTACTCCAGAGACACCAGGCTTATGGGCACACCTCCCAACACTGAGTCTGAGCAGCTGCAACTCTTATCTAGTAGCCTCTTTGGAAACTGGCAAAACATTCAACATCTCCATCAGACAAAACTAAGCCAAAAAGTTTTAAAAGGAGGAGATATGAGGGCAGCTTCTCAAGTAGGGCTGTTGGGTAAAAGAAAGGGTTCAGGAAAGGGGAGCTCATTCTCTACCAAGAGGTTCCATTGTAATTCATATCAATAAACACTGTTAAAGGGGCTGTTACACTATCAACATTCCAATATGCAAGAAAGTCATTTATAAAGGGTTGCACTCAACTCAAAAGCACAGTCTTTTATAATAGTTTATGGAGAAATTTAACACGGCATGTAAGCATTTTATTGATTAAATCAAATGCTGCAAGAATAGATTCAGGTTCATGAATCAGGAGAAATATCATTCTTGGCATACTTGTAATTTTGCTTAGTCAGTTCTGCAGATAGAAGATAAATGGCATACAACCTTTGCTCTGTGATATTCCTTGCTTGGATTTGGAAAGAAAGGGTCCTCTTGTGGTTTCTCCCTCACACATTCCTGGAGGCACCCTGTGCACCCAGGGCTTTGCACAGGGAGTGCTCTGACTGAGGGGTCTTGGGGTGTCGAGTAATGTCACCTCTCCTTACTCTGACAAACACACAAGCAATGTTAGTCTTGAGCCTTCGAGATGCTGCATTAGATGATCCAGAGGGCTTCCAGATGGGATACCAGAGACGTCCTTTCCTTCTCACTGAGAGTGCCCAAAACCACCCTGTTTCCAGAAGGCTGCTATGGTTTAGATATGATGTGTCTCCCAAAATATCATGTATGATAAAATACAAGAAAGCTTAGGAATAATTGTGTCATGAGAGCCTTAACCTAATCTCTGTGTTAATCCACTCATGTGGATTAACCCGGTGATAACTGTGGGAAGGTAAAGTGTGGTTGAAGAGATAGGTCACTGGGGGCATGCCTTTATATTTTGTCCCTAGTGTGGGTCTCTCTCTGCTTCCTGGTGCCATGTCCTGAGCTGCTTTTCCTCACCACACCCTTATGCCAAGATGTCCTGCCTTAGTTTGGGCCCAGAATTCTGGAGTCTGCCATCTATGGACTAAGGTGTCTGATACCATGAGTCAAAATGAACTTTTCCTCCTCTAATGTGGGGAAAAGACACCCTCATTCATTGCTGGTAGGATTGCAAATTGGTGAAACCACTCTAGGAAGCTGAATGGAGATTCCTCAAAAAACTTGGACTGAAACCACCATTTGAGCCTGTTATCCTACTCTTTGGCATATACCCAAAGGACTTAAAAGCAGTATACTCTAGTGGCCACATCAATGTTCACAGTAGCTCAAATCACGATAGCTAAGCTATGAACCAACCTAGGTGTCCTTCCAAAGATGGATAAAGAAAATGTTGTAGATATACACAATGGATATTATTCATCCATAAAGAAAAATGAAATTATGGCATTTGCCAGCAAAGGATGGAACTGGAGACTATCATGCTAAGTAAAATAAGCCAATCCCCCCAAAAACCAAAGACTGAATGTTCTCCCTGATATGCAGATGCTGACTCACAAAGTGGGGCAGGAGAGAGGAATGGAGGATCACCATATTGGACTGGTGGCAAGGTGGGAAGGAAGTGGGGTTGGGAATGGGAATGACAGTGGAATGAATGGGGCATAACTTTCCTATGTTCGAATATGAATACACAGTCAGGGTAACTCCACATCATGTACAGCCACAAGAATGGGACATATACATATATTCCACATATGTATAATATGTCAAAATACACTCTACTGACATGTATAACTAAAAAGAACAAATAAAAAATTGCCATGTTAAAAAAGAAATGAAAACTTTTCCTCCTCTGATTGTTCTTGTCAGGCTTTCAGGTCACAGTGATGAAAAAAAATGTTATGCATAAGTCCCCACAAAAATGGTGGAGAAAGATGAACCCCACCGAAGCCCTCAATCAATTTTCTCCTTTCTTTGTCAGTGTGCTGGAAGAGAGAGCTACATGATATTTGAATAGTGCTACCAAACCTTAGGAGGACTGCTGGGAAGCAAGGTTTGGGAATGGCAGAATCACCCCTGAGCTAGGTGTGCAGTGGTACCTATGTGTGAAGACTCTCCTGGTGGTACCCTGCCTACCACTGTCCCCAAGGATCATAAAAGTGTGGCTCTAAAGCCTGGTATATCTCTGAACCCATTTATCCAGCTTCCCAAAGATGGGGGTCATTTTTTTCTAGTTCTAGAAGGAAGGCCTCAGACTGGCTTTTCTTTTTTCCACTAGGATTTCAGTCTGTCAATCTGTCAATCTATACAATGCATAGTTAATCAAAATCCAAAGGCATCTGAACAAGAAGCCTACCAACAGATTGCCTCACCCTCCTATTAGCCCCTGGACAGGTGAAAAGGAAATAATGCTGTCCACTTGCCAAGGACCCACTCTGCCCAGGAGCAGTTCCTCTGTATTTCATCTCTCCACAACCCCCTGAGGTAGTGTTACTGCTATTCTCACTTTACAGTTGAGGAATAGCCTCAGGTATGTAGAAAAATTAAGTTTATGTCAGAAGAAAAAGGGGGAGTCATATATAAATCTCATTTCCTGCCTTTAAGCAATACTGCCTCCAGATGGGATGGAAGGAGCAGAGCTTTGGACTACAGAGAAATCTGGAACTTGGGATCAGCTCATTGCTGTGTTCAAGTACTACATTTATAGTTTCTTACTTACTGCCTGCCTGTCTACTCTGATCTATAAATGCAATCAGCAATTTACAGACTTTACAATTTCTTTGTAGACATTAGGAAACATACAGGTAAATCTTTGGACGGAAGTTAGAAAGACTTGTGGATGTTTCGTTGGCTCCGTATGGAAGTTGGAGCGCGTGTGCATGCATGTGGGTGCATCTCTCTCTCTCACACACACACACAGCCCACATGCACACACACCATGCTTCTTCCATGGCCTCACCTCTGTGACCATGAAGAAGAGAGCAGGACCTCTCGGCATGTCAACAGCTCCAGCGACTGCTGCCCAGAATAGCCTTGGCTGCCGGGTGCCTCATCACATTACAGAGCGGCATCTCAGTTACTGTCCATCATCTGCCTAGCTGCTTCTTAGCCTCCAGTTCTCCTCTTTCTTTCTCCCCTGATCTCTCTCTTCACGTGGATTAACTCCCTGTGGTTAGCTTGATTTGTACTTCCCCAACCACATTTCATTTCCTCTCTCCTGCTCTGTACCAGCCCTTTTGGATGTCTGCTTTGGTTTCCTCCTCTGGTCTTTGCATTCCCTGCTGTGCCTGCTATCTTCCAGGTTATTAGGAACCAGTGTCAAATAAGGACAGCTGAGACAAGAGGAGTAGCTACTAGCACTTTCCTGAGATGGGCATAGAAATGCCAAGGCTTAGCTTCTAAGGCTCGCTCTGGTACCCAGCTCTGCTATTTGGGCCAGGACTTCATTTCCTGAGTCTTGGTTCCCTTACTTGTTAGGATTAGGGTTTTGGTTTGGGTTTGGTTTTGGTTTTTGCAGTGCTGGGAACTGAACACAGGACCTTAGGAATGCTGCGCAAGCACCCTACCAGGGAGCAATATCCCCAGCTCCCAGTCCTGTTATTTGTATGATAGGTACATAATCCCTTCCTCCAAGTGATGGAGAAGTGAATGAGACAATGGTGTAAGACACTTAGCTGGTGCCAGCTATGGAGAACAGGTCTAGTTATTTCCACTATTATCATTATTACATGACTTTTTTTCTCACACTCATGCGACACAAATCTTCCTTTATCCTCCTTCACCCCATTTACAGTCTTTTTTTAAAAAAGTATACTTCAGTAATTTTTACAGATAAGTTTTGTTACCTCATCTTAAAAGTAACGAGACATTAACACATGGGTTATATAACTTCCTCAAGGTCATACCATTTGGAAGAAAAGCAGCTGGGATGAATTAACTCACATCTGAGTCCTTTGGAAAACAGTTAGGAAGTACTTCCAGTGCCATGAACTTTGCTGAAGACCAAGCAGACTGTGATGAACAGATGTGGGCCTGAAGACAGGCATGGCCAAATGGAGGAGCAGCGAGGTAAACTGAAGATAAACAGCAAGCAACTACTGAAGAGTGGGATGAAGGTATTCAAATAGTCACTTAGGGTCTTGGGGGGACATCCCCAAGTGGGAGGAGTTCAGAGCTCATGATTTTTCCATCACCACTGAGCTAAACATAATATAAGCTACACCCTGCCAGCTCTCTGGTGCTATGGGACACATTGGAGGAAAGAGTGGCTCTGATTTAGGGGACAGAGGGGAAATCAAGGAGACCATGTAAGAGTAGATAACTTTATTAGGAAAAAGATATTCTAGGTGGTAGCACTAGCAATGTGCAAAGGCACCGGGGCTGAAGCCAAAGGATTGATGAAGGGCAAGAACATCAGTAAGTGTGGGCCAGATCATGAGAAGTCTGGAATGTCCTGCTGAGGAGATTGGACTTTATTCTTAAGTCAGACGGAAGCCACCTAAGGGGTAGGTCAAGACTGAAGCTAGTTTGGGTAGCAGCATGGATGTGGAGGCTGGATAGGAGAAAGGCAAGTTTTAGGAAAACCAAAAGGTTTATCATCAACCTCTGGATTCCTGCATGACCACATTATATTGACAGTTCTGCTCATCTGCTGCCTCGCCTGGTGAAACAGGCACATCCCAGATGTCCAAACTGAAAGGAGGGCATGATCCTCCTCTGCCTTTTTTCCCCCTTTAATCAAGTGGGGTCCTAGTCCTCACTATCCTCATTCTCTTCTTCTAAGAAATCCAAAACAGCCACACTGTTTCAAACTCCTTGGCTCTTGCTGCGGCTCATGTGTTTATGTATTATGTATTATGTAAGTTGGAAGAGATCTGTTGTGTTTTGCATTTTCTCTGTCTTCTACCTATGGTGAGCTATGTACATGAAGCTCCAATCTCTCTCTCTCTCTCTCTCTCTCTCTCTCTCTCTCTCTCTCTCTCTCTCTCTCAATACTGGGGACTGAATTCAGAGGTGCTCTACCACTGTGCTTTATCCCCAGTCCTTTTTATATTTTATTTTGAGACAGGGTCTCGCTAAATTGCTGAGACTGGCCTCAAACTTGTGATCTTCCTGCCTAGCATCCAGAGTTGCTAGGATTACAGGTGTGCACCACCATGCCCAGCCAAGTGTTCTTTTAAGGCCGCCTCTGAACTAGAAGAAATAAATAGAATCCAGTACAGATGGTCTTTACTTTGGGCTTCTGCTCAATGAATTCAGGCTGCAAATGAGTAATCCAGCCTGATCTAGGGCTCCCAGCTCCCCTCTTTTCACACTTTTTATCAGCATCACTGAGTTCACTTATGTGCTGGCTGAAGATAGAATTTATGCTTTATACTTGAGTGTGTTCTACTGCCTGGATCAAGATGAACCAATTTTAGAATATTATTCAGCCATAAAGAATAATAAAATTATGGCATTTGCAGGTAAATGGATGGAGTTGGAGAATATGATGCTAAGTGAAATAAGCCAGTCCCAAAAAACCGAAGGCCAAATGTTTTCTCTGATAAATGGTTGATGATACATAATGGGGGTGGAGGGCCGGGGGGAGTTAGAGAAGAATGGGGGAACTTTGGATAGTGTAGAGGGAAATGAGTGAGGGAAGGGACAGGGGAAGGAAAGACAGTGGAATGAGACAAACATTATCACCCTATATACATGTATGATTACAAGAGTGGTGTAAATCTACATCGAGTACACCCATAGAAAAGAAAAGCTGTACCCTATTTGTGTACAATGTATCAAAATGCAACCTGTAAAAAATAAATAAAATTTTTAAAAAGATGAATCAATTGGGTGACAAGGACAAGAAAGAGAAAAGAGAATCTATGTGGGAGGTTAAGACACATTAAAACCAAAGTACAATTGAGAGTTTTGCTTGGAGCTGTTAAAAAGCAGGAATCATCCATAGGAAACTCTAAACCCTTCTCCTCAAGTCATAACAGCCAGAAACTGAAATGGGGTCAAGATAATGGTATTAAAAAGCATTTCTCTATAGAACTTTGGTTCCCTCTGTTTCCTCCACTTCACTCTGGGAGGCTCAGATGTCTGCGGTGCACTTCAGAATGAGTCCTCTCTCCTAACTTGACCTTCTGGCTGGGAGTTCTTCCTGTTGATCCATCAAAGATCCAAATGCCCAGGCCCATTTCTCCCAGGTCCCCTCTGGTCCAGAAGTAGGCTCAGTTCAGCCCACGTCCCTGCTCAGGTACTTGGCCCCTTCTGAGTTCTAAGATTATGCCCAAATGAGGAGTGATCCTTTCACTCTCTCAATTCCCATATCTTCCCTGGAAACTCTATGTTGCTGTCCCTTCCACAGAGAAATGGAGTCTTACTCCTCAACTCCTTGCATGCGAGGTTGGCCATGGGATTTGCTTTGGTCAATGACACATTAGCAAATGTGACCCAGACAGAGACATAAGAAGAATTAGTTCTTTGGGAGTTGCCCACGTTAGCTGCTTTTGGAACCCAGTGGCTGGTGAAAAGCCTGAGGTAGCCTGCTGGTAGCTGCAGACCCCTGCTCCACAGATGTGAGTGCAGTCATCCATGATCAACCAGTTTCTGACTGTGCCACATAAGTAAGCCCAGTGGGACCAACAGAAGATGCATCTTGTTGAGCTCAGTGCAAATTGCTGATGCCCAGAATCCTAAACTGCTCAGTGTCTGTGGTTTCAAGTTATTCAATGTTGTGTTGATTTATTTTATAGCAATAGATAACTGATACATTGTTGGAAGGGCAGAAGAGGGAATATGAAATTGATGGAATCAGCATTTGAAGCCAGTGTGGGATTGATGGAATAAGCATCTAGAGTTGATCAATAATATATGAGGTCCTGCTGGGCATGGTGGCACATGCCTGTAATCCCAGCGGCTGGAAAGGCTGAGGCAGAAGGATCATGAGTTCAAAGCCATCCCCATCCCCAGCAAAAGTGAAGCACTAGTGTCTCAGTTAGACTGTCTCTAAATAAAATACAAAATAGGGATGGGGAGGTGACTCAGTGGTTGAGGGACCCTGAATTCAATCCTGGTACTCTGCCCCCCAACCCCCCAAAAAAGATACAAGGTCCTCTTCTAATACTGAAACTCTATGATTTGGTGAGAAGATTCCAATGACTGCAAGTATAATATATATAATTTAAATTTTTAACTCGAGACCATATCTTCTCTTCCCCTCTCTTTCACATTATAATCCCAGTGACACACCATGTTTGAGCATAAAGAACTACTGCTGCTTGTCAATGCCTTCATCTCATCCTTCCTGGTCATGCCAGGCACTGTCACCATTGTCACAAACTCTCTCTTGAGTTGGGTGCTGTTCGTCAACCTTTACTTCCTGTGGTTCCTCTCCCAATCTTGAACAAGAGCTATATGCACTGAAGAAAGAGTGCAGGCGTAGGTATGAATTAATTTTTAATAAAAAGATATTGAAATCACTTGCGAAGTCACATACCATCGTAAAAAAGAAAAAGGCAACTTCTCTAACACTAAAGGAAATTACCTCTCGGCATCCGTCCAGTGCAATGCAATTTTCAGTGACTAAGACAGAGGCTTTGAGAATAAGAGGCAATAATGGAAATGCCGACAAACCCATAACTCCCAATGCTGAAGGAATGGCAAAGAAAGACCAGAATAATAATGACCCAGCGTGACTTCCCAGTGCTTTTACCTAATGTTGGCAGCAAGTGACAGAATAGGCTTTCCTATGGACAACATAATAAAATTATAAATTGTTTATGTAATTTTTGAAAGTTGGGGGAAATGGCACTATTAAATTTTGGATCAGATTCCATTTCTCTGTGTTTTTTGCTTCCTGTTCCCAAGTCAGAGATTTCCCAGGTGAGACATGACCCTGTCCTGGGTTACACACTCTGTGTCCACCTGAGGTCACATGCTGGAAATGCAGGAGGGGGCAGAGGCGTCTTGTCCACGTGTCACAATAGGAGTTCTTTTCTGACTCTCTCCTTCCCTGGTGTTGACACAGTTTTCTCTTTGAAGCAGAAGGTACCTCAGGAAAAGTGTGGACAGATCCTTATCTCCATTTATGCCCCACCTCCTCTGCTTGCAAGTCCCCAGAGGGCCTCAAAGTCTCTCCTCCTTCAGATACCAGGGCAGACCCAGCAGGAGAGGCAGCATGGTTTGAAGGTACAACTGCCTTTATTCATTACAGAGTGTCCTCTCTTCTTATCTGGCCTTTTTTTAGCCTGAAGGACAGAGACAGAAGGAGGAGTCTTGATTTTCCTTATTAATCTGCTCCAGCTGGCCGCCTGTCCAACATCTGAAATCATTTGTGATATAACAGTTAGGTGGTTTTTTTTTTTAAATGTTAACTCGTGTTCTGTAGTTTTATGGGCTAACAGGATGGCAGTTCAGCTTAAGAAATGTTTTGACCAACTACCATTCAGAAGAAAAAAAAAAAAGAATGCAAAGCAAAACAACCCAGTATGCTTAGAATTTACATGAGTTATGAATGATGCTTTCCAAAGACCATATTGCTTATGTGTTTCATAACGACCTGAAACCCCCTCCTCACCAAGTCTCTCCTGGGTTTGACTCCCTGAAGCTGAATAATGTGTGAAAGTGGAAGGTGGATACAAAGAACCTCAGACTCAGCTGATGCTGGAGTTCATTCTGTTTCAGCAACTCCCTTGCCTCCCCCGTGTGTTTGGGAGTTGGAGAAACAAAGATGAAGATTATTATGGGTTTGTGTCTCCCCCAAAAGATTTATTTAACCCTTAATACCCTACGTGTTATGGTTTGGATCTGAAATGCCCCCCAAATGCCATGTGCTACAGGCTTGGTAGTCAGCCTGTGGTGCTATTAGGATGTAGCTTTTTTTTTTTTTTTTCTAGTACCAAGTGTTTCAACTCAGGGGTTCTTAACCACTGAGGCACATCCCCAGCCTTTTAAATATTTTATTTAGAGACAGGTCTTCCTAAGGTCTTCCCAAGTTGCTAAGGCTGGCTTTGAATTTGTGATCCTCCTGCCTCAGCCTCCTGAGCTGTTGGGGTTACAGACGTACACCACCATACCTAGCTCCAGGAGGTCATATCTTTGAAAGGTGTATTTTGTGTTACCCCTGCCCCCCTCTTCCTTCCTGGCCACCATGATGGGAGCAGTTCTGCTCCATTGCACACTTCCTGCTATGATGTTTGCCTTACCTCCCACCCAAAATAAGTGACTATGAACTGAAACCTCTAAAAACATGAGCCGAAATAAACCATTCCTCCTTGTTATTTCAGGCACTTTGTTACAGTGACAGAAAGCTGGCTAACACATACATGAAAATGTGACCTTATTGGGAATTAAGGTCTCTACAAATGTAATAAAACTTAAGATGAGGTCCTTAGGGGGGGCTTCATCCAATATGACTGGTGGTGTCCTTACAAGAAACACTGAGACAGACACACATGAAGAAAGAACACCATGTAGAGGCTGAGGCAAAGACTGAAGTACTACAGCTACAAGCAAGGAATGCCAAGGACTGCTGGCAACCACCAAAAGCCAGCCAGAGGCAAGGAAGGATGCTTCCCTACAGGGGTCAGAGAGAACATGGCCATTTGGCACTTTAATTTTGGACTTTTGATCTCCAGAACTGTGAGATGATAAATCCCTGCTTTACGTCACCCAGTTTGTGGCATGTTGTTATGGCGGTACTCAGAAATGAACACACAGAGTTTAGGCCAACAGGCCATGGTCGCATAGCTGGTGACAGCAGAGAAGACAGGAGACCGTGAGGCTACATGTAAGTTGGTCCTCTCTATTTTCTCATGTCTTTTGTTTTTGTTCCAGATTTCTATATTCCTTCAAGTAGACTTGTGTTATTTTCTTCTACCATTGTGAAAAATGTGAGACCTTCAGGTAAGTTTAAAGAGTGATTCCACAAGTACACGTACTCCCTTCATTTTGACTAAGCTAACGTCTGCCGCCTGGCTTGTCTCCTTGTCCTCCTCTCCATTCACATCCACTTTCCTCTTGAACCATCTGACAGTTGCATTTCACATCTAAAATATTTCAGCAGGCATCTCCTAAGGATGAAGACATTCGTGCATTCTTTGTAACAACCAGATTCAAGGAATTTAATACTAATACAAAAGTATTTTCTAATAAAAATGACTATCTTCAAATTTTCAATTGACCCCTAAATCCCCTTCCCAGACATTTTCTTCCCTCCGCCATCCCTTCACCTCAAATTTCCATTCCTTCATTTTTGAATCCAGGGTCTAGTCATACAACCATCATGTTGATCTCTTTTATTATTATGGTTTTTTTGGGGGGAGGGGTACCAGGGATTGAACTTGGGGTACTCAACCATTGAGCCACATTCTCAGCCCTATTTTGTATTTAGAGACAGGGTCTCACTGAATTGATTAGCACCTTGCTGTTGCTGAGGCTGGCTTTGAACTTGTGATCTCCTGCCTCAGCCTCCAGAGCTGCTGGAATCACATGAGTGTGCCACCATGCCTCACATTACTATGTATTTATTTTGTTTTACTTTCACAAAAATGGCATTTTTGAAGGGTCCAAGCCAGTGGCTCTACATTGTAATCTGAATTTGTCTGCTTGCGTCCTCATGATAGATTTAAGTCAGACATTCTTTGGCAATAAGTTTACCTAGTCTATCCTGTGCATTTCCCATTGCATCTCATCAGGAAAAGTGCCAGCCAATCATCACCATTATTGATGATGTTAGATATCAGTTATAATGACATCTGCCAGATTTTCCCATTGTGAACATACCTTTTTCTTATCATAATTAATGAATAATCTGTGGATGGTATTTAGAAGAATAGTTGTTCCAAACTGCTTACTACAATATTTAGTTAAAAACAAGCTGGGTGAGTTGGCGCACACCTGTAATCCCAGTGGCTTGGGAGGCTGTGAGGCAGGAGCATTCCAAGTTCAAAGCCAGCCTCAGAAACTTAATGAGGCCCTAAGGACTTAGCAAGACACTGTCTCCCCACAAAAAAACTTAAAATTTTTAAAAAGGGAGGACTGGGCATGTGGTTCAGTTGTTAAGTGACCCTGGGCCAATACCTGGTACAAAAAAAAATTCAGAGTTAAAAAATAGGTTGACTTGATATATCATTCTACAACTGAAATGCTATATCTAACATGCTGTGCTTTACTTAACACTTTTTTTTAAACAAGGGGTAAAGGTGGGGTTAAGTTTAAAACCAACCCTCCTCCTTTACAAACCACCAGCCTGCAGAAATTTGAAGGTCATTTTCATGGCTTTATCAGCATGTGCAATATTATCTGGGTTTTCATCTCATCCAAGCTTGATAATCCTCATTAAAATTGGCATTGAAACTTAAGAAAGCATAGTGAGTGCCAAGTGTATTAGAGCAAAATCGTAGGTAGGTTAAGCACAAAATGACATTAGGTAAATCAAAAGTTTGCTTCACAGCATGGCCAAGTGGGAGTATCATAGGTAACATAGAGCTTATTCTATTACAGTGATATTTTCCTTGCTGACTACCACAAAGAACATGAACTTGAGAAGGCAAGACAAAAATAGATCTCCACGGCCACAACAATCAGTTCGGAAAGGTCAAAAATACTCTTTGCTTTAATGGAAAGCTAGTGTTTGGTAATCAGTATAACAAAACTACAAACACACACCTAAGTCTCAGAGAATTTTCCTTTTTTCTTTTCTTTTCTTTGAGGTACTGGGAATTGAATCCAGGGGGGATGCGACCACTGAGTTACATCCCAGCCCTTTTTAGTTTTTGAGACAGGGTCTTGCTAAGGTGCCAAGGCTAGCCTCAAACTTGCACTTGTGATCCTTCTGCCTCAGCCTCCTGAGTAGCTGGGATTACAGTCCTGTGCCATCATACCTGGATAATCTCAGCAACTATTAAACACAGTGCTCAGGGCCAACCCTCAGGGTGTCCCTCTGCCACGAAGGGCAAGGTCACTGTGGGATTCCTATGGAATTCATTCTGTATCATTTTCTCTACCAGGCAACAAGTTCCACAAGAACAGGGTCTTGCCCTGTTTTATCTCTAGTGTCCTGGACAATGTCTGACACACATCACACACAGGGGTCCAGTGATTATTGGTTGAATGAATTAATAACTAAAAGCAGTATTCTTCCAGGTTAGGCCAATTCAACTTTTCCAGACTTTAAAGCATTTAAATTTGTTCTAATTAGTTATACATAACAGTAGAATGCATTTTGACATATCAGACATGTTTGGAGTACAACTTCTCATTCCTTTGGTTGTACATGTTGTAGAGTAACACTTGTTGTGAAATCATGTATGTACATAGTGTAATAATGTCAGATTCAATCTACTATCTTTCCTCCCTTCACACCCTTGCCCCTCCCTTCACTCCCCTCTGCCTAATCCAAAGGACCTCTATTTTTCCCTAGTCCCCAGCCCCCTGCATTGTGATTAGCATCCACATATCAGAGAAAACATTCAGCCTTTGGTTCTTTGGAATTGACTTATTTCACTTAGTATGATAGTCTCCAGTTCCATCTATTTACCTGCAAATGCCATAATTTCATTGTTCTTTAAGGTTGAGTAATATTCCATTGTGTATATATAGCACATTTTCTTTATCCATTCATCTGTTGAAGGACACCTAGGCTGGTTCCATAGCTTGGCTATTGTGAATTGAGCTGCTATGAACACTGATGTGGTTGCATCACTATAGTATGCTGACTTTAAGTCCTTTGTGTATAAACTGAGGAGTGGGATAGCTGGGTCAAATGTTGGTTCCATTCCAAGTTTTCTGAGGAATCTCTATACTGCTTTCCATAATGGTTACACCAATTTGCAGTCCTACCAGCAATGGATGAGTGAACCTTGTTTCCTACCTCCTCACCAACAGACTTTCTAAACAAAAAACCAAAAAATGTAACCTCTGGATTACTCCACCTCTTTTTAATTTAATAGCGAAATATGCTTCTTGGGAGTGTATGAAAGGAATAAAAGGGGCCTTCTGAGTTTCTCTCTCCACCCAGCAGCTCAGCCAGTCATTTCAGGGCAGACAGCCTTCAACACATTCCTCTGCGTGCCAGATAAGGTTATGATTGCACCCGTGGAGGCCAAGTTTCTCGCTTTTACTTTTTGAAAATTAGGAACTAGGTAAAGACTCACTCAATCATCATCACTGGCAAGTTCACCCTGTTCCAAAATTTCCATTGCTGACTTGCTAAAGGTCATGGGGAGATGGAGGTCTGAGGATTATTGAAAGAATGTATAATTTGTATAAATATTTAACATTATTTCCCTACATGACGTGGCTAGAATATTACAAGGTTTTGATTAATTTGCTTACATGAGTTAATCACAATAAATGATCTGCCCTGTAAACCCTAGCACATTTTTTGTTCATGTACAGATGCTTTAGTTTCAAGGAACTTAAAGAACCAGTAGTCCACACGAATCTGGACCCTCCCGACCCAAAGATGAGAGACAGTAAATAATAGGAGAGAGAGGGAACAGGGAAAGGCACTTCTTTCAAAAGGAAACAGCAGTAACAGAAATAAAAAGTATAAGACAAGTAGTAGTTTGTGTTTACTGCATGTGCCCTACAAAGAAAGATCCATTATCCCTAATGTAAAGAGCAGGAATCTGAGGCTTACCAAGGCTGGGAACAGAAAGTTATAAGAGGAGGAAGGGGTGGATGGAACAAGGATTCAGAGGATGCATGTCTGACCTCACAGCCCTCCTGCTTGGCCCTACACCATGATTACATCCAAGCACTCAGTAGAGATGAAATCTGTTATTTACAATTGTTATCTGGTAAGTTTTCAAGGAAATCTTGGATCATTTCTGAAAGTTCTTATGCTGGGAGAAACTCAAGACAGATTAAGTTCCAATAAGGTCACCGCCCCTGAGGTTAGGAAGAGGAATCCCTATAATCTTCTTAAACATCCCTTTGATACTACTCAATCTTTTAATAGTCTTTGTGTAGGCCTGCAAATTTGTTGCACAACTCTGGAAAGCAATATGGAGATCTTCAGAAAATCTGGAACGGAACCACACCATTTGACCCAGTTATCCCACCCCTCAGTTTATACCCAAAGGACTTAAAATCAGCATATGACAGTGATGCAGCCACATCAATGTTTATAGCAGCTTAATTCACAATAGCCAAACTATGGAACCAGCCTAGGTGTCCTTCAACAGATGAATGGATAATGAAAATGCACCATATACTCACAATGGAATATTGTGAGTTACTCAGCCATAAAAAGAAATGAAATTATGGCATTGCCGGTAAATGGATGGAACTGGAGACTATCATGCTAAATGACATAAGACAATTCCAAAAACCCCCCAAAAACCAAAGATGGAATCTTTTCTCTGATATGCAGATGCTAACTCACAATGCAGGGTGGAGGTTAGAGAAGAATAGAAGTCCTTTGGATTAGACAAAGGGGAATGAAGGGAGGGGAGGGAGGGGGAATGGGCATATATGATTACATGACTGGTGTGATTATACATAATATATGACCAGAAGAATGAGACGTTATACTCCATATATGTATGATAGGTCAAAACACTCTACTGTCATGTATAACTAATAAGAACAAATAAATTTAGAGACATAAAAACTGGCAGGAAAAAAAAGGCTTTGTGGTTCTCCTTGAAACCTTCTTCAGAGATGACACATTCCTTAAAATTATAAATACAGTTCAATTCCAGAGAGGGATCCACATGCGAATGGATGGGAAGCTTTGCTACTGTAGGTGAGTTGAATGAGGACACTGGGCACAGCCAGCCTTCAGTGTGGCCCAGTTAAAGATTCTATTACTGCCGATTTGCTAAGATACACAGATCCAATGGCTCACTCTTCCTCCCTTCCCCTTGCAAAAACTTATTCTAAATACAAAGGTTCTTTTTATTTTTTAACCTAACATACCTAATAAGTGGAAGGCTTATATTCATCAAGCCTAACTTTATTTAAACTGTGTAAAAGTTTATGGGGGAATGTTCTCCCCAAACCAGTTTCCACTCTGGTAACAGTGCTTCCCATATCTGGTTCGCACTCTCCACCACTGTGGGTACAGATTTTCTCTCTTGCTTCTCACCTTCCCCAACACCCTCCCAGATGCATACAAGAAAAACATTCAAAACCAGTTGTAAAAAGGAAGCATACATTTTTTCCTTTCTTGCAAATTAATTTCCCCTTAATATAGATGTGGTTAAGCAGCTGGCAGCCAAGAGCAGGAGCTCCTTTCTGCAGGCGTGGGTCTCTTCCAAACCCAGCTCACAAGTAGTCATTCATAACAAGGCTCCTAATCTTTTGGATTTGAAGGACCATCAAGTGAGTGAATTCACAAAAATTTTGGACTGATATGAGGCTGCCAATTTTCATTTTGCAATTAAGAAAACACTATAATACTTATTATTATTATTACTTCATAAAGTAACAATTTCAGGTTAATTTTGAAATAAAAAAGTTACCTCATGGAATTTATTTACTTTTTTAATCACTGCCTCCCCCCCCCCCCCCCCGCTTTCATTCTGCCAAAATCAGTGAAAATTCTATTATTATCTTGAGACCCACATTTGGGGACTACTAATCTAAGTGAAAGTCTTTCCTGACATCTATCCCCTCCACTACCATGCAGAAGTAACCCCTTTCTCTTTGCTTCTCAAGCATTTTGTGAATACTTCTGTTATTTCACATAGTGTTGGCATTATTCTGGTTGATGTTCACCCAGCAGCTATACCACAAGTTTTTAAAGACACAGAGATTGAATATTACTTTCGTCTATTTACAGAACATCATACAAAGCTTAATGTGCTTATCAAATGAATTTGCACATAAGTGAGTCAAATGTAAGGACAAGATTCTCTCCCTAGACAAAACTGATCACCTTAGTTCCAAACTGGCATACCACAGCAGGACCTGCAAGGAAATCCTAGAGGCATAAAGAAAGTTATAAGAACATTCAAAAGCCACTGGCAAAGAGCAGTGGCCTGTGAATTTAAACTGAAGTCATAATTAGTAAACATTATGTTCCAAAAAAAATTCTCAGCTAAGAAATTGATTTGGCATGGGTTTAAACATTGATGGTGACATCGATTTATACTTATTTCAAATGAAAACAGAATTTCCTGATAAAAAATACAATAAAAATCATAAAAAGGTTGGGTGATAGCCAGGAGCAAATGAGATCCTGTGTTCTTTTATCCAGGTCCTTTATTGATGAGTCATGATTTGTGGTCTGAAAACCAAACACTGAGTCCAGCAGTTTCCTGAAACCAAGAAACATCATTCTCTAATCTATTTCCCTGACGAAATCTGGCTACAGTTCAGCAATGCAGTAAAAATATGTTCCATAAAAAAATCTTTATGGGTTTTCTCATTACAATTGACAATTTCCTCTTAGGAGGTGTGGAATTATCAAAATTTTTTATCTTTTATACACATACATTTTCCATAAACTTACATAGTACAAGGAAGTAAAATTATAATCAACTGTTTCTTGTACTACAACATTCAAAGAAGGTGAACATACACAGTATTAGGTTAGCTGTTATTTTAACTCCTTAGAACTATGCAAAAGTTAAATTGCTTAGTGTTGACTTAAGGTTCAAAAACAACTTGCCTTTAGTAGTAATTAAATAAAATTGTGAGGTTGCAGAAAGCTGTATGGATGAAATTGCAATGGCATTGGGCAACTGTAAGCAGGATCAGAGGAAGAACACTAGAATCACAGAACATTACACTTGCTGACGTTCATTTCCCTAGTCTTCAAGATGAAAGAATCTGAAACATCTCTGGGTGTAAAACCTGAGCATGTTTAAATCCAATGCCTTTGTCAAGGCAGCATCATACAGGTTTAGCTACATTATTTATTAATTGTGTTTGGCAGCCTCCAAGAAGGCCCCCAGTGGTCCTTGCAGCTGGAATTCACACCCTTATGGAATTTCCTCCCACATTTTACCAGGGTTGGTATGTTTGACTAGTAGAACACAGAAGTAATTGTATGCCACTTTCAAAATTATATGTGCACATGACAGCTTCTGAGTCTCTCTCAGATTACTCACTCTGGGGAAAGCCAGCTGCCATGTTGTGAGCAGAAATACAGAGGGCCCATGTGGCAAGGAGTGGAGATGTTCTGCCAACAGCCACGTGAGTAAGCTGGAAGCATATTCTCCAACCCCAATTGAGCCTCCGGATGACTGTGGCCTTGGCTGACACCGTGACAGCAACCTCATGAGATACTGAGATAGAGCCACTAATTTGCTCCCAAATTCCTAATTCTCAGAAACTGAGATATAATTTTGTTGTTCTAAGCTAATTTGGGAGGTGGGCAATTTGTCAACCAGCAATAGATTATACCTATTGTGATTTATTTGTTTGGTTGGTTGGTTTTGGTACTAGGGATTGAACCCAGAGGCACTTTACCACTGAGTCACATTTCCAGCCCTTTTTGTTTTTCATTTTCAGACATGGTCTTGCTAAGTTGTCTATGACCTCAGTAAGTTTCTGAGGCTGATCTCAAATTTGCAATCCTCCTGCCTCAGCCTCCAGAGTAACTGGGATTACAGGTGTGTGCCACTATACCTATTATGATTTTTGGATGTTAGATAAATTAATTGAGCCTCTGCTTCTTTCTATATAGAGATTAATACCAATAGAAATATATGTATAGTCTTCTTTGTTCCAAAGTGAATTTATGACTACTTTCAAGTATGTGTAAAATTCCAGCCAGCACAGGACAGGAAAACAAGGGAGGACAGGAAAACAAGGGTGGAGGTATGAAACAGAAACAGGAAAAGACGTTAAAAATATATTACACACATTCTATAACTGGGACATAATTCTGGCTCTGAAAGCTTAAGTAGCTCCTCCTCCTTCCTCCTCTACCCTTCACACACACAAAAACACAGGTATTTATTCAGTTCAGAGTCCAAAAATTAAAAAAAGAAAATCCAATTACTTCAGAAACATATAATAATCCTTAGTGCTAACATGGGTAGGAAGTCTGCATGGGCACTGCCCTAAAGCAGACACAGCATGGTGTTCACGCTAATGCCTCAGACTTACGGGTAATTTAATGAAATGTGATGATACTCATGTACAGTCTCATATCATGCAGGCCCACAATGGCTCTCATGCGGCAGTGCCTACTGTATGTAACTCTGCTGCTCAGTAGGAGGCTTTGCCAGTACTGAAGCTCATCCTCTAAAAAATGTTGCCCTTCACAGACTAATACTCTTGACTTCCCATGTTCATAAATATTAAAAAGTCCATTTCCACCAACTTAATGTAAATGGTTTTGGGAATCATGGATATTCTGAATGTTTTTCCATGTTACCGCCATCTAAATGCCCAGATTCATGGCCACCCATGAACAGAGGTGGCCTCTATTATAGAGGCCTCTATTATAGAGGGTATTACATCCTCTCGTTTTCACCCTTATTTATCTCACCACCAAGTCCTGACTGTTTTACTGATGTCTCTTTCCATCTGTTCCCTTGTTTTAGTCAGCTTTTATGCTGCTGTGACTAAAAGACCTGACAAGAACAATTTTAGGGGAGGAAAAGTTTATTTAGGGGCTCACAGTTTCAGAGGTCTCAATCCATAGATGGCAGGCTCCAGGCAGAGGGAAGCAGCTCACATGGTGATCAGAAAGCAGAGAGAGAGAGAGACTCCACTCTCCAGATACAAAATACATACCCCATAGCCACGCCCCCAATGAACCACTCCCTCCAGCCATACCCAACCTGCCTTCAGATAACACCCAGTTAATCCCATCAGGGATCAATTCATTGATTAGGTTAAGGCTGTGACCTAATCATTTCTCCTCCAAACCTTCCTGCATTGTCTCGCAGGTGAGCTTTTGGGGAACACCACATTATCCCTCTTTACATTCTTGCTGCCATTGCCTAGATCTATATTTTAACTCTTTATTCCCATATTTAGGCAATAGCCTCCAGCTATTCCCAAAGGCACCATGATCTACATCATTGTCAGAGCACTTTTCTTTCATCACAATTCAGCCAAGTGTCAATCAATCAGCATCCTGATTACAAGGATGAGGAATCCCATATCCCTGAAATTAAAGACCTTCAAGTATCAAGATTCAGCTATATCCCAATTCTAGCATCTGTGCTTCACCCAACATTCTCTGTTCAGATTTGTTCCTGCTCCTCTCTGGTCCTTTCTGTACTGTAGTTCCCACTCAGAATGCCCCACTACCACCTCCTTTCTGGATCCCAATCCTATTCTCTAATCCTAACTCAGATCCTAGTTCAGAAAATTGAATCTCAGCATGGAAGAACCCCAATGGGTCCCACTGTCCAACCCTCAACCTTATCCTCCATTCATCCAGCCAACATTTACTGGGCACCTCCTCAGCCAAGCTAAAACTGAGTATGATGGGTTCAGCACAGAAAGAGGCCATAATTGATAGAGAGGATGCCATGCAAATGATCACAATGTAAGTACAATGGTCAATATATGAACAAAGGGCTTTGCGAGCACATTCTATGTCATTTGTTGTTGAGATTCTATGTGAATGTCTATAGTAACAGGAAACCCACTATCTCCAGGAGTAGCTAATTCCATTTCCTGAAAATATGACCACATGAAGTTACTATAATGAGCTTAAATTTAACTCCCATGTATTCTACTTTTTTCAAACTTCAGACTTTCCAAAGATAAATCTTTCTTTTTGTATGACTGCCATGAAAGTATTTGAAGACCATGTCATGAATAGCCCTAAATTTCTCATATATTCTTTAGACTTTTCACCCTGCTGGCAGCACTCCTTTGGCTACACCGCAGAATTTTTGCCATGGGAATGGTGGCGCACAACCTGTAATCCCAGCTGCTTGGGAGACTGAGGCAGGATGATCTCAAATTCAAAGCCAACTTTAGCAATTTAGCAAGACCCTGTCTCAAAATAAAATATTAAAAGGACTGGGGATGTGGCTCAGTGGTTAAGTGCCCCTGGGTTCAATTCCTGGTACAAAAAAACAAACAACCAGATTTTAATGCTATTCAAAGATTGCAGGAATTCACCAAGACAGAATGGAGGTAGACTATCACCTTCTTGGTCTTACCTTAATGCAACTTAAATCCACATCTACCTTTTGGGGAGGGAAATGAGAACACTCATTACATTGCTAGTAACAGACAACCCAATCCAAAATTCTGGAGAATCCTTTTTTCTCTCATATACCCAAGTGATCTCTCATTAAAATTTGAAAGTCTCATACTGGAGCTCACTGCAATTTTCCTTGTATTGTTAATCAAATTTTTTTGTTTATCATATTTAAGCTTTCTGCCTAAATAATTTTCTTAAGGGTAAAGGTATTTTCATTATTCTTGTTTTCCTTTACAAATCAATGAATTAATATCAAAAGGAGAAAAGCACTGTGGTGAGTAAAATAGTCCCTGAAAAAGATGCCTACATCAAATATCTGTTACATGACAATGGGGGAATTAAGGATGCACATGGAATTAAGAAGGCTAACCAGCTGATTTTACAAAGATTATCCTGGGTTATCACAATGAGCCCTAAGTAATCACAAGGGTTTGCTAAAAAGGCAGGTAGAAGAAGTCAGAGTTGGAGTGATTTGAAGATTCTACTAGCTATACAATGGAGAAAGGATCCACCAGAGGAGGAGTGATGGCAAAAGCTGCAAAAAGAAACCCTCCCTAGCACCTCAGACAATTCCCTTCAGCCCAAAGACCCAGGTCAGACTTCTGACCTGCAGAACTGAAAGCTAAGGTGTGTGTTGTCTCAAGCCTGATTTGTAGTAATTTGTTACAGCAGCAATAGGGAACTAATTAAAGAGCTAATAACATTTGGTGTTGTTTGCCAGCCATCATCTGGCATTTCCACTTACATTGTCCCCAATCCTTACAAGAAGGAGAAGGAGAAGGAGGTGAAAGAGAAGGAGAAGGAGGAGGAGAAGAAGATAGGATTTGAATTCAGGTCTCTGTGATGCCAACTCCTACTCATCTCATGAAACCATGATGCCTTAAGAAGGGATAAAATCACAGTTCAAATACTGTACCTGAGTAACTCTGCAAATATTCTGATTAGAGTCTCAGAGCCCATTATTCCTAGAAGAAACTGAACACATAATAGCTATTATTAACTTTCCTCTTTAATTTATTGTCTTCTTTTTCTCCTTGAACTTTTCTCTCCAGTTCATACTGCTTAAAAATATACTCCTTCTGAAGCAAGAGGATCAGAAGCTAGGGGCCAGCCTGGGCGATTTAGCAAAACCCTGTGTCAAAATAAAAAGAGCTAGGATGTAGCTCAGTAGTTCACTGCTTGCATAGCAAGTGTGAGGCCCTAGGTTTAATTCCCAATGCCACAAAATTAATACATGATTTAAATTAACTGAACACTAACACTGCTTTTGGTAGATCAAATTATTCACTCCATATTATGAAATCAACTATAATTTTATCAGTAGGATGCTGTTATGGTTTGGATGTGGCATCCCCCAAAAACTCATCTATGAGACAATGCAAGAAGGTTTGGAGGAGAAATGATTGTTATAGCCTTAACCTAATCAGTGAATTAAGCCCTGATGTGATTAACTGAGTGGTAACTGGAAGCAGGTGGGGTGTGGCTGGAGGACGTGGTTCATTGGGGGTGTGTCTATGGAGTATATTTGCATCTGGTAAGTGGAGTTTCTCTGTTTCCTGATCATCATGTGAGCTGCTTTCCTCTGCCACACTCTTCTGCCATGATGTTCAGAGCCCCAAGGAATGGTGCTGAACTTCTATGGATTGATATCTCTGAAATTGTGAGCCCCTAAATAAACTTTTCCTCCCCTAAAATTGTTCTGGTCAGATCTTTTAGTCACAGCAGCAAAAAAGCTGACAAATACAAATGCAGATGGAATACATTAGGTATTCACCTAGAAATATTTATAGCATCTAGTACACAAGGAAAATGTACTTTTATAAGTCATTACTGGTTCTCCTGGAAAACCATAACCAAACCCCACAGTGCTCTGACAAGAGTGGCCGGTGATACACTTAGCTATACAAAATGTATTGCTGGTTACAGGCACAATAAGCAAGGTGGAAATCCTGCAATTATAAGGATGCAGTCTGCTTCAAATCCATAAGGAAATGTGAAACTGTCTATAGTTCTCACAAAGCTATAATTAATTGAATCCTAATTCTGACATAAGCCTTTTAAAAGAAAACCTAATAGAATGAAATAAAAGGTGACATTCATTCATTCATTCATGACATATTCTCCAAACATTCAGCTGTTACAGTATGCCACTTTTTCTTGATTGGAAAATGAGTTCATTTACTCATTATTTGCCACCAATTGTGTATAGTGGTCACATACACTTTACTGCCCTGAAGTAAAAGCTCTAGGGTCTTAAGATGGTTCCATCACTTCCTACTTATATGATCTTGGGGCAAATTACCCTCATTAAGACTCAGTTTCCTCTCCTGTGAAATCCATAGGATAAACCCTACCTCTCACTGAGACAGCATACTTAGAACAGGGAGTGCTATAACTTAGAACCACAATCGGATGGTTCTTACTACATGCTAGGCTATAGGTTTATATTGGTGAATAAGAGAGACATGGCCCCTGCCCAAGTGGTTTATGCTTTAGTAGTTAAAAAAGATAGTCTTTTGAAGTTTGCAAATCATAGCTTTTTGTTGTGGGGAGGGGGTACCAGGGCACTCAGGGGCCCTCAACCACTGAGCCACATCCCCAGCCCTATCTTGTATTTTATTTAGAGACAAGGTCTCACTGACTTGCTAAGCACCTTGCTTTTGCTGAGGCTGGCTTTGAACTTGTGATCCTTCTCCTCAGCCTCCCCAGTCACAGGGATTACAGGCATGCACCACCTTGCCCAGCATAGCTACTATTTTTGAAGTCATCACTTAGAGACTCCTGATGAAGTCTGTAGACTGGCAGGGTCTGCTTCACAGGCATCCATGACCTAGCATCTCTTGTAAATACATCCCTATGGTTCAGTTCCCTTAAAGCCTTTCCTGTACCTTATACCCTCTGTATGTTGGGGAATCCATCTACAAAATTATACTGAATGAAAAATCTTGCCAGATTGTCTAATGACCAGACAATAACACCAATCTCCCCTTTACCCCTCCCTCTTGCTCATGCATGTTATCCTCAGTATCTTAAAATATTTCACTCCCTGGCATAGTATGCCTGTAATCCCAGCCATTTGGAAGAATGAGGAAGGAGGACTGAAAGTGAGGCAAACCTCAGCAACTTAGTGAGACTCTACCATAAAATAAAAAATAAAAAAGGACTGGGGATGTAACTGAGTGGTAGGGCACCCTGGGTTCAATCTCCAGGACCCAAAACAAAACAAAAACCTAACAGGAATCTTTTGAGGTATCTATGGTCCCTGATTTACAATTTTATAACTTTAAGATGGTGTGAAAGTGATTACACATTCCGTAGAAACTGTATATCAAGTTTTAAATTTTGATCTTTTCCCGCATTGGAGATATATTGTATGATACTCTCTTAAAGCTGAGAAGTGTCTGTGAGCAATAGCTCCTAGTCAGCCATGTGATCACTATGGGAAACAACTGCAGTGTGTTGTGTTGCTAGGCTCCGATATTCAGTAGGTTAGATATATTTAATGCATTTTCAACTTCTGATAGGTGTACTGGGGGCATACTGCCTTTGTAAATCAATGTAAATCTGTATATGCCATTATCAGGCCCATGGAAATGCAGTCCTCTTGCTAAAACCCTTGAACCTCTATAATTAAGCAACCTCAGTTGACTACTTTTCACACTGAATGACTGCAGACATTGTGCCTGCTAGCCGGGAGACTTCTGTCCCTATTTATTTATTTGGTGGTGTGTGGGGATGGTATACTGGGGACTGAATCCAAGTACACTTTACCACTGAGCTATATCCCCAGTCCTTTTCATTTTTTGAGACAGGTTCACTAAATTGCTCAAGCTGGCCTTGAATTTTCTGTCTTCCTGCCTCAACATCCCAAATTGCTGGGATTACCAGTGTGCATCACCACGCCCAGCTTGTCCCTAATTGTACAAGAAAATGAAGTTTTACGTGTTTATTTTTCCCATTGATCATTCCATTGACTCTTGAAATCTGAGGAAAATCAAGTGCTTTTCAAATACAAAATGAGACAAATACAAAAGCTCCTAGAACAGCCTCTGGTCTGAAGGAGATGAGCCAAAATATATGTTGCTTTCTTAGTGTAGGTGATCTGTCAATTCCACTGCATACCACCAAGTAAGTTAATTACAAAGAAGCAACTCAACATTGATAAGGTAAGAAGGCAGGTATCCATTGTTTAGCTACTGGGTAATTATTTGCTAATTTCCTAGCAAAGACCTGTAAGGGAAATAGGAGATAATCAGTCTCTCCTCCTCCTGGTTGCTGATTTTGGTGAAGTCCACAATAAGTCAGCAACTATCAGGCTGACAGCATTTCAGACCCACATACGGGTCTATTTTTAGTTTCCTGGTTGGCACCACTGAGGATACTGGACCATCTCCATGTTGTCAAAACTAACCTCCAATACCCCCAAGGGTCTTTTCATCTGCCCACAAGAACATCAGGCCAATATGGTCAAGCATTTGCTCATTTCTAAGTTTACTGGAGGTCAATAAAACAACTAAATTTTAAAGGTCACATTCAAAAACTTTAACATTTTTAATATCACAGAGAGCATTTGTGTAGACAAAACGGTATTTTTGCATTAGTGCTTTCTTTGTTCTGTGCTATTTTTGAAGCCCCTTCCTTTCTCCTTGTTAGTCCCTTCTCTACAAAAATCTTTTGTTTCTGTGCTACTTTTCAACACCTTCAAACGCTGAAGAATCAACAACTGTTCTAGTGGCTAAAATAATCTGTAAGGTCAAAGCACCAAACCCAAGGGCCTAGACCCTGGCCTTGGCAAGATGTCCATGTGATAACAAACAGAACTTTTGAAGTAAGCCCATTGGGTGGCCAAATGGAGCTCCATCTAGAAACAGGACAAGGTTAGGCCAGAGATGAATCAAGACTGGGATATTAAAGAACCTCCTCCAGTGTACCAGCAGTTGATACCTCTGTAGAAGGATTGGCACTTTATATTACACTTTATATTATACATGTCACTGAATCATAGAACTTTGCAACTTGAAAACAGAACTTACAACTCTAAATGAGATTGTTTCAGAGCTATCATTTTGAGAGGTTTTATTCTGACTCCAGAAATATCGTGGCATTCAATCCTGGTGATAAATTGTTTGAGTGCGTTTAGTAGAGGCAAATATCAGTTTTTTTTCCTGGTACTGGGGATTGAACCCAGGGACTTGTACATGCTACGCAAGTGCTCTACCACTGAACTACATTCCACCCCTTTTAAAATTTTATTTGGAGTCTGGGTCTTGCTAAATTTACCAAGGTGGCCTTGAACTTTAATCCTTTTGACTCGGCCTCCCCAGTAGCTGGGATTACAGGCATGTGCCACCATCCCCCACCAAATGCCACTTTTTTCAGTGTGGGTATTGTCTTCAGAAATAGCCAGATCATGCAGAACTAGTAATAAAATGGGAAAAATCAATACTATTCTTGGGTAAAAACCAAGGAGCTGTCTATAGTAAAACAAGTTGGGAGTTGCCTATGCAGATCTGAAAACTATTTAAACAGAGAATTTTAAAAGTGCTCTGAATAATGGCAATGTCACTATGGACTAAGGGGATATGCTACCAAGGTCACAACTTTGAAGAGGTCATTTGCTACGGACATATCAATTCTGGAAACTAATCTATTCACAACCATTAGGAAAAAGTTTACAAACAACTGAGAATTCTAATATAAACATTTCTGGGTCCACAGGCGGAAACTCTTCATAATCTGCTCTTAGATTCAGTGACCTGATCTTCGTATTTACAAAACAGGGACTGAAGGTAGCGGCACTTGTCTCATAAATTAAATTGATATGCTAATTCTAAGGCTCAATTTACTAATAACAATGGTATCCCACCATAGACTACATTGCATTTGAGGATCTGGGTCTCCTGCTCTCCTGGCTAATTTACAATACTGACCTGATACATCTTTAATAATAACAGCTATTGCACTTACCACCTTTCTTAGCAAGTTATACACAGCAACTCAATACAGGCCTGAGAGTTATAACTACTATGTTAAGTTTCCTACGACAGAACCTAGGCACAGCAGAAATTGCCCAAGACCATAAAGTAAACTGCAAAGGGGGGACTGGAACTCAGGCAGTCTCTCCAGATATGCTTATACTCACAATGCTACACCATACTATGCTGCCTCAATGAGAACAGAGAAAAGCAGAGACACAAATGAGATACTTAACAGAAAATGAAGGAAAATTTACTAGTAAATAAATTACTAGTACTAGTAAATTTACAGGAAGCTCATTTGAAAAGCAAAAAGGCAGATGGACCTATGTAAACTGGGATGAAGACCAGAAGAACAGCCACAAGAGTTCCCTGTGGATTGTCAAAAACACTTTCCTCTAATTTATTTAGAAAATGGAGGAGGAGGTTTGTAAGATCCAGGTGTAAGAAAAACTAGTTTGGGGCCAGGCCTAATGGCACAGGCCTGTATCCCCAGCAAGGAGGGAGGCTGAAGCAGGAGGATTACAAGTTTAAAGCCAGCTTCAGCTATTTAATGAGGCGCTGAGCAATTTAGGGACCCTATCTCAAAATAAAAAATAAAATGGGCTGTGGCTTAGTAGTTCCCAGCCCCCTGGGGTTTAATCCTTGGTAACAAAAAACCAAACCAAAACAACAACGAAAATACCCACCTACTTTGGATAGTTTTTCCTTTATTACAAAAAATCCAGTAATTCAGGATTAAAAGAATCCACAGTATTAACATGATAGTTTTTATATCGTCTAAATCGCTTTGTGAACTTTATTGGCTTGTCAGCAGATATACATAATAAATCAATGTCAACTCATTGTCTAACGCTAGGCAGGATAAGTGTAATGATCTACCTGATATCATCTCCAAGGAAGCTTTTAGAAGCCATTACCCCGTAAAGATGGGATCTATGTGGACGGACCTAAGTGAGGAAGCTTTTAGAAGCTACTGGCACATAAAGGGTGGATATGGGTGAATGCAGGTAAATGAAGGGCCCTCAATGTCTTCCGTTTGGTCATATTCAAAGCAAATGCCATCCTAATCCTAAACTCTCACAGATGCTGAAACTGAGTCTTATGAGAAAATGGCACTCACTACTACCAATGAATCAAAGGGATCTTCTAACTCTTAAATTCAGTTCTCCTCACACTGTTGCAGGCTACAATCTACCCCTTTTTTTGTAACCATGAGGGTGAACGAAGAAATACTGATTTCAAAGTCCTTCTGGGAAGTTGAACACACACCTATTCGAGGAAGGAAATAATTCTCTCATTAAAATTCCTCCTGCTTTTCTTTAGACCAGTTTCCTCTCCCTGGGACCCGAAGGGCAACCAGGAAAACGACAGAAAACATTATCTGGTCCTAAAATCTGCAACTCTATTGTGAATGACAGCAACAGCTGCACTAGAGATATTATGCCATGCCTTACATCATAGGCTGGGGTGAACTTCAAGGAGTTTATAGTCTCCATTGGGCTGGGAGTTGTTCCAGCAATCTATCCTGGGACACCTGCACATACCGGCGATTCGAGCCTCAGGGAAGGCATGGAGATCAGGCCGGCCTTATGCACCACGCGCGCGGCCCCCACCGAGGTACTAGAGATTCGCGGAAGCCCTCCAGGCCGGACAGCAGCCCATGCCCCAGACCCCACGTGCGCAAACGATGCTGGGGCACGCCCAGAAAACGACTTCTTTCTGGGCCACCCGCCAACAACCACCTCCACCTAGCCCAGCATACAGCACACCCGAGCACGGCTCAGTCCCGCCTTCCACAAGCTATAGGGCGAGATCACGTGAGCGGGTCCGGGCAACCAATGGGCGGCCCGCGCCGAATGGAAGGGATTGTCTGACCCCCGTGACGTCACAAAGCTAGCGGGGAACGCGCTCCTCTTCCGCCCCCGCCCTCCTGGCCACTGCCCGCTCTCCGCCGCCCCCGCCCACTCTCCACCGCGCAGCCAATAGGGAGGCGGGATGCGCTCTGCCCGGAACGTGCGGGCGGGGCGGGGTGGTGGCCCGGCAGGGCAGGGGCGCGGAGTGGGCCAGCCTGGGGCTAGGTGCCGCGCTCCAGGGAGCTGAGCGGGACTGCGTGAGGGAGCACCGAGTGGTGCCGTCGTCCCCTCCTCGTCGGGGAAAAACTGCTAGTCATCTGCTGTGCCCGGTTCGTATTCTCTGCTCCCCGCCCCGAGCCGCTCCGTCCTGGATCCTCCTCCACGTCCAAAGTTGTGAGGGGGGCGTCGGAGCTGGGGTGCACTGCGCTCTTGTGAAGTGACGGTCGCGGGCGTGCGGAGGGCGGGCCGGTGGCCCTCGGGACGGGGGCGGGCGGAGCCCAAGAGCGCCAGGTGCAAGCGAGGGCGTTAGGGCTGCAGGGCAGGCGTGGCGGCGCGGCTAGCTGCTGCGGGAGCCGGCTGGCCGCCCTGCCTTCCAGTCCTCAGGGTTTTCCGCGCCGGCTGTCAGCGCCAGGGCGCGGTGGGGACCCGCAGGACAGTGAGCTCTGGGGTGGTTGTGGCGGGCGGGGCGTCTTTGCCTAAGGGTCTCCCCTGACACACCCCGTGGGCCTAGGTGGCTCGGCTGGTAGCCGGTCTCAGGGTGGCCCCCAGCAGTCTCTGCTAAAACAGGCGCCGCGTGGGCAGCTGGCGGAGGATGCCGCGCGTCGGTGGGCTCCGCGCCGGAACTGTATGGAGGGGCCAGGACGAGCCTCTGCTCACGCCTGGGCCCCCGCCGCCTTGGGCTGTGACTCTGCCTCTTTGGCAGGGTGGGTTTGTTTGTTTGGTTTCCTCCTTCTCTCCACCCCTTTCTCCCTCCTCTATCCACTTTCCCCCTCCCAGCCCATTCACCGGGCTGAAGCGAGACCTCGCCCCTCCTCCGCTCCCGCCTCCTCGCCGCCGCCTCCTCTAATGAGCATCTCTGCCTTGCTTTCAATGGGCCGGTGCTGCTGTCGCTGCTGCTGCCCGCGCGGGTTGTGGATGTTGTCGGCTCCGTGTTGTGATGACAGGAGAATGTGTGTGTGTCCCGGGCCCAGACGAATTGGTAGGTATTCACTTAACTACCTGCGTTGGGTACCCAGGAAGGATGGTGATTGATTTTGTGTGTGGATGGTTTTAGGTGGGTTGACATGGAATTAAGGCGTCAGAGAGATTGGAAAAAGGGACAAAGACGTCCTGGACCAGGATAGCTTTAATGTCTCACTAAGTGCGATTTTCAGGTAGGGACAAAGGAAACTGAGCAAACAAGTGCTGGCACGGTGTTTTGTGTCTTCTGAAGGAAACCGGTTTCTTCATTCATGTCAAGATTCAGGAGCTATGAAATGCCTAGGCATTTCCAGAAAATGCTGAAAAATTGTAAAGAGTCGTTATGCAGTGTATTTAATGAAATCAGATTACATAAACTGGGGTTCCGATACATTAATGACTAGCTTAGCATTTCTTTTTTCATTTGCCTCTGAAGGTTTGCAAGGCTAAAGGGCTCCAGAGAAGGTGCTATCTTTTTCTAATTAATTTGGTTTGTGGGTTCACTGATGCAATTTCATGGCACAGGTTCTCCAAACACATAGGTAAGAATGGATGGATCACTTTCCTGTTTGTGGCAGTGCATCTTGTCTTCTTAGTCATTGGCAAAATCGGCCAAATCTTCCTCCGACTAAGATGCTGCATGTATCGTGGCTGAGTCTGGATCAGGAGTGGGAACTTTTCAGTGAAATTGTGCTTAGGAATAACTTGGAAATTTGACTCTGCTCCAGTTTACCAACAACTGGACCTTCTTGTAGTTAATTGCTAAATCCGAGAGTCTTCTACTTGGTTAATTTAACAAGTTTATCCCAAAAGTTTTGATTTTATAGGAGGTTTTGTTGAGTTACAGAACATTTATAAGGATATTAAGGGTTTTTCAGTGCTCACTTATTGTTTAATCAAAGCATTGGAAAGTACATTGACTTCTAAAGGTATCTGGTCTGATGGAGAGAATATATCGCTTCTATGGATATGACAGAATACTGAATCACAGAGCAGAGTTTTCATAAATTACACCTTCCCCAAGAATTTGCCTTTTAAAGGGATGTTAGGAGCTGGGGAATTGGGATTCAATCTCAACCCATATGCTAAGTCTCAGAATAACTGAAAAGATACAGTTGAAAAAATTCCTTCTCTGCTTTTTTGTCTTTAGTTTTTGAATACTTTTGAAGCAAAAAAAAATGTAATTGAGTAGATTGCTTGAATTCAAATATTCAAAGCACCTGCTGCATGAATCATGCGCTCTTTACCACAGGATTTCATTCATTTTGTAGTCAACTGTAAAAGCAGAAAAACGGCCAAAACAAAGGAATTTAAGGAGAGTTCAGGTCTCCTGGACTTGTTAATCCTTGATTAGTGTGCCATCAAATCCTGTTAGGCATTTATTAACCACCCACTCCCATCTTAAGTTTTAAAGTAAGAATTAATATAGACTTATAAATTACAAGGAAAATTGTTTTCATTAAGATTTCATGTGTTTTATATTTTTAATAATAGAAAATCTTCATAAACAGCATAAAATGATTTCATGTTTTTTGCATGCAAATCTAAAAAGAAATAAAGTTTACATCTGGAAGCCAATGTCATGTGGCCCAACATTTGCGCACCTCCCCTGACACTTAACCTTTGGATGACTTTCAGGTATTTGTTTGGAGTGCTGTTATTTAAGTGGCTAGGCCTGATAGATTCTTCTTGTTCAAGAATTTTTACTTTTCATTGCTGCATTTCAGAATGCTTTTTTAAGTATGAATTCTCATTTTCAAAATTGTAGCCATCACTTTCTTTTGCCTGATTTTGTCTTCATTTTTGTAAACAAATTCCTTTCTAGATAATGCAATTAAAATAATGGTACTTTCTACCATTTGCGAAAGAGGTTCTGTGTGACTAGCTTATGCAGTGCTTACTATAAAGCAAATGAAAATCAGTGATTATTCAGGTTTTAGATTTCTCTGCTTCCCACTTACCATTTCTCCAATTATTCTTCAAAAAAAGGTGCCAAAAATGTTTAATATATAACTAACACTCTGTATGATAGCTGTAAGTTTTTCCTTAATGGGTTCAGCCTTTGGATAGAAAAGTTTCATATTAAGACTTATATGGTTTTATTTTCCTTATTTCTTTTCATTTACCACATTTGCTTCTATATTTAAAGTATTTCTGAAGTCTGTTTCTTTATGGTCCAAGTGAATACTTGGAAGCAATATCTTAAGAATTCAGGGAAAATATATGTTGAGGAAGAAGAGAGATAGTATCTGGAATAATGGTACACATTCATTAAAATTTCCAGATAAAGCCGGCAAATTATTTTCAGGGTTGTGTGATATTTTTAAAACATTCATAATTTTAATGCCATATCTTTATAATCCAAACCTTCAGCTAGCATTTCACTGTTCTTTATTGCTTTTTTAGGGCAAATAGATACCTTTTTTTAAAATATGTAAAATAAAACATCTTTCTAGGGGTGGATTCTACTTGGGGTCCATAGTAGATGAAAACAGTATTTATGTAGTATTTATGTAGCCTGTAACAGTGTTTATATAGGGAACAGTGTTAGTAATTAAATTCTAAAACTGAGATCACTTAAAATTGCTACAAAAGTTTTAGAGTTACTAGAATACTTAATTTTTTTTTTATCACAAAGGGCACAGAAAATTCAACAATGAATGAATAAAACCTGCATTAGTTTTAAAGGCTTACATCAAAATCAGAAAGGTATGAATCCTAGAAGAGGTCTTAGTCTCTTCTTCCATTGTTCACTTAAAATTTAGGAGAGCGAGACCCACAGAGGTGAGCTGAGTTTTCCAGGGTTGTTTGACAAGTGGGTAGCAGACCCATGTCCCTTAGCTTGCTAAGTTGGTACGGTGGTCTAGAGAAATACGCATTGCAAAACTATTTACTGAGCTACAAGAAGAAAATATAGGAATTTCTATTTTTATTTCATTATGTAGAAAATTTTCTACATATGTTATAATGAACATTATATTAATAGTGATATAGGCACATAATTTACAAATAATGTACAAATATACATATGTTGGGGAAGTATCTTAACACTGTTTTGGCGATAACCATGCGTAATCAATGCCAACAATTGACCACCAGTCTAGAAACAGATCTTCCTAAATGGGAGAAGTGCCTGAACAAAGTGGGAGATCCAAGACCTTTTTAAAAAAGAACAGAGAGGGAGAAGGGTGATTGGCCAGGTAGATTGCTGCGGCATATTATGTAACCTTCATCTCCTCTGCTTTCCTCAGCCAAATCTTATACATTCTGCACAGTTTGTACTGCATAAAGAAATACAGAGAAAAAATTGAATTCAAGTACAGTTCAGTCCTAGCTCCTTGAATGATCAGGAGTTTTAATTACCATAAAATACCCTGTAGAAATAGTACATGATACGTTAATAAAATATACTAACTCCTTGCACAGGGCTCAGCTTGTAGATTCACTTATTAAATATTTTCTATGAAAGCAAAGCTAGATTAAGTAATCTGAAATGTAACTCTTTTCTTTGTGTACATCTGTCTTAATTTGCTGTCTAGGAATCCCAGTCAGAAGTTCCAGTCTGCCGCTGTTCTCCGATGCCATGCCAGCACCAACTCAACTGTTTTTCCCTCTCATCCGTAATTGTGAGCTGAGCAGAATCTATGGCACTGCATGTTACTGCCACCACAAACATCTCTGCTGTTCATCACCTTACATTCCTCAGAATCGCCTGAGATACACACCCCATCCAGCATATGCTACCTTTTGTAGGCCCAAGGAGAACTGGTGGCAGTACACCCAAGGAAGGAGATATGCTTCCACACCACAGAAATTTTACCTGACACCTCCACAAGTCAACAGCATCCTTAAAGCCAATGAGTACAGTTTCAAAGTGCCAGAATTTGATGGCAAGAATGTCAGTTCCATCCTTGGATTTGACAGCAATCAATTGCCTGCAAATGCACCCATCGAGGACCGGAGAAGCGCAGCAACCTGCTTGCAGACCAGAGGGATGCTTTTGGGGGTTTTTGACGGCCATGCAGGTTGTGCTTGTTCACAGGCAGTCAGTGAAAGACTCTTTTATTATATTGCTGTCTCCTTATTACCCCATGAGACTTTGCTAGAGATCGAAAATGCAGTAGAGAGTGGTCGGGCACTGCTACCCATCCTCCAGTGGCACAAGCATCCCAATGATTACTTCAGTAAGGAGGCATCCAAATTATACTTCAACAGCTTAAGGACTTACTGGCAAGAGCTTATAGACCTCAATACTGGCGAGTCAACTGATATTGACGTTAAGGAAGCTTTAATTAATGCTTTCAAGAGACTTGATAATGACATCTCCTTGGAGGCTCAAGTTGGTGATCCTAATTCTTTCCTCAATTACTTGGTGCTTCGGGTAGCATTTTCTGGGGCCACTGCTTGTGTGGCCCATGTAGATGGTGTTGACCTTCATGTGGCCAATACTGGGGATAGCAGAGCCATGCTGGGTGTGCAGGAAGAGGATGGCTCATGGTCAGCAGTCACACTTTCTAATGATCACAATGCTCAGAATGAAAGAGAACTAGAACGGCTGAAATTAGAACACCCAAAGAATGAGGCCAAGAGTGTGGTGAAACAAGATCGGCTACTTGGCTTGCTGATGCCTTTTAGGGCTTTTGGAGATGTAAAGTTCAAATGGAGCATTGACCTTCAAAAGAGAGTGATAGAATCTGGCCCAGACCAGTTGAATGACAATGAATACACCAAGTTTATCCCTCCTAATTATCACACACCACCTTATCTCACTGCCGAGCCAGAGGTAACTTATCACCGATTAAGGCCACAGGATAAGTTTCTGGTGTTGGCTACTGATGGGTTGTGGGAGACTATGCACAGGCAGGATGTGGTTAGGATTGTGGGTGAGTACTTAACTGGTATGCATCACCAACAGCCGATAGCTGTTGGTGGCTACAAGGTGACTCTGGGACAGATGCATGGCCTTTTAACTGAAAGGAGAGCCAAGATGTCCTCTGTGTTTGAGGATCAGAATGCAGCAACCCATCTCATTCGCCATGCTGTGGGCAACAATGAGTTTGGGACTGTTGATCATGAGCGTCTCTCCAAAATGCTTAGTCTTCCAGAAGAGCTTGCACGGATGTACAGAGATGACATTACAATCATTGTAGTTCAGTTCAATTCTCATGTTGTAGGGGCATATCAAAACCAGGAATAGTCAGTGGATCTGGCAATTCTGAAATAAATGTAAAGGGCAGATAGATTTAAAAAAAAAACACACTTACATAATGAACATTTCCAGTGGGTCGTTATAAACATTCTACCCATTTGATATTCTAGGTAGTCAAATGTTCCAGATTGACTTTGCAGCAGGGTGACAGGATCATGAGCATCTGGTCTGTCTAGCACCTGTGCTTGAGGCAAGTCAGTTTTTTAAAGTAGGTGTCTTGATATTGACTTCTTTTACCAACCTGAGAACACTGGGATCATCTGGCAGATATGATCTTGCATAGACCCAAAGCAGGGATCTTGCTGGGTGTATTCTCTTGGTAAAAGGGAAGAAATGTTACTGTTCACACCTGCAGAGCCCTTTCTTCACTAAGAGATTCTGATGTACATGAGAACATTTATTTATTGCATGTTTTTCTAGGTATATAATCTATGCATTATTTACCTAAATTTATTTTAGCCTGAAGTAGTTTTCAGATCCAGTACTCTAAGCCATAAATGACCCATGAACCAAGCAATCGGAATCTGTAAATTTTTGTGATTATGTGACAGGAATGCTCGTTAAGTGGAAAACCCAGCTATACTCCCTTTCCCACCCCTGATTTCCTTAATGTAATTGAAATATTTTTGTTTTGCCACACACTGGAAGATAATAAAGGTTTTCAGGTTTATGTACTCTTACATTGATGTTAAAAAAGAAAAAAATTTTTTTAGTTTGTATTAATGAAAGTTTTATTTAGTTTGAAATAAAGATATCTAGAATAAAGAGAAGAGACTGATATGTTCAATTATTATCATCTGCAGCCACCAGCACGTCACTCTTATATAATCCCCAGAGGTTTGGCATGCTTTAAGTGTGTGGTGGGTAGACTGCTGCCGGGAAATCATACTTCTTATTTATGATAAATATAAATCATACTTCTTATTTAGTATTGATAAATAATTTTGGAATTTTAGGGATGACATATAAAATAAGTTTAATTACCAATTTGGGTAGTAAGGTTTAATATAACCATCCAGTATTGAGACAGGGGAGAAAATTTTTGGTTTTCCCCACTTAGAAATAGGTCAATTAAAATATTTGGTTTAAAATTACTAAAGGCTTTAAACATACTGTAGCTTAAGATAGTGTTAAGACATATACATGATAAATTTTAAAAGATAGCTGTCATGCATGCCTGACGTCATAGAACTTAGCATCAAGTGTTGTTTGCAGCAGTCTCCATGATTATATGCAGTCCCTTTTAATACTGTATCAAAGTGAATTAAAATAAATATATTCAAATTGGCTTTTTGGGAGCTTATTTGATATGCATCAAATGACATTTTGTTCCTGTGTTTAATGGTGATCTGTGTACAGCTGTGCATATATTTCCATCACTTACTGTTAAAAGGCTATGGCTGTGTTTGAAATTCACATGGATTTTTAATACAAAACATGATTAGTTTTCTGCTGTATAATTAGTTGGGTATTTCAGAATTCTGTAGGATATGAACTAGACATTCAAGGACTCTCCCTGGCCTGTGGATAGTAAATCAATGTAATATTGGCTGCAAAATTTGTTCCAATTCAAAATAGACTCAGGAAGATTGCACCTCAGAACATTATATAATGTTTGTTTTCTGAGGTTTCTGTTTTGTTTTTAAATCAGCTTGAACATTTTTTCCTAGGCAATATTTTGGAGGGGAAAAGGCTATACTATTTATTTCTAAATGCTTTGACAGAGAACTTAATGAAGTATTTAGACCATGGTAGCAAAACCCATTTTTAGCTACTATTCGAATTCCTCTTTAATACCACCACTGAAGAGTTCTATGGTATTATAAACTGAATAATATCTCATTTCTATACAGTACAGGAAAAATAAATTTGGTTTCCTGTGGTCATGATCAAGATAATAATTCTTATTACATAAGAAGTTTGGTCTGTAGTCTGAAAGCTGGTCTACTTTGGAAATGAAAATACAGTATAGAGTTGACGTAGTGGAAATGAAAATAAATGGGTGTTAAAAATCTGAATGTGCTGTTGTAATTGGTTGTCACTGTGATATGATATCTAGAATTAAATTCAATAATGTAAAACTTCCATGGTATGTAGACTTTTTAAAATTTAACTTTCTAACATATTCAATTTCTGTAATTATATTTAATCATTGGTTCATATATGCATAATATACCCCTAGCTAGTTAAAAAATATATTGGTATGGTACACAGTACTTGTTAGGAACACTGTCTTTTGGAAGTATATCTGTGTAAAGACATGAAACAGTTTAATATGAAAATTGTCAGAGAAATGCCCACCATGAATTAAAGCTTCATATCTGCTTTCTGAATGGCCTTTGTTGGTTTTTAATAATGTTAAGACTCCTTAGATGCTTTCTGTGGGTGATGGGTTATGTTGAACTTTAGGATGCAGTAAGTAAATAATATTTTTTTAGTTGACATATAATTTACATTCAATAAAATGGGAAGATTTAAAATTTATCCTATGAGATTTGGTACCACCATTCCAGTTTACTGCAGGAAATTTTCTCATGCTCCTTTCAGGTTAACCCCTCCCAATGTAAGTATTGTTCTGACTTATACAACCATAGATTAGTGTTACCTGTCCTAGAAGTCCATATAAGTGAAATTATATGTATTTTTTGTCTGATTTTTGCTCAATTTTTTGAGATTCTTTTATGTTGAGTGTTTTTTATTGCTAAGTAGTATTCCATTGTTTAAATTTATCACAGTTCATCCATTCTGTGTTGATGGGCATTGGTAGTCCTCATTTCACCAACCCTTTTTAAGCTGATTTTTAGGAATGCTATTTTGTTAAGGTATAACTTTAACTTTGCAGGTGAACTTTTTGTTTTCTCTCTTTTTATTCCCGCCCCCTCCCCAGGTACTGGGGATTGAACCCAAGGGGACCCTACCATTGATTATATCCCCAGTCCTTTTAATTTTATTTTAGGATGGTCATGTTAAATTGCTAAGGGTCTCACCAAGTTGATGAGGCAGCCCTCAAGCTTGTCACCTTCCAGCCTCAGCCTCCCAGACTGTCTGGGATCATAGACATGTACTACCATGCCCAGCTGCTGAATTTCATGTTCCTTAATGGTATCACTGGATCTTTGTTTGTTTACAGTGCTGTGGATTGAACCCAGGTGCTCTCTACCACTGAGCTACAACCTTTTTTTTTCTTTTGAGACAGGGTCTCAGTTGCCCAGGCTGGTCTTGGACTTGGAATCCTCCAGCCTTAGCCTCCCAAGTTGCTGGAATTATGGGTGTGTGTTACCTTGTCCTGTTTTTTTCTTTTTTGTTGCCCTCACTTTGATGGAAATTTTTCATGGTATGTTAGGGAGTGGTCCTTTGCTATCGACCTCTCTGTACCTTTCCTACTGAGTATTTTGCATTTGTTAAATGATTGTGGTAATTACTATCCAATGAGAAAAAGGCAAATAATTATAACTTGGTTTTAGTGGTCTTAGTGTATCACTATAGGACCATTGCTGTTAGGGTTGAAGAAGGAAGTGGATAAAATGCTGTTATGAAAACAGGAGTTGCTTGACTGACATTTCTGCATTTTTTAAACAAGTTAACACTATCTAGAATGAGCTTACCTATTAGTCAGTACTTGCCTAAATATGGATTATTGTTAGTTTTGTCCTTGTGTATATAGCAGGAGGGTCTAGGTAGCATTGTTAGCCTTAATCTGTATGTTTATGTACTTAATTATGAATTTTTCATAAATAACAACAATTGCTGTTCATTGTAGAATGTTTCAGATTTCCAAAAGCTGAGTTCTATTAAAGTTGATGCAGCGGTCCTATTAACCACTTCTGGACAAGCTGAGTAAGTGAAGACATCTTATTGACTTGGGAATTGATGTGTTATATTATGAAGGTTATTTCCTTTGGTTTTTTTTCAGAATTTATTTTGAAAGCCATACTTAGTCCTTTAAATCCTATCTGTCCAGTTCTTAATACAATTTGTACCTTGGATGAATTCTAACAATACACAGTATTGTTTGCTAAACAGATTGCAAATTATAAGTCCTTGAAGTGAATATATTAAGAATGGTAAGATTGATATACCCCATGTACCATTAACAGTGATTATCCAATGCACATTTTTTAAAGGATCACATGATTTAAGTTTGATTATTTAGTCAGTCTTTGGGTTCTAAACCCATGCATATAACTAGTTTTAAATTGCCATAGTCATTTTTAAACTTTTTTTGGTAGAGACTTTCAGTTCTCTAAGGGCAGCTCCCACCACCACCCAACCTACCCAACCTGTGGGTTGTATTTCTGTCTCTCTTTGAGCCAGCACAATATTGAGTAAAAAATGTTCAGCATTCACAATTTATTTTACATTAGAGATACACAATCAATAAAAGAGCCTAAGGGAACTTTAGGACTGTATCATCCCATTCATCAGGAGTTAACATCTCTATCAGATGCAGGGAAGTAATTTATTCTAGTAACTATCATTTCATTTTAGAGTTAAGAGCGATTTCTAAAACTTGAACTAGTTTTAAGAGTGTTGCAAAGAACAAATATTTAAAATTAACCCCTTCCCAGCTCCCCAGAGGAGACAGCTTTTTATATTTCTAAGGAGAGATCTGAAGGTTTCTGAATTGTAAAATTGTAAAAATCTGAATTGTAAAAGTGAATCATTTGGACCCAAAATGTCCATTGCAGTTACCCAGTAAAGCTACTGGATGGTTCCTATCCAGCCCTGTACCTTCAGAAGCTCCTTACCAAGCACGAAGTGGTGGAAATGTTCCTTTAGGGGCTCACCAAAGACCATTGCTGCTGTTCACAAGTATCTGGCACCTACTCTGGAAGGACTAGGCATTTCATCTTGTCCACCTTACTGCCCTCAGCCAAAGGTGGTGAGTTTTCCACCTACGACCCTGCCCTGCAGTTGTGGGTTCTCTCCTTTTCTAAGTGATATCCAAGTCACTGACTTACTTTCTGCCTGCAGCACACACTCCACCAAACTGCCAATCTAATTTTACAGTTCAAGGAGGTTCGTGATCACATTCCACCTTCAGAAACCTCAAACCCTAGGCACTCAGCAACAAACAAGCAGCCAAGAAGAGTCAAGGAACCAATGATTTTATCTCATTTGCAGTGATTAATCAGGTTGTCTCCTCGAAGGTTGTGGACTGTTTGATTGGCTGACGGTGTTGATGAAGAGGTCGGCCTTCTAGCTGAACACTGAGAAGAATGGGAAACGTAACAAGAGACCTAAGGGAGAAAAAAGGAAAACCGAGAAGGAAGAGAATGGTGTCTGTAATCACGGTAGTGATTAAAGGCAGTCATGGGGCAGGGAGCATCTGATCCTCTGATGCCTTGGACCAACGACGGGTGAAAGCAAAGCAGAAGAAAGACAGCTGCATGATGAACAGTATGACATGCAGGATTTTAAAACACATTTTCAAACCCTTATGAACTCATGCATTTTATGCTGGAGTAGCAGCAGTTGGAATGCAAGACAGCTTTCATTATCATGGCCTCTTTGTCTCGGTCCATTAGATAAGAAGGAAAAAGGAAAGTCTTTGAAGCTGACCATATGGAAAGGGATCTGTGGTTCCCAGATGGAATTTTTTGTTTGTTTTTCTTTTTTGTCGCCAAAAGAATTTTGTTGAGGAATTATTTTTTCTTGGCTCCAAACCTGGGAATAGATTAAAAGTCTAATTTAGCCTATTGAGAACAGAGACAGGAAAATTAAGGCCTTGATGTCAGGAGAAATAGCTGTAAGACTGAGCAGACCAGAGAGAACCTTAGCAGACTAAGGTTTTACCAACTGCACAGTCAGATCCCTGTGGCTGCTGCTGCTTAAAGGTGTTAAATGGTATCAGGTATTTCCAGGTAATGCACTGACCTTGCAGTTATAATACTCAAAGTAATCACAGCTGTTTCTTGAGCACTTACTATGTGCCAAGTCCTGTGAGAATTACACTATCCACATTTTCTAATTTAATTCTTGTGCCAGCTATTCAGCCCCTTCTCTAGCAGTCTCTGCTCTCTTCTGGGTACCAGAAAGCCAATCCCCATAGGCTGTACTTCCCAGGGTTCATTTGCCACCCCATGTCACTTTGGTTTAACCGATGGTGAACACCAGCAGCCAATCAGGGTGGAATGAGGGGATGGGATATTTCTTACTCATTCCCTCCAAGGTGGGGGCTGCATTCCCAGCTTCAGCTGTAGTGCCCTGTAGGCCACCCCTCTTCCAGGATTTCAGGTCTCAGAGGACTCAAGTTAATACTTTTTCCTTCTGTCTTCAGCCTTACAGACCATAGTGACTTCCTAGACTTACTAATCTCTGGGTGCCTCACCAACCTTTGTTCCCTCACCCTTGCCCAAATCTCTGAAAATAATCCATTTGAACCAGGGTGAAACCAGATGTCTGCCAAGACTTGAGCAACATAATCCTTAAAGCAAGCTGAAGTATTATGTCACCTACTTGCCTGGCACAAAGAGGATGGGTGACTCACTCAGCATCACACACCAAACAACCCCGTATCACCATGATTTAAAACCTGTGCATTTCATCACCATACCCCTCTGCCAGAACCAGAACAATCCCTTCAGAATCCAGAAGGTCTGAGGAGCTGCCATTATGCAAGGGACCCTTTGAGAAGCAGAGGAAAGATTGAGGTGGCCCAGGGTTAATGTAGCACAGAATTGAGTTCCCCCATAGATGGATGGGGTGTGCCAAGTGCAGAGTATAAATAATCGTAGTTTTATAGGTTAGCACCAGAAGTGTCTGTCATTTAGCAGTGTATTGCAGTGGACAGGTTATTCCCCAGTTCCTCATTGAGATGTTTTTTGAGTATCTTTTATAGCCCAGGAACTGAGGATAGGTGTTGGGGTTAACAGTGGCTATGAGGTAAGTTCTGGCTTCTAGACGCTCACAGTTTGGGGGATGGATAAAAATTACCTTTGCTTAAAAAAATAATTACCTTTTGGTCATTAAGAATGATTCATAAACTAAGTATAAATTCAAAAAATAATCCAGAAAGGAAAATATAACTCTCTCCTGGTGTGCTGCAGGATTGAGCGGGTCCTGGAGAGTCTGTGCAGTTTTCATTAGGAGCCATAATTCTTGAGCAGAGATCTGAAAGGTAAAGAGCTTACCAGATAGAAGAGGACCTAGAAATGACATCCTAGAAGAAGGCAGAGCTTCTGTCAAGGCTCAGAAACATGGGAACATACCTATGTGTGTCTGAAGATCTCGAGTACATCTGGTATGATTAGAAGGTGTACTGGAGAGTGGACAGTGGACACAGCAGAAAAGAGCCTTGGGTACACAGTAGGGACTGTGGCACTCTTGCAGCCAGCATACCTTTACAGACAGAACTGCCTGAGAAAGCAAAGAGGGCCCAGACAAGCAAGGGTGCAAAAGTTGGTGGGGGCAGGGGAGGGAGGAAGAAAGAAGTATAAAACAAGGTCAGCCAGAGCCATGCCGGGCTGAGGTCTGGCTTCTAGCCACTCACAGGTAGGAGTACAGACAAATTCTAAATGAAGGATTGGTGGTTATGCAAGAGAACATCTGTGTCATTTACATCTTGCCATTCGTCATTCACATGTCTACAGTCACACTTGGTAAGCTGGTATCTAGTTCAAACAATCATATTTATATTCCCCTCAGTTCCTTGGTTACTATCCTACAACTACTGAATCCTACTCAACTAGACCTGGAACTCTAACCAGTCATCCATCAAAGTCATAGGCCATGATACCTGGATTGAAGTGCCAGACACCAGTTGGTTCAGTCCAATATGACAAGTGTTATTGGACTTTTCCCACTGTTTTAGGTACTAGGGATGTATGGTAACCAGCCTCCAATGGTCCCTGGCTCCTGCTGCTCACGCCTTGTATAATCTACTCTCAGGACCAGTTTGTGTGACCAATAGAATGTAACGGGCACCTTCTCTCTGGGTCAGTCTTTCTCTTTTTTTTCCTTACTTTTCATGTTTCAAGCAGCCATATAGTGGGATATGTATAGAAATGGACTGAAGCCTCTTTCCAACAATGGCATTAAGTAAGCTGGAAAGCAGTTCTTACAACCCCCGTGAAGTCTCAAAGGCCGCAGTCCTAACTGCTGGCATGACTGCAACCTCATGAGACCTTGAACTAGAGAAGTTACTCCCAGTTTCAAACCATGAGAAACTGTGAGAAATAACTGTAGTTTTAGATTCTACCTTTAGTATCTACCTTCAGTGTTCCAAAGTTGTCATTGAAAGAGAATTCCACTAGGGCTGGAACAGCTGACAGGCCAATCCATAATCCCCAAATCCCTTTCACATTGGATAATTTTCACTAACTTAACATTGCCAATCCTTGAAATTCTCAGCAGATTTATTTATACCTTAAAATTCCACATTTATAAATTAAAGCACCTGTTTAACACTGTTCAAAATCATCTTTAGGCAAAAAGAACATTTTAGGATTTATAGGAATTAATAGTATGGTTAATAAATAAATGACATGATGTATCCATACCAAACATTACAACATTCCTTTTTCCTGATCTCCACATGCTGATTTCTATCACCATAGAAATTAGGAAATGGAATCGTATTTTTAAGGTTTATGCAGGTTGGATTAGTAATTTGTTCTCATCGTTAAGTAACATTCCATTGTTTGTATTGTACAACAATTTTATTCTCCACTCACCTTTGGATAACATTTAGATTGTTTCCATTTATTGGCTATTATGAATATGGCTATTATAAATATCCTTGCTTAAGCCTCTGTGGGCATATGTTTTCATTACTCCTTTGCTGGGTCACAGGGTAGATGTATGTTGAACTTTGAAGGAACTACAGAAGAATTTTCCTCCATGTATGAGCCATTTTACAGCTCCTACATCATAAATGGAGAGTTCTATTGCTTTACATCTTCATTAACATGTTGGTTTTAGTGTATTAATTTTGGCCTCTCTACAGCAGTATCTTGTGACAACTGATGGTGTTGAGCACCTTTTCTTGCGTGTCGTTTTTATATCTGAAGTATAATGATCTAAGCCCTCATGAACTTGACTGTAAAAGTTTGCTGTCTTTGTAGAGGTTATTCCTTCCGTATGCAGATGACACCTCACAGGTTTCCTTAAACTAATCTGTCAATGTGAGTCAAACTTTTCCTCTCTTGCTCAGCCTCCTCCTTCACATTCAAGGCTCCTTAATCCCTTTTTATGCTTTCTGTTATGAGTCTTGTGCCTATAAATGGGGCAGGTAGGTGGGCATGGGAGGGTGGGGGTGAAAGTGCATTATCCATTGCCTGGTTACTGCAATGTGCACCATCGCCCTGATAATAAGAGAAGCTGAAGCCTACTGCAGTTTCCACTGTACCTGAATGGACTTCAGCTTCCCTGTTTTTCCTTCTTTATTTCCCTAATGACTAGGTTACCTCTCATTACCACTCCCAACTTAATCTGCTTGATCACATTATATGTATGAAAATTTCATTAGTTTTTCTCTACTTTTTTTTTTTTTTTTTTTTTTTGTGGTGCTGAGGGTTAAACCCAGGGCCTTGTGCTTGCAAGGCAAGCACTCTACCAACTAAGCGATATCCCCAGCCCTCTCTATTTTTTTTGAAAGGCAAATTAAACTTAGTTTTAGGAAGAGTCTTCTTAAAAGTAAAAAGTTACTTAGGATGAATTGTATCCCCTCAAAATGGGCATGAATCTGATTACAAAGACTTTATGAATGGGAAAAAAAGAAGTCTTAATTTGTTTGGATCTAGTTTTAATAACTCTATAATGAGACTTCTGTTATTTCCTGTAGTGGAGATACCTGGTAAGATTGAAGGTATTAGTTCAACTTTCTGTAGTCAGTACATAATACCTACAAGATCAGAAGCACCCTGAGGTCAAGCACAGGCTGTTTTTTCCTTAGCACTTAGACCAGGGCCTGTTGCACCCTAAAAGTGAAATTGCTCACTGAATTTGGGCATTTCCTATGGGATTCTCTTCCTACCCTACATTGTTTTTAAAAAAGTATAATTCAGCAATTATCTAACTTTCTACAGTTTTGGTATCAAGGGACTATTTTTTCCCCAGGCCAAGTAAATAGTGACATAGATTTAAATTGTAAACATTTCCAAACAATTGAGATTTTTAGGTCAAAAGGCATAAGACTCTTTTTATTGCTAAAAGTAAAGTGAAGATTTGGACAAGGATATTATTTTATTTCTATGTAGAATGTGTTTGGTTATTTTAAGCCATTTTTAAAAAATAGAGACTTTTGAGATGACATGGAATATGTATATATAAAGTGCTTGTCAACAGTAAAAGACTCTGGGAGCTGTTTTTACTATTATCCTTCCAGATCTTTTGCTATGCATTTAAAATAAAATTAGTGGTACTGTGCATATTGATTTGCAACCTGTTTTCCACTCAATATGTGACAAATGTCTTTTTAAAATAATCACATAATAATATATTTTGTGGACGTGCCAAAATATATTTAAACTAAATTTTTTCAACTTTTTATATTTTAAATAACAAGCTAATATTTAGTTGGGTTTCTTTTCTACTGAATTAATTTCCATATTTAGAACAGTAGATTTTGATTGTTTTCCTCTCTTTATTCCACCTTTGATTTAGAGAGAATTTTCATTTTTTAGTGGGAGTTTGCAGAATACAATTCTACAAACTACTGCTTTACAGAGTCTTTAAAGTAGGCCGCTGAGTATTTTACAAATGAAAGCTAGGAGTTTGGGACCCAGCACAAACCTTTCCCAGTTCTCCTATTTCTTTGCTGAGACTCCCTCTCCACTCCTCTCTGCCTTCTCTCTTGAGCCCACCTCCTGTCTTATCTCTGGTCAGGAGACCAACCTGGCTGTCACATAATGTGTCTCACAATGGTGCTGGATTGTCATCCATCATTGCCCACACTTAGCTGCTAGTTCAGCCAAGAAATGGTCTACCCCCAGAGTGAGATGAACCACAAAATCCCTGGGAGGTAAGTAACTGTGACCAACAGATTCTTTTGTAGTGTCCAAGTTATTTCTTTTCTCTGGCTCCCAACCTGAACTGACTTGTGCTTTCCCTCTGTTCTAAAATACCACATACAAATTTTAGAGATCCAATTTCAGAATGGTACTGTAAGGAACTTCTTAGACCTGCTGCCCAACAAAAACAAGACAAAACAAAAAAATAGTAACTGGTGAAAAAAAATGTTTAAATGACTACTTAGTCTCTGAAGATTGCCAGAGGACATAGAGCAAATGAAGAAATGGTTAAAAAAAAAAATCTAAATCTTGGATAGTGAGAGCCTGTGACACTTAAGGTATGACCTGCTCCCTGCCTCTCCCTACCCCAAGTCCAGTGTGATGAAAGGTCCACTTCAGATTGGTGAAGCCAAGAATATGGGAATATGAGGCTTTTGCCTCACTGCATTTCCAACTCAGGGTGCAAGCTGCCAGCATTTCTCATTCCCTTCAGCTCAATATTGCAGAGGCTAATTTCCAGGTAAGTATAGCCAATAAGTTAGTCTCTGCTTGCCTAGCTCCCACTGCTAGAGCAGAGGCTCTACCCTAGATATGACAGATCAAGTATACTGGGCCCCAATTACTCTCACCCCATCTTGCTTGTAGAGCATAGGTTATACATCAGAAGAGACAGGCCAAGAGGACCAGAGGCTACTGTTCCTGCCCAGCAAGCTGCACAAAAAGCAGAGGTATCACTTGGAGAGAAGCCTTGCCCTCAGCTGTGGAGAAGTGGAGCAAAATTTTTCCCAGGAAGAGAGCAGGCCACAAGAACAGAGAACTCTCAGCTCTTCCCAAAGAAACTGACCTTATCTGAAACAGTATGAGGAAATTCATGTTTAAGGGTGCTCTTGAAAACATTGCAGGTTATGGTAATAAGCAAGACTGATAGCCCCAGGAAAGCAACACGCTAAGCCACAGGCCAGCAGGTTTACTAAGGAGAACCTGGGAAAGAAACAGCAAAGAAGATGTCCTCTTGGGTTTAGAACAAACCTTAAAGATTAGCCTAAAAAATTTCTCATGCAGGGGATTCCAGATAATTGGATCTGACTGTAGAGCAATTTATGCTCCCGGACACTGAGCAATAAACATGCAATTAGTGGAGCTTAATAGCTGGGTGTGATACCAACAGAGGTGGAGAGCTTAACAGAGAGACCAGGGAAAGAGGCAAGAGAGCCCTGCTAAGATCACTCTCATTTCAGGGTGACCTTGCAAATGCCCAAGACCATGTCCTCTTAAGAGCAACTTCAAGGCTTCACACTATGGGGCCAGCAGCTGACCTTTCCCAGTTCTCCTCCTACTTCTCTGCCTCTGTTGGTGCTGAGACACCCCTAAAATAGTCTAGCCAAGTCACTGAATAAACAAGTAAACAACATCAAGCAGCCCCAGAGGAGGGTAGGAAAGAAACAGTATCTAAATATACTGTCTAGTTTTCAACAAAAATCACAAGATATGCAAAGAGGGAGACCCATATACAGGAAAGTAAAAAGACAAACTCCTTGTGGCAAGGTCCAAGTATCTGGTGTAAGAAAGTCTTAAAAGTAGTTCTCATAAATATGTTCAAAGAACAGGAACCATACCTAAAAAAATGAAGGTATGATAACCAATAGAGACTATCAGCAGAGAGAGAAATTATACACGTGTGTGTATGTATGTGAACATATGTACATTAAGAACCAAATAAATGTTCTAGAGTTTAAATGTATAGTGACCAAACTGAAAATTTCAATAGAGGCCTTCAACAATAAATTTGAACTTAAATAGGAAAAGTAAACTTGAAGATAAATAATAGAAATTATACAATCTGAAGAATGAAGAGAGAAAAGATTGAAGATTCCCTCCTGAGGTTCCATTCATCTGAAAATGAACAGATTCTCAGAGAAATGTGGGACACCATTAAGTGTGTACCGACATGTGCATAGTTGGAGTGCCAGAATCAGAGGGGAAAAAAGAATAAACAGAAAAGACATATTTGAAAAAATAATAATTGAAAAGTTCCCAAATTTGATGAAAATATTAATCTTAAGGATAGAAACATATTGGAGGATTCACATCCTGATTTCAAGCTTACTACAAAGCTACAAAAATCAAAAGTGTGTGATTCAGGTCAGGCATGTGATGGATTAGTGGAATCTAATGAGAGTCCTGAAACGAACTCTCACATTTATGGTCCATTGGTTTAGAGTAAGCATGCCAAGACAGTTCAATGGGGGAAAGAATAGCATTTTCAACAAATGTTGTCAGTCCAGCTGGATCCACATGCAATACATTGCAGTTGGTTGCCTTTCTCATATTGTACACAAAAATTGGCTCAATATGGATCACTGATCAAGATGTAAGAGTGAAAACTATAAAGCTCATAGAAATCAATCGTGAACTTTCATTAAGTTGCACCTTCTTAGGTATGACCCAGAAGCACAAATGACAAAAAAATAAATAAATAAATTGGATTTCATCGGTATTAACTTTTGGACCTTAATGGAAATCATCAGATGATCCACAGAATGGAAGAAAATACTTGTAAATAATATATCTGACGAGGGACCTGTATCTAGAATATATACAGACACCTACAACTCAGTGATAAAAGATAACTAACCCTCTTTTAATATGGGCAAAGGTTTTGAATAAACTTTTCTCCAAAGGAAATAAACAGTGTGGACAAGAAACACATGACGAAATGTGCAACATCCTTGCATCAGAGAAAAACAAATAAAAATCAAAATGAGAAGTAACTTTACATTCATCAAACTCACTTGGCTATAACAAAAAAGACAAATTATGTTGGCAAGATTGGGAGAAAACCAAAACTCATATATTCCCCCTGGGAATAGAAATTGGTATAGTCACATTGGAAAATTATCTGGCAGTTCCTCAGAATGTTGAAGATGTAGTCATCCTATGACCCAGTAATTATATTTGTTAGTATATACTCAGGAGAAATAAAAACGCATGTCTACACAAGAACTTGTATACAAATGTTCATTAACAGCACTATTCATAATGGTCAAAAAATAGGACAACCCAATATCCACCAGCTGATGAATGGATAGATCAAATATGGTATATTCATTTAATGGAATACTTTTGTCAAAAAAGAAGTACTGACACATGCTACAACGTGGATAAACCTTGAAAGCATGCTAAGTAAAAGTAGCTATAAACCAAAAGCCACATATTGTGTGATTCCATTTATATGGAATGTCCAGAATAGACAAATCAATAGAGGCAGAAAGTAGATAATGGTTACCTGGGTCTGGGAAGAGGGCTGGAAGGAACTGGGATATGGCTACCTACCAAAGAAGATGGGTTTCATCAATTTTGTGGAGGTAGAGGAAAATGATGAAAATATTCCAAAACTGATGATTGTACAACCCTGTGAAGAAATTTTTAAAAATCACATTATACACTTTAGATATTATCTCAATATATCTGTTCATATGTATATATATGCACACACTATACATAAGTTATTATATAATATGTATTTGTTCTTCAATATATAAGATCATATATATATATGAATATATATATGTTCTCTTTTTAAAAGCACCAATCTTATAGAGAAAAGATAGACAATGGACACTGTCTGGAACTGAAAAGATACAGAACGTGCAGTCCTGCCTTTAAAACTACCTCCATTTTCTGAGAGCCCCGAGTAGATATCAAAATGTTTAGAAAATGGAACTTTCATTTCTTCTGCATGGATGCTTTCTTTCCCTGCAGTATCTGCCTTGTGAATTATGTCTTTCTGACAGGAACAACATGCTAATTAGTTTCTGACTTTTCTTCTCAGCACGCTCAAAAACTCCTCTATCACTTGAAGCCCTTTCAACAAATTCTTTGCTGTGCTAGAATAGTGTCCTGAAGACAAATTACAAGATCCTATGTTGCTGGATATTTTTGTGTGTTGAATTTGATGATATTAATGTCTGCATATTAAGTTCAGCCTTTTGAAGAGACTGAACACGCATGCATAGCTGGTTTATTTGCCATGTGGTCTGTATCTCTTTTGACTACTGCTTTAAAAATTCTTTTGGAATTAAGCTCTTATGGTAGAGCTTTACATTCTCTATGTTCTCGGAAAACTGCCATGCGTTAAAACACTTGATTTCAAATGCATAATAAAAGTAGGATTATTCTGTCGTAATACGAGGATTATGCAGAAGTTGACACATGATTGGTCTGGAGTGGCAAAGTAAGTATATTAAATAGAGAACAATTTTATTTTGCATGATTTGACCTGCTCAAGGATGGGCAATAAGATGGCCTCTCTGTTTTGTTTGAATAATGCCTAGAGAGTCATACACACACTTTCCCCTCTCAGAGTGGATTCCTGTTTGAAGTAGCACTGCTCAAACAGGTATTTCAGTCTTTCTCAGATCTCTAAAAATTTGAAAGGCTCTAAGTCATAATCATAGTTAATCTTTAATCTCTTTGCCTTCTTTGCCTCTGTAGCACCCTATCCCAGGGGCCTCACACTCTGCCCCGCCTCCCATTACCCATGTCCCTGGTTTTGGCCATGCCCTCTCTTGTGAATCTAAGTTAACACTTACCCCTCCCTTCCCTCTCACTTCTGCATCTAGAGTTGGCAGTGGAGGCAAGGGAGGAAGTCAAGAGGACAGCACCCAAATGATTCTCGTTCAATTACCTGTCAGTCATGTTAAACTTCTGAAGTTTGGGACTTATCTTTTTGTGTGTGTGTGTGTGTGTGTGTGTGTGTGTGTGTGTTTGTGTGTGTGTGTGTGTGTTTGTGTGTGTGTGTGTGTGTGTGTGTGTTTAAAGACTAGGGTTTGTAAAATAATTCTTTTAAAAGTGTGCTATTGTTCTTTGGTACCTTGGGTTTTCCTCAACAGTGCCCTCTTAATTTATTCTGTATTCATCATCCACATGTGAGTTTGTCTGCATTGTGTTTTGTTCTATCACCTTCTTATTTGGTGCTCAGGAGCTAACTCAGGGCCTCCTGCATGCTAGGCAAGTGCTCTACCCATGAGCCACCACCCCCCTCCCCCAGCTCTATCACATTTACTGCTATCACTTCCCTTTCTGAAGAAGAGGCAGGACCCTCACCTCCACTTCCAGTTCTTCAACCTGGCTACAGGCAGGAGAAGACAGACCCTCATGGGAGGTGAGGGGGCAGCTGCTCCCTGCCTCATTGTAGGCTTATTGACTTTGAAAAATGAGACTTCTGTCCCCTTCTTTATTTGTTGGTCTGTGTCTGACACATAGTAGGAACACAGAAAGGATGATCTGGCTCTGCATTTGTAGCTCAGAGGCAAAATAGCAGCGTCTACTTTGTTGAATCAATAGCTTTCGGACAGGAGCTCAGAGGGTAACATCAGGGAAAGCTGCCTGCATCACACAAGTTGGGTGCGAAGTTCATGTTTGGTCGCTTCTGGAGACAGTTCAGACCAAGTTCATTGGGTCTGCCAACTCTGTCCTCAATCCAACCTATTCTCAGGATTCACTTTGCCCAAGTTCTGCAGAGGAAATCTTCCACTATATTGGCTCAGCTAACTTCCTCTGAGTACCTGAGACGTTTACTTTCTGCAGAAAGAATTGATTTATTTCCTCTCATGGCAAACTCAGCTTAACTTTCCTTACCAAGAAATTGAGATCTAGATTCATGAGAAGAGGTGGTCAAGACTGGGAAGTTGCTGCCAGATTCTGTCTCCTGCCTTCTTTTTTATTTGATTGTGTCTAAAATCCAGAAGGAGGCAAAGGGTGCCTCCCACTGTCTATCCATAAAAGACACTGCATTGCTTCATTAGCACTGTGACTACCAGACACACAAACATGGCCAAGCATTTGATGGTATCAGAAAGTCCCAGGTTAGACTAGACAGTGAGGAGCAGTTTAGCACAGCATGCTATTTTAAAGTCCTGTGCTCTCAAAAATAAATATAGCCACTAAAGGAAAATGGTATTAGGTTTAAATTGTGATATAAAAATATCTGTTATGTAAGCTTCTAACATTCATGCTCAGTTCTTTTCACTCAGGACTCCTTTCCCTGGTTCTTTTTGACTTTAAAAGAAGTATTGGCCAAGAAAGGGGAAGGTATGCCCTCAGAAAGGAGAAGAAACCGCAGAAGAGACCTCAGACTCACAGGTGGGGTACAAGTCGAATTCACTGCTATTTAAAGGTGTATTTCTTGACAGATTTTTCTTCCAGTCAATGTCTTCTGCAGAACTTAGACAGTTAAAAAACGCCCGATCACATGACTCTGGCTAATCGTTCAGCATTTATTAAGTGCCCACTATGTACAAGGAAAGAGTTTAATTCTAAGATAAGTTTAAAACAAGTGACTAAAAACTTCAGCTCTCAGACAAATATAATTAAATTGTACACCTTGCTGAATGTTATCTTATTTACCAATTGGAGTGTATTTACTCTGAGTGGACAAGGCTTAATAGATAACTGCTTGATCTTTTCTCCTTCATCCCCTGGCAGAGACTGGAAATAGGGAGGGAGGAAGAGGGTGCCAAGTGGGAGCTGAGTCATGTGTGAGGGTTAGACCTGTCCCTCTGCTTATCATCTTACAAGGTCAATTCCAAAACCCATTCCCTAGAGCTTCTTTCTAAAGCACATCACTTTCCAACATCCTCAAAATCTTCTCTCATTGCCCACCCGCTCTTAGCAAATGGCTTGCTTGCTTCACACTTTGACCATTGAGGCTATCTGCAGAGAACTGCTTCCTTCCCTACTTCCTAGCCAACACATTGGTCTGCTTTACCCTCTCTCCTCCTCTCTGATCCTGAGGCTCCTCTCCCTACCAGCCTTGTTGATAGATCACCTTTCAGCTTCTCTAGAGTCAAATCACATCTTAAAAAGAATAGATTCTTGTCAGTCCATAGGCAGAAGTCACAGAGAGTCACAAGCACCCTAGAAGATTTCTTAAATTGCTCAAAACAGTGGGGCAAATGTGGCTTTGGGACTACAATCCTGCCAAGTAATATGTTGGTGTGAGTGTATCAAATATATGCTTATAAGATATATATATATATATATATACATAAATCTATATTTGATTAAGTAAGAAAAAAATTTCTCTCTTTCTCTTACAAAACATATTTAGCAGGCAATTCCAAAAAGGTTATATTGAGATAATAATTAAGCTTCTTGGAACACTTAAACAAATTTATATGTATTTTTATTTGCCATTTAATATCATCATACAGAAGTTGTGGATAACTTGTTTCTCTGTAGTCTTAATTCTTCAGCTGTGTCTTCATGACTAGTAAAGCCATCACTACCAACCAGTGTGAATAGTGAATTTCACTTATCTGTGGTCTGGAAACAACTCAATCATCCACACCTCCTTTGGCAGCTTTTATTAAGAGGCCTCCCTACCTGAATCCCTGCCTGTGGGAACATCATTGAGTACAATGGTTCACTGAATTTCCAGTATTATTTAAAGTTATTTTTTTTCTTTCTTTTTCTTCCTCCCACTCCATTGGAAGATTAGATTTGGCTGCATTTAAGAGAAACCCAAAACAGTAGTGGATTAAGTAAGAAAAAAGTTTCTCTCTTTCTCTTACAAAACTCAAGAAGTAGGTGATACCAGGTTGCTTTGGTGGCTCCATGGTCATCAGGGACCCAGGATCCTCTATCCCATTATCCTGTCCAGGATCCTTCTGTCCCACTATCCTTTCTAGTTCAAGGAGTACATCCTCATGGCTACTGCACCTGTATTCTAGTCACAGAAAAGAAAGGTGGTATTCAGGAAAAGTGTTTGAAACTTGGAAATAAAGCAAAGGATGACTACATGTCCTGCCAATATCATCCTAGAGCACCGACCATGTCCTCTCGAGGGTCAGCTCACTCTTGGGTAATGACCTACTCTTTAGTTATACTGATTAGGGTTTAGACTCCTTGGATAAAATGCAAATGGATTTTTCTCAGGAGAGATGGCTTTATAACCTTGAAGAGCACGTGCCACTTCTGTAACTTAGCATTGTGATTTCAGGAGTTGTTTGGATATTGTTCTTCTGTTTTTATTAAAACTGGACCAGCTTTGCCATCTTGTTTCCTCTTATTAATGAATCAGTCACACTGTGGTATATGCCCAGATAATGTATGGAAATTACATTTTTAACATTTGTATTTTTTATTTTTATTGTTGATAGAGCTTTATTTTATTTATTTATTTATTTATTTATTTATTTATTTATTTTTATTTATATGTGGAGCTGAGGATTGAACCCACTGCCTCTCACATGCTAGACCAGTGCTCTTTTGCTGAGCCACAACTCCAGCCCTAATATTTGTATTTTTGATAATAGGAAGGACAAAAGGACTTTTTTCTAGGTGAGTCAACAATTTCCCTAAATACCCCACTTAAAATTTCAGCTTAAACCTAATGGTAGGAACTGAGTTACAAGGCCACACCTAGCTCCAGGGGAGTCTGGAGAATGGAGTGTTGTAGGTAGTGCATCATCAGTACTCTTACTAAATTGGGGTTCTCTTACTAAGGAGCAAGGCAGAGATCAGGTGGCAGAGTGCAACTACTAGTCTTGGCCATGAGGACACACACCCTTTCACCTGTGTTTCTGCTGCTCCCCCTATCTTGGTTTCTTTCCAGCATCCTAAAAACACACTGAAAGAACTTCCTTAGCTTGAGCCCCTTGGTCTGAATCCTCCTCCTGCTATCGTGACAACATTCTTCTTTTCTCAGTCTCCCTTGGTTCTTCAGTGTCTCCTCCTGTTCCTTCTTCACCCACTTTGACCATGCTGCTGTTCCTCTCACCCCTAAAACTGCCCTACGGGCCACTGCTGATCTACACATCAAACCCAAAACAGCTGCAATTTGCACAGGCAAATATTTAATAATGGTCATTGAATGGTTCAGTTCATTTGCTTAGTAATTCTTTAGTTGTTCTTAGTTATTCTTTTGAACAGTATTATTTTCTATTCTAAGTTTTGAGTTAATATTTTAGTTTCATGATAAATTAATCACACTCTTTTTTGACCTGCTTTTGAAAAACTAATTTTTAAACCTCACTTTGGTTCTATGTGAGAATGTATTTGGAATTCCTCAGGATCAGCCTAACTGCACTTTTGGAAATGACCTTTGTGGTCAGCTCAGGTCTGTTAATTCAGTTCTCCCTCTACTCAATAGAAAAAAAGAAACAGGAATTTTGTTGCTAATAAAAGAGGATTCCACTTAGATTGTTTCCAAAGCACAACAGAGTCAGTGACAAGATGTTTACCTGGCTAACTCATGAAGGAAAACTACCTATTTTGGAATCCCTGAGGAAAAAGCACTAATAGTATTCTGGATAATGTCTTTCCACTATTTTCTAATCTCCCTCCTGATCCTTTCTCACCATACAGATCAGCTATTTTCAAGTTGAATTTTTGTTCCAAATGAGGGAACACAGTGTCCCAAATTTATACTTTATCCTCTGTCAGCCTGTCCCTCTTTGCCTGCTCTATTCACTCTGCAGGGCTCCTCGGGGCTTTGGGGTTGGGACTATGGAAACCCAGATGGTTGACAACTGCCAGTAGGATATCATTATACTGCCCCAATGTGGCTGATTCCACTCTAAATGCTGCCTTATTTTTTCTCTGAAAAACCAACCCACGAATGAAGAATGGTTTCTGAGTACATTCTAGGGTACTAGGGATGGCTTTGGGAGAGCAATGTTTTGTCCACTCCTCAGGTTTTGGGGGGCAAAAATAGAGATAAGAATGGAAACTTGGAGCTTTGGTGTGTGACCTCTGCCTGCCATGTCTAAAGAACAGCCCCAGGAGGGAGAGGGCAGCCCCCCAGGGAAGAGCTGGTTTGCTTTTAATTCTGGACTTGGTCTGACTCTGCCAAGCTGTAAGCAGAGGTTGCCCATTTGGGACTCATGAGCTAAATTTGGCCCTGAGACAAACTATGTTTGGCTGATACAATGGTTTTTTTTGTTTGTTTTTAATTTTTAAAAAGCAATGTGAAAAAGGAAGACTTCACTACAGATCCAGACTTCTGGCTTCTGTGCACTGTATCCCTGAGTCATAGCAATTGGTTGGTACCGCAGAGCTGATTTTTCTGTAGATCAAGGCCAGATTTGCCTTTGGTTCTTTGTCACAGTCCTCACTTCTCTCTATTCATTCAGTTGCTTCCCTTACTTACCATATCTGCTGTGTCCTTGCAGGCAATTTAAGTTTAGGATCAGTACTGCAAACAGCTGGTGATGGAGCCAGGCCACCAAGTCTCAGGGAAGACTTCACAGAGGAGGGGAATCAAGCTGGTCCTTGAAAATGGATGGGAATTTTCTTGGTAAAGCAGAAAGATAAGGCACTCTGGGTAGAATATCAGGTAGTGAAAAGACAGAGGAATCTGAATATTATTGGGAAGGGTCAAATAGAAACTAAGGAGTGGCCAGAGCATGATCTTGGATTTCAAGAATTCAGTTTCAGTCCAGACTCTGCCATGGACTGGAACAAATCATTTAATTTCTCCTAGCCATTCATCTGCATTGGTGGACATAACAGTAGCTTTACTGGACTGTGTTGCTACAAAATGTCACATGTATTTTATTTTAAAAACATACTGAAGGATAATATACGTCCTCAAAATTGTTTTTATATATGTATATGTGTGTGTGTATATATATATATATAAATATATATATTTATATATATATATATTTTATATATATATATAAAATTAAACCAGCACACAGATCTAGAAATTTAAGGTTTCAACATTCCAGGTTTCCAGCAGCACAGATACCTGTATTTGTACTTGATATAAATGGAAGCATTCAATAGGTGTGATTTTGCCTAGCATCATCCACTCAACATTATAAAGTTTATCTATAATGTGGAATAGATCATTCATTTTTTTGCTTTATAATATTCCATTGTGTGAAAACTCCATCATTCATTTATCCATTCTTGGATAATGGATATATAGAGAATTTTTTTCTGATTTTGTTCTTAAGAATAGCATGGTTATGAAAACTGTAGCACTTATCTTTTGTGAACATATCCTTGCATTTCTGTTGA